>JBAJHX010000039.1:1319293-1338638 GCA_037176925.1 Amniataba percoides
ATCAAGCACCCAGGCGTGCAGACTGCTTTGACAAACATTTGTGAAAGAGGCTGCTGAGGCGCATAATGCGAAGAGGTTGACAAATTTCTGCAGAGTCAATCGTTACAGACCTTCAAACTTCATGTGGCCTTCAGATTAGCTAAAGAACAGAGAGCTTCATGGAAAAGGTTTCCATGGGGTTGTTTTTCAGCAGCTGGACTTGGCCCCGTAGGCCCAGTGAAAGAAACTCTGAATGCTTCAGTGTACCAAGACATTTCGGACAATTCCTGCTCCCAACTTTGTGGGAACAGTTTGGAGCTGGCCCCTTCCTCTTCCAACATGACTGTGCACCAGTGCACAAAGCAAGGTCCATAAACACATGGCTGACAGAGTCTGGTGTGGATGAAGTTGACTGGCCTGCACAGAGTCCTGACCTCGACCTGATAAAACACCTTTGGGATGAATTAGAGACTGAGAGCCAGGCCTTCTCATCATCAGTGTGTGACCTCACAAATGTGGAGGAATGGTCAAAAATTCCCATAAACACACTCCTAAAGCTTGTGGACGGCCTTCCCAGAAGAGTTGAAGCTCTTATAGCTGCAAAGGGTGGACTGATGTCATATTGAACCCAATGGATCAGGAATGGGATGTCACTTCTATTCATATGTGAGGTGAGCGAATACTTTTCGCAATACTGTGTACATGTAGCCTACTATAGTGTATGTATATATAGTGCAATATACACAAGCCACACACTATATTATGTTATATATATGCATCACACGCACACACACACACACACCGTTTCTGTGACATCAACTCATTTCATCAGTTCCACTCTGATATGCAGGTTTGTTCACGAGGGAGGGCATAACGGAGCGTCTCTCAATCCGATTGGCTGACTCGCTTGTCGATCGAAGCGTTCTCGCCTGTGATTGGCTGACGCGTCGCGAAGCCTCGGAAGTGTCATTTTTGGACTTGAGTAAACTTTGTCATCTCTCTCGACTTTGGCGGCGTCTGCGAGCAGATTCACGACTTTCAGGACGAAATGACCCCCAGAAAGCACTAAAACAGGTACGTGTGAGACTCTTTCTCCACCAGAAGAAGACAGGCTGTCAATTTAAACGCTTTAATCGTAGTTTTCTTTGGGTCGCTCTCTCACAAACATGATACCGAGCTTCATTGTCTTTTGACCACAATCTGGCCCCAAACTTTCCTCCGGACTTTAACGTTAATGAGAGAAGTTAGCTTCATTAAAATGTGTTAATGTCGTCTGGATAACTGTGAAATAATGCCTTTAACAACTCACAACACTTAAATGAAGCCTACAGCACCAGATGGAGACTCTTTTAGTCTCATTTATAGCTGATACCGAGGACTTTTTCTGCTGGTTCGCCTGTTATTGTCATCACCTCCTTTTTCGCAAAACGAGCAGCGTGAGCGTCTCTTCAAGTTCACATTTCGAGGATAAAGTTGTTTGTTTGTGATCACTTTCTACGCCGAATTAACCGAAATACATGTTTTATTTATTTAAACTCTTATTTTTGTTATTACGATGCATCTGGGCTTTCTTATAATAGCGCAAATTAAAAAATATAAGATTTCTTAACGGAGTTTGGTTGCAGCCCAGCTCTCACGCTCATATAAAGTAAGATTATTAGCACCAGTTTGACACCATATGCAATTTCAACTGAATATGTAGGTGAAGTGATGCAGCTTGGTTTATTTAAGTGTGCATATTCAAGTTCAGCATGTCTGAAACAGACATCAGGGGCGGAGGTTTATCTTGAAAATAACTGCAAAATACGGAAGTTGTTGTGAGCGAGTTTGGACATGTCTGCTGTCTCTTCTTGTCTGCTCTAATAATAAATAATAACATGCCTTTGCCCTTTTCTGAATGCCTCTCATAACTGTGCAGTGACTCACAGCATGTGCAGCCTCTTTATTTAAATGAGGAAAAAATAAAACCATTCAAATGAGGTCATCCAGCATTTAAAAACAAAGTCTGATTTGTGTTTTTGGCACATTTTTAAGGAGGTTTGTGAAGCTAGAAGCACCAAAATACATCTTACATGCACTGATGCACAAAATATATTATATTTCTAATAAAATAAAACACTTATCATACATTTTGAAGCATCAACCAGTATATTTATTGATATTTATTCCTTTAGATTTTACTTTCTTTTATAGAAACATGCAAAAAATATCAGATATGTCTTTTCTCATCTCATTTTTAAAGATGTTATTTCTCAGGCAGGATGTTTGTGTCTCTGCGTTTTATTTTGGAAGCGCATATTTCTGACAGACGTGTGAAAGCGGGGCAGGACATCACTGACCTAAATCCTCTGAAAACGCTGCTGCACATTTACACACGCTGAATAAAGACACGAGGGGGTTCACTCAGTTTCTAACCACGCCCGGATCATATGCACACATATTTAGACAAAAAGGTTTTCTCTGTCACAGAAACAACAGCTCGGTGTTTGCTCGGCTTCTGCTTTACATCTTCAGCAGGTTTTGAAGAGAAAGAGGGATTTTAAAAGGCAGGATTAACGAGCATATTTGCATTGTGGGTGGATGTTAATGGGCGAACTAAAGGTTGTTTGTTCGCAGAGAGAAAAGAGAGAGGGAGGAATAATATCTGCATGTTGTTGTTGTTCATGAAACAACAGGTTTTCTGTAAAGTTTGTCAGAGCTCAGACAATCATTTGAAAGGTTTTTCACTTTTAACTTGAGGATTTGCTTTGACAAATGTGAAAGTAAATGAAGTATTTTACAGGTTTTAGACAGCTGATTAACTAAAAAGACATTTAATTCATTTTTTTGACTATTTGTTTTGTCTGTCATAAGTTGCAATCATATTTTAGATGATGTGGTAAAACAGCTTAATTTGTTATTCCATTAAAATAAACTGACAGGGTTTAAATAATAAAGCGCTACCAACAGAATAACCTTGATAAAATAAACTTATTTCATTTTTATTTTTTACAAACTAATTATGTCTCCTAATTTCTCCCTAAACATGTTCATACAGGTGTTTTCTGCTGGACAATTTGAACATTTTCACATGATTTTGCTTTATTTGTATGCAAAACTGATGTGAAACCTTCTGCTGTTGGAGAGCTAAAGACGGTGAAGTCACTTCCTGTTGGCTTTTTAAAGTAATCAATTATTGTACAAGTGGTAAATGAAGGTTGTAGGATGTTTTTGTGATCAGGTATGCAGAGTTTGGATGTAGTCGTTGTGGATTTAAGGCACATTTAGTTCAGTGTAATGAGGCTCGTAGTGACGCAGCGGCCTGTCTGTGTCGGCGACTTCCTCTTCAGACGCCGCGAAGGAAACGTGGCCGACCTCCGAGAGGGGCCGAGCCGCGACCACGCAGCCGGCAAAGCTTATTTCACGTGATCTTACACCTGTTTTCACGTGAAAGAACAGGAAGAAGGAGTCATAAAAGACCTCAGAGTAAAAAGAAAGCAGAATAAAGTGAGCGTCCTGCAGGATTTTTCTGATATTTACACCAGAGTCACTTCATATTTTGTGTTTTAGGAGGTTTACTTGTTTAAAAGTGAAGGTGTTTTCCCAAAAGGTGCCTTTTGTGAATATTTAAACTCAAATTTAAGGAACTGAGACTGGAAAAAAAAGCTGTAAAATGTATTTGAAGCTATTTTAATATCTGATTATCAGCTTAAATAATTTTCAAATGTGATTTATTTTTAAAAGAAAATGAAATATTTCATAGAAAATGCAGTTTGAAGATCCGTTTCTGAGCTGTGGGGGATGAATCAGTTCACTAAACGGCAAACAGATTAATTGATAATGAGAATAATCTGTCGCAGTTCTCTCACCACAAACAGGCGTCTGTGACAGGAAGGCGTTTTAAGGTAGTGTGAAATGAAATTCAACTCGGCCTCGGTTTCATTTTGTGTGCTGGTTTATTCCCCATTTTAAGATGAATTTAAAGTTCAGTGAAAATTTCCTTTCAGCACCTTATTTTATGCTTTTATTTAGAATATTTTCAAGCCTTAAACCCAAACTGCCTCTTTAACATTCATATTCAGACAGAAACAGCTGGAAATATGAAAGTTTTATCGGTTAAAATCAGTGAGAAGTAGTCTGGATTTATGAGTTTTAATAAAAAGTCGAAGCAGCTTTCTTCTGTGAAATCAGTCCTCCCATATGCTGAAAGGTTTTGACATTAAGACGCAGCCAAAGTAACCAAACGCAGCGTTATTTTAGAGATCTTGTTTTGATAACAGAAGTTCACAGGAAGGAGCTTTTAACAGCCTGCAAAGATCAGCCTATTTCTGTATTACATCACATTTATTTTTGTAATGAAGGGTTATCGCAGGCGAGCAGACGTTATTAAAAGTCGGCGATGAGAAGGTCGATTTGTTCGCTGGTTTCTGGATGGCACCGGGAGGAAGTGGTTTTTCTCGTTGCCACACATCCTCTGAGCGTGCAGAGATGTACCTTCATGATCTGAGGGATCATCGCTCTCCACTCCACGTTTATTATTCTCACTTTATCTTTTGATCAGAGCAGATTTTTAAGGTGTACTGATGATCTGAACTCAACTAACATTCATTTTTATCAATTTAAATCATAAAGTCTCACCATTTGATTAATTCATTTAGATATTTTTTTAATTTTAACACATTAAACATGCCAAACTGTGTTTTCTAAACCCTGCACAGTGATTTTTTTGGCTTCAGCTGGTTATTAAATCACAGTCTTATTGTTTTTTTTTCTGAAATGCTTGTGTTGTCGCTGCTTTTATCGTCTTCGTATCAGGGAGGTGGTCGAGCTGGACGCCGTCGCACCAAAGGTTACGAGACGTTGTGGTTTTGGTTTTGTGTTTGTACAGTAAACAGGTCTGCAGATCTTTCCAGCTGTTAACATGAAAAATGTCCTTCACACTTTAGTTGTTTTGTGTTTAGTTGTTTTGTCGCTTTATGGTGTCAGAAATATTATTTTCGTCACATTACATCTCTTCCTATTTGACAGCTAAACATAGCTGAAGAAAACAGACAAATATAAGCCTGAATTTTATATATAATGTAGATTATATAAGAAATACAAGCAAAAATAGGTGTATGTAAATATGAAAAAGCATCAATGACTTAAAACAGACGGCATCCAACTGTGAAGCTTTTACACGTTTTCACGCTGATCTGCAGGATTTTCAACAAAGAGGGAAATATAATGTTATATTTGTGTTTAAATAATCTGTGTAGAGAAGAAACTAAAGTCACATACACAAAGTCTTGAAGACGTGAGCTGGTTTGTCGGCGTTGTTTCCACCTCGTCGTCTCTTTATGTAAACGCAGCCTGTGTTTGTTTCTGGTTTCAGGTTTTACTGCGTTGTGTTTTGTAAATCTTCCTCTCTGTTCGCTCACTTCAGATCTCATCAGGTGTGTCTGCGGTAAAATCTCCTGATCAAAAAGTGTCCAAACTGTTCAGATGATTTCTGAGTCTCTGTTAGACTTGTCGTGTTGTTTCTTACCGCTCTTTTCATATTTCTGTGTTTTTTCTACATCTGTCAGGACGATGTCTGCTGAGGTGGACTTGTTGCTGCAGGAGGCGAAGGAAAGCATCGAGGCGGCTCAAAACTACCGCAGCGAACTCCAGCAGCGCCTTCATGGCCTCAACCAGGCCCGAAAACAGGTACCAGCACATTTCATCAATAAAATCAGAGTCTTTTTCCTCCTTTGTGCAGCATCTGTCTGTTTTACGCTCTTAAATATCGAGTGTTGTTAGCCTCTGACCCGACACAATCCCAGGAGAGTATATTCTCTCTCTCTCTCTCTCTCTCCGCTATCTCTTCCTTCCTCCAGCTGCTCTCGGTAAACAATGCTGCTATTTCCTGTCGCTGTGGACGGACAGAGAGCCCGAGAGGAGAGATGAAGGAGGAGAGCGAGAGAGGAGAGTTAGTCTGGGATTTATCGATTATTTAAACGCAGAGAAAACTAGAAAGTCGAACCTTTTATTGGGTTTTTTATGGATGCAGTCACTGTGGTTGGATAGTAGTTTAGTTTCTTTAAATAATGGACTGATACGATACCTGAGTTTGGTAAAATTATACTTTTAGGAAGGTTTTTAATTTTAGAAATGAAGCCAAACTTCAGGACAACTCGCGTTAAAACATAAATCATGAAGAGTGATGACGACTTAAATCTTTACATATAAAAATACTTAATTTTTAGTAAGAAAAGCAAAGCCGTTTCTCCATTTTACACCCATCCAACATTTTTAGTCTGTTACCAATATTTAAGTCATCTAGACAAAGCTGGGTTGTTTGGTTTCTCCTGGAGAAGACATTACATTAAAAATGGCCTAAATCTCAAAGTCGGCCATCTGAGAAGAATCATAGGATAAATAAAATCAAACTCGGTACTGCTGGACTACATTTTAGGCTGAAACCACTTTTGGTTTTCAGTCCAGACCTGAGCTGGTGTCGGAGCGAGTTTCCATGATCGGTTTGGGCGTTCGGTTACAAGCAGTGAGCGGAAAGAGAGTTTAAAGCCCTTTTTAGAGGAAAATATCCAAAGAGAAAAGAGAAAGTGGTCGTCATGTTTCCCTCTCTGACACTTTTACCTCTCAGTCATCGGATGAATCCAGATTTCAGCCTTTAAATTGTCGTAAAAACAAATTTAAATAAAGGTTTTTATTAGTTGATCAAGCTGTTGTGCACAGGGCAGCATCTGTAGAGGTTACTGTCTGAAGAAATATTTGTTTTGGAAGAAATTCACTCACACTTGTTTCTCGTTGAGTCAGAAGACTGATGATCAATCTTACATATTAGCTTAGCTTAGCATAAAGACTGGAAACAGGGGGAAACTGCTAGCCTAGCTCCGTCTAAAGTTAATAAAATCAACAAGTTTAATCTTTAGACAAGAAAAAAAAGGTAGTTGCACAGAAAAGCTGTATTATGTGAATAAAGAAGATTAGATGTCAGGAAAAAGTAAGAATGTGTCTCAAAAAAGGATTTAAAAGCAGAAAAAGGTGGACGATTGAACATTAACTGGAAGACGAAACAGAAAACGCTCCAATCTGTGGACACTGACCTCGATCATTTTATTGATTTTTTTTAACACGTTTGTGTGTGAAAAGTCCTGTAAATGACTTTAAAATCTCTCACAGACACAGAACATGTTTTTAAAGTGTGTGTGTGTGTGAGTGTGTGAGTGTGTGTGTGTGTGAGACTCCCTCCGCCCAATCTCAGCTGTTTCATCTCATGTTATCTTGGCTCGAGTGTGTTTTCTTTCTTTCCCATAACCCCCTTCTTTCCCACAGCAGCGATGGCTCACCACCGGATTAAAGGAAACACTACACACACACACACACACACACACACACACACACACACACACACAATGAGTATAAGGAGATATCGCAGTGTGTGTTTGAAAACTCGGACAATGCTATCAGTGCAGCATCTCGTCCTGGAAGAGGAGTCGTCCAAAAACATTTGCCTGTTTCGCCGCCGTCACGTCGGCTCCTCCCGAGTTTGTCGTATTTTTAGCTCGATGATTTTTTGGTTGTTTCACCGACCCCAAAATATTGATTATTGGTCGTCTGTTTCGAGCTGATAGTCGACGGGAAGCGATGCGTGGAAAACCTCCTGCTCAACACATAAAGTTCAGTGTGTGTCCTGACAAAAACCCGAGTGTGTGTGTGTGTGTGTGTGTGTGTGTTTCCACTCGTAGTCATACTGTCCCTGTTTTATCAAAGCAGCAGTTGTCAATCAGCTTTCCGTTTCCTGCTATCTCTCTGTATACTCATTGTGAAACGTGTGTGTGTGTATGAAAGTGTGTTCTGCAAAGAGGAACTGAAACATGACCTCTACCGCTGATGGCAAACCAGCGAGCTTCCTGACGAGCTACTTGTCAGTGAGTTTATGCTAACGAAGTCCACGGCGTGGTGGTAGTAAGAGCTGTGCTGCCTGATGTCTCTTCTTCTTCTTCTGAGACGTGAAAAGTATAAAAACCCATCAAAGAGCCGCGCTGATGTTCTTTCATCATCACACTTACACCATCCTGCTGCCACAATGCTCACACTAATACTTCATATCTGTCACTAAATGAGGGATTAATAAAGTTTTTTTTATCTTAAAGTACCAAATGTGGATTCATCCGCCGCTGAAAATAGTCCCAAATAAATGCACCTTTTCCTGCTGTTTGTTTGATGAAAAATGAAAGTGAGCTTCTGTTTTAAACCACTGAGACTTTTTGAGATTTATGAGATGTTTTTTATTTCAAGATTTACAGTAACAAGCTCACGGTAATCTGTCCTGTAGTTTGTAATTTCTCTGCCACCTTTCACCTTTTTCACCTTCTTCTCGCCTTCGTGTCTTTCAGGTCCGCGGCAGCTCGGGTCAGGCCCGCGAGGCTCTCCGGCGGCACTTTGCGGAGCTGCAGGCGGCGGCGACTCGGTTGCTGACGGAGCGTTTGACGGCCCTGCTGGCCGAGGTGGACGCCATCGAGGCCGACAGCGTCAAACCGCTGGACGACTGTCAGAGCCTGATCGAGCACGGCGTGGGCCAGGCCGACGAGCTGCTGAGAGAGGGTGAGTCCCCACGAAAAACATCTGCAAAAACATTTCAGCTTCTCAGGAAGAAGCAAAGGAATGTTTGTTTTACGAGTTTGACTTTTTTTTTATCAGGTTCTGTGTGACAGTAAAATATCATCTTTGTTTTTAGACTAAAACAAGATGCCACCTCAGTCACTTCCTCTCTCTTTTTTTTTTTGGCTAAACAATAAATTAAAAAAACACTCTTGATAAATATCAGATGTGTTGAATTTGTGTCTCCAGGGGAAGCAGCTCTGCGTTGTGGTCTCGGGGAAAAGGAGGACCAGCTGGGAAGTTTCACAAAGAAAGCCATGCACATCCAGCTGGACAGGTGGGACTGAGAGAACCAGTGTATATTATATGTATTATAGGTGCAATAATAACAAAAAGGCATCTGTGGAGTAGCTCTGGTGCTTTGTGGTGTTTTATCTTCACCCTCTGCTGAAGTCTTTTCTGTCTCTCTGTGTTTTCCAGTCTTCCAGAGGTACCGGCGCTGGTGGACGTGCCGAGTGTTTCGGCCCAGCTGGACGACTCCCTGCTGGGCCTGCTGAGGGACCGAGTGTCCCGCCACGGCTCCGTCTCCTCCCACCCGCCCGTCCAGATCGAAGAGCTGCAGGAGAGGCCGGGCAGCATCCTGGTCCGCTGGTGTAAGGTCAGCGAGGCGGCCTGAGCAAACACTCGCTTGCTCAGATGCGCCGCGATCATGTCGAAATGTAAACGTTTTTATCGCGTGTCTTCAGGTGGACGAGGACTTTGCTGCGTCAGATTATCGGCTGCAGTACCGGCGGTCCGGCAGCGGGGGGAGCCAGTACGAGGACGCCTACATCGGTCGGGACTGCGAGTTCCTGGTCCTCCACCTCGACCCCCACACGGACTATCTGTTCAGGGTGTGCGCCCGCGGGGAGGGTCGCACCGAGTGGAGCCCCTGGAGCATCCCGCAGACAGGATACACCACACTCGTACCGCACGGTAGGCGAAGACTGGAATATATAAATGTAATGGTTTTAATATCAGCACACACACCGTCACATCTGTAAGCGGACAGATGTGCGAGTCCGTTCATTTGAATTCCCTAAAACTTCATTTATTTGTTGTCCAGAGTGGTGTCCGGGCACCGAGGGCTACATCCTGAGCAGCAGGAGGAACATCGCTCTGCGTAACGACTCCTCGCAGTCGCGCTGCCCCGTCCTCTACTCCAACGCACCCACCTACTTCTGTGGACAGACGCTGACCTTCAAGTACGCACACTCAGAAACTTCCAGCTTCATGTGTGCAGTTTAAATAAGTGTTAAATATTTCTGGAGGTGTGGATGTGCCTCAAATAAAACATGAAAATCGGAGCTGAATCTGGTGATGTCTTTCAGCTGAATTGTTGAAGTAAATGACTGAAACTTTCAGGGATCTGACAGGTGTTTTTGTCTGTGTATGTTGTGGTTCTGCAGGATCTCTGCAGCCGGTCAGGTCGATCGGAGGGACAGTCTGGGCGTCTGCGTGGACAGCCAGAAGGGGGCGGAGTCGCTTCAGAGAGACCAGGCTGTCTGCATTTCCACCAACGGTACATCGACACAGACAGAAAAACCTGAACTTTTAACGCCATGAATCTGAAAATCTTCCTGCAGCCTGTCGTTGTCTGTGTGGTCTAAAGACCCCTGAAGATCAGGCAGATCAGTCCGCTGATGTTTGAGAACGCGACGACTGTTTTTGTGCTGCATTTCCTCCTCAGCAGCAGCTCAGCCTCTTCATTTTCTCACATTTGCGCTAACGTGACGTCTTATTTTATTCTTAACGTTTATCTTGTAGCTGCACAAGTTCAGATGAAACAACACTTACACAACAAGCAGCTGCACTTCACATATTTCAGAAAGAAAACTTGATTACAGATTTTATTTTACTTCATCGTTGTGTGTCGATGTCCAGGTGCCGTTTTCGTCAACGGTAAAGAGATGACCAACCAGCTGCCCGCCATCACCGTGGGCTCCGCCGTCACCTTCGACATGGAGGTGGTGAACCTGTTTCCCATCAGCAACAACAACCTGAGCGAGGGAGGCAGCTTCAAGCTGAGGGTGACCATCGGCTCGGGGAACAGGGAGGTGGTGTTCGACTGGCTGGTGGACCAGGCGGTGGACTGCCTCTTCTTCGGCTGCTCCTTCGTCCACTCCGGCTGGAAAGTGCTGGTGTTTTAAAAGCACGAAGGATCCTTTTTTTTTTTTTTTTTTAAATGTGCTGGAGTTTGTGGGGCCGCTCACGCAGGCTGTTTTATCTCCAGTTAAACACATCGTCTCTGTTTTTTCCTCTCACATATGAGCCACTGACGGGGCGCAGAGTCTGGAAAATTTATCCCCAAAATTTCTTCAACAAGCGTAAACTCAGAAATGTTTTTCACACAATATTTGTCCGTCATTCACACGTCAATGTTCACTGTACAAGCTGGAAAATTCACGTGAAGTCCTGAAAAATTCAGCTCTTCATCCTCCACAGGGAATATTCTTTATATATTAATGTTATCTGCAGATTTTGAGGATTACACATAATCAGCTGCTTTTATTCGTTTTACTTCTGCAGCTTGTTTCTTTGCCTCAAAAGGGCGAAGATGTTTAGTAATGGTTGGCTCTCTGTAGAAATCTGATTAAATCAGAGAAACCTGATTTCTCAGCTCAGTTTGTTGCAGAAAAACAGATTTTTCTGTGCGTAAATGAAACTTTTTGGCCTCTATAAGCCTGAATGAGTTGATTATTTTGCGACTGACAGTTTCAGGAAGATGATTGTCGTTTAGTTTTTCATTACAAACAGTCAGAGGATTAAAAAAAAGAATAAAATCAAAAGTTTAACTTGCTAATCTGCAGAAAACTTTAGTCAGAAAGAGATTAAAGTGCTGCGGTGACGCTTTCTATGAAGAGCACATTTATAAGGTGTTGTGAGGGCGTTCATAGTGAATCATAACGCTTTATAACGTCACTCATAATGCTTTCTGATGCACTATATCAGCAGTCATAAACATTATAGATGCGACTTATAATGAATCATAAACTCAGGTGTCGTATGGGAGCTCCAGAGGTTTACTGAGGGGGCTTATAATGCGTTATGACTCATAGTGACATAGTGTGTTATAACAGGAATCACTATATTTACCACCAACAATGAAACTTTATAAAGAAGCGTGTGTTGTTATAAATGCATCTTCACTTCTCACAGTGTACAATGATAACTTATGATCCTGCAAAGACTGTTATAACATGCTATGAGGCTTTATTACAGCTGGTATGTGAGGCATAATGTGTTATAAGCTCTGTGTAAAGACCTCTGGAGCTTCCATGAGACTCCTGAGCCTCTGATTCGTTATAAGTCACATCTTTAATGTTTATGACTGTTATAAAGCGTTACGAGTGTGTTATTATTCGCTATGAACACCGTTATAACTCATTATGACGTCTTCATCTGATTTCTTCTTCTGTTTTTTTTTTTTTTTATGGGGGTAAAAGTGTTTGATCCTGAAGTTTCCAGACTCTGATTGACCCCCGTCAGCTCGGCCTCTCCGACTCAAAACGACCCACCCAGCTCTTCTTCAGGGAGCCGCGACGGAGAGTTGATGTCCGTCGCAGCTTCGTGGCTTTTTTTAGGTTTAATTTCATTTCTCGGGCCTCCTCACGAGGTCGGCCGTTGTTTACAGCTTCGTTTCTTCTCCCCCCCGTGTTGTTGTGGGGGGGCTGCTGATCATCTATGCACGTCTTAGTTTAGCCGGACGAGAAAGCCTGTCGAGGCCACGAGATGGTAGATAAGTTAAGTTTTTGTCTTTGTTTAGTTTTTGTTTTTTTGGGGAGCAGCAGGAAATTAAAGCTGCTGATCTTTTTTCACTGTGAACGTCACACCTCGACTCGATCTTCTCCTAAAACCTGCTCGTCAAAGTTTAAAGGGACAGTTCACCCAAAACACAAAGCAGCCTGAGTTTTTTGTCTATCTGTCAAGTTTTTGGTGAATTTAGCTTTTCATGTTTTTCTAGATATTATAGTTTTTTACAGGTGTGTGAAAATGTGACTCACCTGTCCGCTGAGCCAATTGGAAGTGTGAAAATCTTTTTCAATATCAGGTGAAGTAGCCCTAAAAAACTTAATTCCTTCAAAGAAAATGACTTGATTACTCTCATGAATCACCCACAGCAGCATTTTTATTTCCTTTTTAATCTCCCAGTCTTTTTATCTTTAGATTACGACTTAAATTCGTCAAAATCAATGAAGATAAAAATCTTTTCGACAACTAAATTTACATTTCTGTCTCCGTGAAGAAGGAAAAGTTTGAGTTTTATGTGTCCGACAGACGAACTTCAGGCTGAAGAAATATTTTTTTGGCTGAACTGTCTCTTTAAAATAATCAAACTGTTACTTTTGAATGATTTTTATTTTGGTTTATTTTAGCTTTTTGCATTGACAATCCTAACAGTATTTTACAATCGGTTTGTTTCGGTGGGAGGATGAGGAGCTTGTTCATTGGTTATTGATGAACCAGTGATCAATCAGTCCAGTTTACACAGTCTGATTTCTCTTCATGCTGTTGATAAGATTAATGTGAGAAATCTGATTTAAAGAAATGTTGTTTGGCATGAAAATAACTTCATCTTCTGCTCATTTTGTGGATCCTTTCAAATATTTAAACAAATGTTCGGTTCAGTTTAGCGTCTGTCCATCCAGAGCACTTTAAAACACACATCGGCATCGGGGCTGCAGCTAATTATTGATTATTGATCGAACTAACAGTGAAATTAAAGTCCAAGGTGATGTCCTCAAATGTCTTAGTTAGTTAAAAATAAAGATGTTCTATTAATGATATAAAACAGAAAGTCATCAGCAAAATAAATCATCACATCTGACAGCTAGAGAATATTTGGAGTTTCTATTTTTTCCTACTTTTCCAAGATTATTAATCAATCGTTTGTTCTCTTAATGACATCAAGAGCTGTGAAGTCGTTATTTTAAAGGAATAGTTCGACATTTTCTGAGTATTTTGACGCCTCTTAAAACGTTCAAAATTGTTTTTATGCGAGTAAAAAACAAAGAAACTGCATGTTGATTAGTGAACTTTAGAGGTAAGATGTTTTATTTCCTAGCTAGCTGTTTCCACCTGCTTCCATTCTCTATGCTAAGCTAAGCTAATCGCCTCCAGACGCCATCTTCTCGTCTCGCTCTCAGCAAGGAAGCAAATTATATCCTCAAAAAATGTCAAACTGTTCCTTTAACGATAAAGTTATGAAAGTTAGTTATAAAAAATGTGTTTTATAGAGAATTTCACAATAATTGTTTCTTGGCTAAAAGATCAATGAGAAAAATCATAGGAGCGTCTCTAACTGGTACATCATGTTTCTTCATGGTTGTCCTGCGTATTTATTTCACCTTCACGAATGTATTTCTCTGCTGTCGGTTTTATTCTTTATTTTTTTTTATGTGTGAAGTCTTTTAACAACAGTGATTCTGAATCCACCCGGCCAACCTCAATATCCTTAAAACTGTTTTATTATAAGGTTATTTTTTACGTTGCTTCTTCTGTCTTTTACATTTTCTTTTGTGCAAATTTGATTGTTTGTCCACTGATATTTCTTCATATAAAGTTTCAGCTCCGTTTCAACCCGCCGGCACTTCTTCAGAGACGTTTCCTGTTTTTCAGCTGATCTGAAGTCGGCGTTTCGTCTTTTGGAGACACTGGATGGGTCCAGTTGATGGTACAGATTTCCTAAAAACCGGTGAACAAACCTGACTATCTTCTTCCGGCCTGACGGAGGGAAAACTGGTGACTGAAGCGAAATGTGTGTTTGACGGTCGAAACAGCGACACCTGCTGGTCAAACCTTTGTGTTTTGTTTGTTCTCACTGCTGCCATCCTTCATATTTTGTTCAATAAAATTCATATTACGTAAACATCATGTTTTCTGTCATTTTATGTTGCACTTTCTCATTGTGACCACTGGGGGGCGGTAAACACTTATCGTATTTTCCGGACTATAAGGTGCACTTAAAATCCTTTTTCTCAAAAATCAATAGTGCGCCTTATAATCCGATGTGCTTTATGTATGAATTCTGTTTGTGCTTTCTGACTTTGAACCGATTTTATGTGGTTTACGGGTTGAAAAATTTGTCAAAATGTTTTACTACGACGTTGGTAAAATAAATTTTAAAATTTACTGTATGATGTTATGAACATGTACGCAGAAACGTGAGTTACTTTTTACCAATTAACATCATGATTTTTAAAAAAAAATTAATCATATGACCAAACATTTACCAAAATCTTGACTTTTCTGTCTGGAAGTGACTTTAGTTTGATTTAATGGTGTTGCAGTTTCTCTCTGTGACCACTAGAGGGCAGTAAATACTGCTATAAAAACACAGGCTAATGCTAATAGCCTGTCTGTTGGCTTTTTACTTCTTTAACTTGAAATATTAAGAACTTATTTTCTGCCAAACATGATAAACAGTAGCTATCTTAAGCTAGTTATCAGTCTGCTGCCCTCCAGTGGTCACGATTAAGAACTACAACATACAAAAATAAATTTAATTAAAATATCAATAAGACATTTTGGTGAGGACATTTAAAATAAGTCTTTGATTGTGATTTTTGGTGTGTTGAATCAAGTTGTGTTTTTTTTTTGTGGTTGATAAAACTTGGAAAAAAAAGACCACAAAGATGCTAATTGTACAAAATTGATCTTTTTAATAGAAAACCACTCTGACTCAACTTAAAAGTTCATGTCATCAAAGCTGGTTTCACATAAATTGTTGAAGAAAAGTCTCGTTTTCTTGACAATGGCTCCTCCCATCTTGTGCAAAATGCTGCTGGTCTCGTGTGAATGAAAAAAAAAATTGACAGTCCAAAACAAAAAGTGCTCTGAACGTCGCTCAGAGGCGTCGCACACCCACAAACCGGATCTCTGATGTAAAGCTTTTTAAAAGAGCGAGGTCGCAAATAAATCCAAACCATCAAAAATATTCCTGCAGCTGCTGGACTTTTGTCTCGCTGAAGATCATTTGCAGAAATTAGATTTAGTTTTTACAAATAAAAAGCACTAAATTTCACAGGAGCAGCAAATTCTTCCCCTTTGGTGTGTAAACTAAGAAACTACAAAACCTCCCGGGTGGAGTTTCCAAAGTTAATTTATTCCTCTTCTGTACAGAGCGGCGACAACAGGACGAAAATAAAGACGCTTCAGTCTGCTGACGGCTTCACTGTGTGTCTCAGTTTGAGCGACTCGACTCGACCTTCTCTTCAAATCAACATCTGAGCTTCTCCATTAAACTTTAAAAACACAAAAGACCGACTTCACAAATGAAACTTTGCTCCAAATTTAACTCAGACTTCAAAGTGTGAGGCTGTTTAGCTTCCTGGAGGAAAACGATGGACGTCGGCGTCTGAGCGCTGGCAGTAAAAGTCGCTGTAAGAAAGAAGACGCGTCCACACGAGCGCTGAAAGTCTTTGAGGAATAAAAAGATGTAGCACCAGGAGGAGACGCAGGTGTCTCAGGTGATTGTGTAAACAGCGTTAGAAACTCACGCGTCTGATCGTCTTTAGAGAAAAAACAAAACACTATAATAAATATCTACACGTCTTGGTGATCAGATGGAGACATGATGTGATAACGGCGATGAAAGGAAGACGAAAGGAAAGGATCCCGACGGTTCATTAAACCAAAGGAGCGAACACAGCGCAGATCTGATCGTTGGGATCGGAGAGCGAGCGGTTTTAAAAGTGAAGACAAAGTTCGGAGAGCAACAGAGGATCAAAATCTGGAGTGTGTCTGATCACAAGAGGACCAAATGTGGATTCATCCACCGCTGAAAATAGTCCCCATCAAGTGCAGGGGATTCTTCTAATATTACTTTAAAAATGAAACTGAGCTTTTATAATAAGAAAAGTACAGAAAATATCCAGCTGTCTTCTTCGACTTTAACAACAAAATCCGTCCCTACACATCCAGACTAAAGGCTGATTTTGCCGTTAATAAACTCTGCAGGTCGGACATGAAAAGGAAAGGATGAAAACCCTGAAACGTCTCCAGCATCTGTGGGGACTCACGGAGTGACAAAGAAAATGACGACACTGTCTGCCAAGTAAAGAAAAAATAAACTTCTCTTGGATGTAAAAGTGAAAACCTTGTTTCGGATGATCCCTGCAGTAACCTGTTTGTCTGTCGCCTTTTTTTGGAGATCTCTGTTTATTCTCTTTTGTCCTGTTTGGGATCTTTGTGGGTTTTTTTTTTTTTTTAAATTCAGTTTAAAACCGAAGGGGAGAGTTTCTGCTTGGCGGTCGATCTTTCGCTCACAGCCTCCTCTTCCTGCTGGTTTCTGACCTCCACGCAGCCGTTGCTCGTCTCGTCTCTGCAGGGTTTATACTCGGACGGATCCAGATCGGGATCCGGATCCAGCTCCGGCTGAGACTCCACCGCCGTCTCCCAGTCCTCCTCCTCCTCCTCTTCGTCTTCCTCCCGCCGCTCCTTGTCCCTGCGGGCGGCCTGGCTCTGGATGAGGCGCAGTCGGGCGACGGCCTGGTCGATGGTGAGCGTGCTGACCAGGTTGAAGTCGTGCATGCTGATCAGGTGCAGCAGGAAGTTGCGGCACAGGTTGTGTTTGACGATGTGGGCGCCGTGCTGGTCGGCGAACAGCAGGCAGGCCTCGTTCATCTGGTTGTCGGCTATGAAGCTGGAAGGACGAGAGAAGAAGACTTAAAATGTAAAATCAGCTCAGTGGTCTTTGAGCCTTCAGACATGCAGGTCTGATTCTGGATTCAAACGCGGTGAAACCTCAAGTACTCACCCGTGTTTCATGATGTGGAGGTTCCACAGCTTCATGATCTCCTTCTCTCCCTCGTTGACGTCGGTGAACTCCTCGATTTGCTGCAGAAACAGCCGAGAAATCAGACTTCAGAGAGGTTTCAGTGCACAACAACCACATGGCTCCTTGAAACGATGCTCAAAAAACATTTAGAAAGAAAAATCTCACAAGAAAAAAAAAAGTAATCAAAAAAACAAGAACCAAAGAAACAAATTTACACAAACAGAAACCACAAACTTCATCTGGACAAACACGATCACTTTTCTTGCAGGTGTAAACTCACCTTGATGGTCTTCTCTTTGAGCCAGGCGGGGTCCCTCTCGTCTTCGCTGTCCACCTCCATCTCTTGCGGTCGCAGCGGCACGCAGCTGTCGCTGTGGAAGTACAGGCGATTGTGTCCGCTGATGTACGGCCGCTGCTGCTCATGGTCGCCGTCCTCCAGCTCCAGAAACTCGGACAGACTCGCCTTCGTCCTCTTAGGCCTTGAGAGGAAAAAAAAACAGGAGTATCGGCACCAACCGTTGATGTGAAATAAGAGCAGACGTTTAGGTGAGGCGGCGTACCTGCAGGTGAGGATGTGGGTGACGGCCGTCCTCTTCACGGGGCCGTTCCTGCTGAAGGCGAAGCCCGGCTGGCTGTGGATGTCTTGAGGGTTTCCTGCGTACGAGCCGTCATAACCTTCGTTGATGGAGACCTCGATCTTCGCTCCTTTAGGATTAGGCTGCCGACAAACAGGAGGGTGAATAACGACATCGAACTGACAGCGATGATCAGCATTCAAATAATCTTCTTCTCAGTTACATATTTCAGAAAACTTCCGGATTAAAATATTTGAGTTTTTCTACATTTTCCCATCAGGACGTTTCAGCTGAGCTCCTTTAAAGAGTTCGTTCCGTCGTCTCACCACGTAGTTGAAGATGAAGCGGGAGTGAGACAGTTTGAGGTGTTTGATCAGGCTGTAGAGCTTCCTGCAGTTGAGCGTACACCAGGGACAGTGGAGGTCGTCTCTGGCCTCCGTCTGCTGCCGCGTGTTGTTGTTGTACTGGAACTGGGCAGAAAATAAAAACAGAGACGTTTAATCGTGAATCTAAAAGCTTAAATATGCTTCAGACGAATGATTCGTGTTAACGGTGCACACTTTCACACGGCATTCACTGTGTCGCACTTGGTTTCTTCACACACGAGGTCAAGCTGTGTGTTGAGATGCTGTGCTGTAAACTGAGGGATTACCTCGTCTTTTTCTATGATGGCAGCTGAAACACTTTCGCCTCTTGATGCCAAACTTTATCAAACTTTAACTGATATTTTTCTATACACTTGACATCTTTTTCCCATCTGTGGTTGCCGGGAGTTTCTTGCATTTTTGATTTTTCCTCATCTGACTCGAGTGTGTGAGGACATGAGGCTGGTGTGTGTTGTACACGCTGGTCTGGTTTGCAGCTGAAGGTGTGTGAATACGACTGACCTGGTAGAAGATGCGAAGTTTCTGTCGGGGCTCAGCTGAGATTTGTTCTCTTCTGGTTTGAACGTCGGCGTTGAGGGACTCTTTAACAGCTTTAATGAGAGAGGACAAACACACAGTCACATTTAATGAACCACAGACTGACTGTAAACACACACACACAGACGGCTGCTTGTAAATTTAAACCCTCGTGATGTCGTCACTCACCCAGCGTGTGTGTGGCCCTCAGGGTGCTCGTTCTGGGCTCCTGGTTGGTCTCAGAGTTGCGGGTGGCCAGAGGTTTCGCCACCGGCGCCGTGGAGCGTTCAGAGGAGTCGCTGGTCCAGCGCAGGGTGAACTGCAGGGTGGGACCCTGAGAGAAGCTCTCGAATGGAGGCAAACGCTGCGAAACAAGAGCACAAAGGTCACTGAAGTAAAAACTCAAACTTAAAACTGACTGTTTGACAGTCCGTCTCTCACACACCTTTCCGTCCAGGATGGTCTCCCATGTCGCCCTCTTCTTATTGACGGGACACTCCTCCATC
>JBAJHX010000039.1:1338738-1349515 GCA_037176925.1 Amniataba percoides
TCCGTCTCTCACACACCTTTCCGTCCAGGATGGTCTCCCATGTCGCCCTCTTCTTATTGACGGGACACTCCTCCATCTCCTGCATAGACATCTCATACTCGCCGTCCAACAGCTGCAGACGTCTGCAAACACAACATTTCTGTCACGTCTTGATAATAGCAAGACTTTTTCCTGTGTGTCAGAAGGTGACAGTTTGTGTGAGTTTCACCTGTTTTTATCAAAGACTGTCATCTGAGCCACAAATGTGGTTTCTCCCTCCTCCCTGAGAGTGGAGCTCCTCCTCTTCCTGTTCACCACTTCCTCTGTAAAATCTGAAACAGACACAAACGGCATGAAAAGTGAGTGACAACGAGGCTTAAAAGAAAGTTTATTACAACTTGGGCCTTCCTGCTGAGCTTAAACTTGAAATATTCCTGATATTTGTGGAGGTTTGACGAAGAGATTCTCAATATATTTGCATGATCAGCATCATTTTTTCACTACAGTAAAGTCGCCCATCTGTTGGTCCAAAGCAAAGTCACCGAGTGAAGTTTCCTCTCATTCACAAACAAAATAATCTTTTGTGAGTGAAGCTGCCTACGTCTGCTTTCAGAGCCGAGTTGAAATAAACCAGTCCCTCCTTTAAAGAAAACGCGAGACGTCTGCAGCGGTCTCGTGTCGCTCACCTCTGCTGTGGTGATTCTCTCCGTTGGTCAGGCCGTTGATCTGAGCTCGAGGGCAGCCGAGCGTCGACACCCTGAAGAGCAGCGAGTAAGATTTCACCATGTGAGAGTTGCTGGGTTCAAACTCGCTGCTGGGAATCAGCAGGGACGGGAACGAGCCCGGCTTGGCCTGAACTCCGGCGCTCGTGTCCGGATTCAGAGGAACCTGCTTCTTCCCTGTCGGCACCTGCTTCACCGGACAGCTCACATCCTGGATGGAGGATGGGAAAAGACATTTTTAAACGTATTTCACCTGGAAATTATATCAAAATGTGGTGCGATTATTTCAGCATCAACGCACACTCACACACCTTCCTCTTCTTGTGACAGACTTTGACCAGCAGCACCTCCAGAGACACCGAGTTCTGCTCGTTCTCACTGTCCTGAGACGGCTTCCCTGCAACGAACAAACAAGACAAAATACTTCCTGAATCACTGGACAGAATACTTCTAAAAAAAAAAAAGAAAAAGGACGGCAGAGGAAAAAGTTACCTGCTTTATGAAAGAAGCCAGTGAAGGTGAGCTGCAGGTTGGAGGCCAAACTGTGGGAAAAGAAAACAGACCTGTCAAATAAAGATGTACTGAACATCTTTAGTTCACATTTCCTAATTGGAAATCTTCCACATATTCATGGCTTCCTCCTTGTAAAGGAACAAATCTCTGTGGACACCGGTGGGCTCGGTGTTTACCTGTGAGTCTCCTGTTCGCCTCTCATCTTTTCCACTTTGAACAACAGATTGTCGACCTTGGAGCTTTTCCTGCACATGCAGACACACAGCAGGAGTTAGCAACAACAACAACACCACCACCTGACACCGACCGACAGGCAGAATATGTGATGGAAAACACTGAAAACATCACCTATTATAACTTTAAATTAAACAGATCACACTGAGAGCCTGTATGTTTTAATGAACTGCACAAATAAACAACTCTTTAACAGGTAAAGGCCATCAGAACTGCTTTCAAAATCTCCTTTAAAAGCGTACAAGACAAGTTGCCTGTGAAGCTTGTGAGGCTTTTAGTTTCCTGACGCTCACACACACACACACAGTATTATATTTATAGCTGTCTGCAGTCTAAATCTGTTTGTGCAGCTCAGCTCTTAACCATTTTAGTTGTATTTCTGTTGTTTTCCACGTGATGGCGGCCAAGAAACAGTCAAACAGCAGCAGGTAGTCGAGGTTTTATTGTACACTTTGATTTTTTGGAAGAAATCTTACTGAAGACTTACAGAACTGTGTTTATTAGTCTGTTCTGTTTAAGATGATTTTTGCCTGTCACTTCAGCGTAAAGTGTTCCCACCTGGCTCAACTCGCAGATTTTATTTAATCATTTCTGTCCCGCGTCAACCTGCGCGGAGGCTTAATGAGCCGCAGTAACTGAAAACACCTGTGAGGCTCTGCAGAGCTCCAACAAAGCGGCCTCACATCTTCAGGTTCAGACAGACGTCGGCACTGAAGCTATTATTTCACTTTTCTGCAGGAGGAAAACATTTTCAAAGACGCAACAGGAGACAGAAACTGAACTGCTCAGACATTTTGAGCCAATTTAAGTCGCATTAGATCAGTAAAAAGAGACTGAAAATGAGAAAACAAACATTACCGTTAAACCAGTTTCTGATCAAATAACTAAAGAACAGTAACATCTTTAATACAATATAAGATCTAAGCTGCCTACTGTGATATTCATGCTTTGTGAGTGCAGCGTCACATGTGACTGAAATGTGCTCCAGTGCAGCAGAAAGTGAAACTGCAGCAGACGAGTCACCTGGTTCGCTGCCTCCGCTTCAGATCAGGAATATCACACCACATAACGGCTGCCATTTTTAGTCTCCTGCCAGGCTTCAGGCAATGAGCACAAATGACTGAAGCTCAAAGAGGAACAGCACCGGTCCGATGAGCGTGTGCCCAAATAAGGACTGCTATGAAGCCGCTGCCTTTGACAGCCATTAGTGAGGATGGTAAACAGCTGATTATCACCAAGAATTCAATCTGTAAAAACACTTCATCTTTCAAAGGGATTTGTTCTCTTTTTTAAAGGTTCTCACTGATGTTTGAACTTCAGAAATAACCTCTAACCTCTTTTCTGTGCATAAACAAGAAAACAAACTCTTTCAAAGATATGATCCACAAACTCTTTCCATACCTGTTACAAAATGATCCAAAACCATCCTCTTATCTTACTGACAGTCACATTTCTACAGAAGTCATAACAAAAACATCTGCACAAGGACACGGCCTAAAAACTGACAAAAATGTAAATAACCAAAACTACAAACACTTTGCTGCTGCTGATGAAAAACCTCTTTAGTCATTTTTGACACAATTAGGCAGTCCAAGCTTTTTCAAACACAGAACAAAAGTCAAAACCTTCAACACATCGTCCATGTGGTAACACCAGACAGTTCTCTGTTTCTTTAACACCCCCCGGCAGCGCAGCATGAACCACACCAGAGGCCTCATGTGTGTTTGTGCAGCCTGTATGCAAAGCAGCCTAACTGAAAACGTCTCTCCTATCTCAGCTTTAACTGATCCCATCGGCCCCCACCTACAGCAGCCGCCACGTCGGTTAGCTCTCACTCCAGATAACACTTCTCGACCTGCTTTTCTTGAAAAGTAAAACTATTTAAACCAAGCTTCACCCCAACATGCGGAGAAACAACAGAGAGAAACAATGGCACAAAAAGCAGAAGTGAAATGAAAGAAAACCCAAATTATCTGCTACAGTTTTTGTGAACTCTCCTGTGAGATAAAATCATTTTCTGCTTTTACCTTTTGACGTTGTTCCTTGAGTTTCTGTGGGACATATAGGTGAGTGTCCTGTGCAAGAATATGGGCTGAAACAAGACGAGACTCAGTGTTACAGCTTGACCAGGAAAAATGTTTCTTCTCTTCCCCAATTGAAGAGAAGAAATGTAATCATGCCACTATTTTTAACACTCACGGCTATCAAGTTCCTGGTGCGGAGAAATCTGTAGATCTGGGTTGGTTCTGCAAATATATACAGTGACATCGTCAGCATGTAGTTTTCACCTTTTAAATGACTTTTTATGAGATAAAACAGCAAAAAAGAAAACACAAGGAGCTCAGTACACTTGAAACAATTGTTCAGTGAATGAAAATATTTATCGAGCAAACATCTGCCTGTTTTTCTACAATCCACATTTTTATTTTCAACTATCAGACCAAGCAGGATTCATGAACACATCACTTCATATTTCATTAAAATTTTATCAATAAATAAAGTGAAAACAATGCCTTCAATGCAGCAACGTTTTGGAAGCTGGATAAAACCATCTTTTTTAACTTTATTGTAAATTGTAAGTTGATTTAAGTCTACAGACAACCTGCAGCTACAACCAAGGTTAAATGACAGAAATGATAAGAATGACAGCACTGAATGTGTGTTTAATGTTAAACAGACAAGAGTTTAATGCAACTGTGCAAAGTCTGCAGTGACTCTGAATGGCATTATCTTTATATGTTAACACGCAGAAACTCACTCTCGAAGGCCTGCAGGAACAACTCGTGGTCGGCTTGAATGAGCTGCATGTTGGGCTTCTTAGATGAAGAGGAGGCTAAAGATGAAGAGGAGGAGGATGAAGAGGACTGGTACAGTCCGTTGGCTTTTCCTCCACAACTCATCCCCACCTGGTGACTTCCACCTGAGGAGCCCTTCTGTGGAGCCATGGGCAAAAAACTACAGAACTAAAAATAAGAAGTCTTCCTTTGTCAAAACAAAAGGGCAGCAGCTGAGCAGTCACACTGTTGGCGGCTATTTCATCTTAACAGCGGACTGTGGAGGGTTGAGTCTTTTATATCTGAGCTGCGGTGAAGCCTCCGGTCCGGTGCGGTGCCTCGGGGCCGGTGAAACAGTTCGCAGAGGCCGGAGAGGAGACTTGAAATGCGCGACACGAGATCTCAGCCTCCGGCGAGCTGCGGCCGCTAGCCGACCGGCTAACTTCCGTAGCCAGCTAGCACTAGCTGTGAGCTAACTCGTCAGCATTGTCCGACACTCTTAACTTCGCCGGTTAATGGCTCAAAGGCTGTCGCCGAGTGACGACCGCTTACACACAGAAACCGGGCGCGTTTTAAACCGTTTTAACGCCATAATTTAACCGAAATTGGCGTGAAATCTACCGACTGAAGGTAAGTTGTACTAACGCTTCTGTGAAAAAACAGAAAATAACAGTTTTTCCGGTTAATACCTTCAAAATAAAATTTGATTCAAAATAAAATAGTTATATTCATGTTAAATAACACTTGTGTTATATTTATTATGTTATACTGAGATAAAAATGGATAAAAAGGAAAATTTCAGTTGAAACATTTCTTTAATCCGCACGTCTGCCAAAAAAAGTAATGCTCAATCTTTACGTGCTGTTATTTTGAAGGCAAATTCCGTGTTCTTCCATGACGTGTCACAGGAGCGCTTGACGCTCCCACCCTGACTCGTGTTGAAAAGTCCCGCCTTCCAGCAGCTCAAGCCAATCAGCGTGCTTGTTTGTTAAACGCTGCGCTCTCATTGGCGGATACGTTAGCCGGTTTCATTGAGGTTTGCCGCCTGCAGCATGGCGAGTCAAATCAGCATGAAGTTATTCATTTAAATAAATATACTTTATTATTCTAAAAATAAACAATGGCGATTTAAATAAAGTCAGAGTATAATAATATACAATAACAATTAATAAAATAAGACATAATTAATAAAAAAATGTAGTATTTTTGAGAAATCCGCCTGTAAAAATAAACTTTAAATTGAAGTGTCTAGATGTTGATTGATTAACTGATTACAAAGTCTTGAAAATCAAGTATTATCAGTTCAATAAAACTTTTATTTAACAATGGGACAGTTGACCCACATTAAATGATCTTCACCGTTTAATCAGCACATCAAACTTCCTGTTTTTCACTCCAGACATGTTTGTTTCTGTTTTTTTTAACATAATGCTTATGTTCATGCTTTAAAAAAGACCTTTAAATCATGACTGATGGAGAAAAGTTTATACTTCAAACACAAACGGATGGAAAAAAAGAACAGCTCAGACTTAAATTAGGATTTATTATTCAAACATATTCCCTTTAATAGTAGCCATGATAGTGGTTTAGAGTAACACACAGGAGCAGATACATCACAGCAGCAGTGAACCTCAGGAAGTACGCAGGTAAAGTAGTGAAAATGTCGAGAGCATTTTGTAAACACTTAGAAAAACAGGAGTAAACTTGGATGAGACTGTAAAAAATGTAAAACACACACACACTTCCTTCCAAAACACACTCGATAACACTAAATAAATCGACAAACCTCGACCCTGCATGTCCAATCCATCATCAGAATGACACAATAAACATGTCACATAGAAGATAAAAACATTTCCCAGTGTTTGATGATAACAGCCCTGCTTTTATTTTCCTGTAACAGTGCAACAGGCTCATTTCCAGCCATTAAACTGAAGACTGAGCCATCGTCTGATCCTCTCACAGCTCAGAGGGACGTTTCATACGCCCTCCATTCAAAGCAGCATCACGAGCCACGACAACGTTAACAGTGAGTACCAGCATCCCCGTCACATTAAAACCTATTAGACACGACACATTTTACCCCATTTACCTTCAAACTTTAGTGCTGGATAAAGTCATTGGTGGGAAATAATTCCCCAAAAGAAAATGATGAATTATTCAAATAGTGAGCCCGTTTGTTGATAACTCTTTAAGCATCCTGCCTCAACATCACAACTTGGTTATACTTAGTGTTTAAGCCAAATATCATAACATAAAGACAAAGTGGGCCTGGATAGAAAAGAGGCTGAGCAGCAATGAAAAATAACGTTATGATCATAAATCCTGATTTCATTTGAGTCAAGACGTCTTTATGTCATGTTGATGGTCTTTTTTAAGACCAACGAACATGACAAAAACCAGATGCTGTAACATAATTATCTATATAACAAGAGAAAACATTTGATCTTGAGGAAAGACGTTGCAATCTTGAGATAAGTGGTTAAAAAAAATCTTCAGCAACCACAGCCGTACTTCTGCTTCCGCAACAAATCGATAGTGTTACATTCGTTTTTCAGAGGAAGTTGTCGCAGACAGTGACTGAACGTTTTCACTCTCGTCACACCAAGCAAAGATGTTTATACCAATGGCATTATCACAGATCTTTTTTTTTTTTTTTTTAAATAGACAATGAAGTTCTTCAAGCTTGGCAAAAACTAAAGTTGAAGTGCAAAGTCGACCTTGAGAAGCTGTTACGGTTTTCTATTAGTGTGACTGGTGGTTTAAAATCCAAAACATAGAGACAAGAAGACAGACTGACGGACACACCAAGCGAACACAACCCGAACGGTTGAGTCCTCAGAGACGGTTGGCGGAGTCCCATCAGTCCCCGACTTCATCTGGGACGTCTTGATCTGTAATGAACATGCTCGATCCTCAAGTGTGAGCAGTCACATTATCCAAAGAGTCTCTCTGGCTTGTAGGGTGGAGGCTGCTCTGAATAATGTGACACATCCTGCAACAAAACGCCATTTAGTGGGAGCTCGGTCTCGGTGAACCGGGGCGGGGTTCAGTGTTTTCTCCATAGTATGTAGGTCATGAGCAGGATGAGGCCTGCCGACAGCGCCGCGATCACAAACTGGTGGATGGAGAGGACGTTTTCCAGCGTGTGGATCCTCTCCTCCATGGCGCTGGTGTGGAAGTAGTCGTAGATGCCGGCTCCGATGCTCCACAGCGCCCACACGGCGTCCACCACCAGCGGCATGATGAGGCAGGTCAGACGGGCAACGAGCTGCAGCAGGTCAGACCGGCTCCGTCAAAGACTGAAACAACAACATACGAAATGATGCATCAAAAACTTTTAACTCACCAGAAAATCACAAATCCACTTTCACTCTAAAGTCTCAGCTCAGTCTTGATTTTTGTAGCTGAAACATCTCAAGGAGCTTCGAGCCTGAAAACATCTCGTACTAACCGACTTTTCTACACAAACACAAAACTTACAGTTTGGTCTCAATAGATACTATCATCATTATTATTATTATCATTAGCATTATTATTGTTATGTTATTATCACTATTTATTTTCTCAAGATGGAGATAGTTAAATCTTGATGATGATATAAGTTGTGTCAAGAACTTTTTAAAAACTGTCAGTGATGTTGGACAAATAATTAAACTGTTATATCAAATTAAAGTGACTTAAAAAACACTGAAATATAAAACATTACTGATTTTATATCATTTTTGTTGTAATTAATTTTTTTTATTGAAATACATAGGATGGTATTCATTTTTGCTTTATTCTTAATAATGCCTTAATTATAAGGAATTAATGCCTTATAATTAATGTTGAAATCTTCCAATATAAGATCCTATATGAAGCTTAGACTTTACGATTTTATTTCATAAGCCGAATGGAAGAATAACTCTTAAAAACTTGAAATAACTTTTTATTTATGATTCATCTAATACACAGCTTGTTTATGAGCTCGAGTTTATTAGATTTTATATAATTTTTAATGCAGTTTGGAAGACGCAGCTGGACTCGCAGTAATGCAGTTAAACGTGTAAAACTAGCACACAAAAACAACATTAAAGATAAATGCACATAATCTCAACAGACAAGAAGTTTAATAGATGAAAATAATAGTTTAATGTGCAGGAAAATTAAGTATCTGTGCAGAAACGACCCTTGTTGAAGTGGCTCCTCTGCTAACAAGCTAACACTGAAATAAAAGGCTTATTTCTTCGCTGATTTTTCTGTTTTACTCACAACATGAGCGTCTTCTGAAGCTGCCCACATGTACCGCAAAGTCTCCGCACGTCTCCGGGCTGTCACACCATCGTTTGACCGCAGCAGCTGACACGTTTTCGGGGAAACACTCAGAGCCGAACCGCTACTGCAGCTACTTCCGGGTGAGTCCCATCGCCTCTTCTATGACGCCGAACCTCATTTAGATATTTACTAATTCTATTATTTCACCTCTTACGAATACATAATCAATAAATCACCACTTAAAGCATTTTGAAATCACAAAGGGCATCTATTAAGACACTCGGCCGCGTTAAAACCTCTGTTTGTGTGTGTTTTAATTTTACATGATCAAAATCTCGTCTATTCATACAGTATACGGCACTTACAAAGTACATAGCAAACACAGGCAAAACCTTTCAAACACTTTAATTAATTGTGTTTTTTGTTTTATCATGGTAGCCGAACTTCAGAGCGATTTGAATTAAGTCAGAAAAACATATTTTAATTAATATGGAACTGTGATTTAGTCTACTTGCGCCTAGGAAAAATAAAAAAACTATATATTTTGAATAGAGTCCGGAATGGTGTTCCCTTCCTACACACGAGACAGATGGTTTTATAGAGCTGCGTGTACGCAGATAAACGAAAAATCAAACAAATTTTCCACAATTTTACGTGTCAAATGTCATTCAGCTAAATGTAAATTCCCATCTTGCGCCCCGTTAACACTGCCAGGCGCGGTGGCCAAGTGGTAAGGCGTCGGTCTCGTAAACCGAAGATCGCGGGTTCGAACCCCGTCCGTGCCTGCAGCCTGTGACACTGATTATAACACACCCTTTTACAGATGACCGATATGAAATCAATAACCCAAAGTACTGATCGATGACACAGAAGGTAATAGATGATTGATGTGAAAATGACGTGTCTGTGCAATTATCAATTAAGACACATGAAAGTGGTTTTAATAGCTGAATATAACTTTAACACACCTGACCTCCTGTTGGAGAAAGTTAAATAAAAGCCCACAAGAGGGCGCTTAAATAATGAGCGATATCTATTATTATCTGTCATTTTAGCATTTCATATTACATCATCTGAATCATTGATATAGTAATACTTATGACTCATCACTTTCACTTTTGTGTGATTTTCTTTCAACATATTTTTAAAGTGTCTGCTAATATATGTATTATATAATATATGTATATATAATTTTTTGTGCACATGATTAAATAAAATCATGAATCTTGAATCTGACTATGCAGCTAGAAACATATCAGTGATTACAGTTCACATACAAGTCATGTTGAAGTATAATTAACTCAGTCTAATAGTGTCTTTATTCTTTCTGGAGCTTAAAAAATATAATGTGTATAATATTATCAGTCTATAATAAGAAGATCTTATAAATATATAACTTCCTGTCGTAAACAAAGACATCAGACCAACAAATGGATGCAAACGTTTTTTATTGAAGTGAGAGGATTCAGAGTGACAGACAGACTTTGTGTTGCTCTGATCAACATCGCATCACAGCTACAGCTTGTTTTGGATGACCTCCACCTGCCCTGTGACTTTAAACTCTGTGGTTTCCCAGTTGAAAATGTTTCCCCTCTGTCTCGACTTCCTGCAGGCCAGGTATCTGATTGTGCGGTCCGGCAGCACCGAGTCCCACATGTTCACGTCGCTGATCTCCCCGACAAAACTCTGTTTGGCGTCGAAGCTTCCCAAATAGCTGTCTGCATCTTGCCCCAGGAGGACTGTTCCTCCGGACGGGATGGTGTGAGACTTCCTGTAGATCTTGGTCAGACTTTTCTTCCCGTCCATGAAGACGGCGGCTGCACCTGTGCTGGAGTCCCAGGTGACGCACAGGTGGGTCTGCAGGGCTCCGAGCTCAGGGACCGCGAACATAACACCATCTCCACTCAGGTAGAAGGACAACCTGAGTGCACACACACACACACACACACACACACACACACACACACACATTATGGTCACATTTTTATATTATATATTATGATTGTTTATCACCTGTATTGAAAAGTTACAAAAGGTTTTTGTTATTATTCATTATTCATTTGTGTTTAGTAGTATTGTTGCTGCACATTTTGTAGAGTAGTGTTAGTAGAAGTAGTATTTTTTATTGTAGTAATGGTGCTGTTGATGGTAAAAACAGTGCAGTTTGTAGTAGTGATGATCGTACTGTCAAACAGAGAAGCATTTTTTTATAATAGTAGTAGTTGTAATACCAGAAGAAGATGTACTTTCTGCAGTAGTAATGGTAGTATTTGGAGCATTCGACTCTACCTGCCATCC
>JBAJHX010000039.1:1420495-1433705 GCA_037176925.1 Amniataba percoides
CGTTTCACTTCGCTGTAGTTTGGTTGAACGGCTGCTGATGAATTTATGAGCTGATTCTCAAAAAGCTGCAAAATAAAAATGTGAGCTGAAACCTTGAAACAAACAAATCTACTTCTTTTCCTTCTTCAGCTCTTCTTTCTTTCTATGAAACTAAAAGCTTTCAAACCCACAGTAGTTTGAGAATCACTGAACAAATTAGTCATTTTCAGTCGCAGCCTTCGAGCAGCAGACTCATTTTCCTTCGTTTGCGTCGATCATCAGCGAGAGAAGCTCAACTCGCGGCTGTCGTGAACTTCCTGTGAAATATCGCTTTAATACCGCGCCCGAACAGCAGAGGTTTGTCCGTTTGATGAACACGGGTGCCTGAAAGCTCTCCAAGGAGACGCGTCTGTTTTTATGGACGGTATTTACGGAGACGCGACACAATATTTGTCCCCCTGAAACTCTGAAAGCGTCCTGAGATTTACTCCGCTCCTTCTTCCCTTCTGTTTCCTGCGGTGGACGAGCGGCGCCGTTAAATCTCTGCTAATGCGTCTCTGCGTGTAGAGACGCTGGTCGTTTGGCGGCCGTGGGAACCGGCTGCACGTTGCTCCGGATTCAACCTGAGCTTTCTTAACTCCTCTTCCTCACGCTGACTCCTAATTGGTGCTGGACGCTGCCTTTGCTCGCCAATTAAAAAGGGGAAGAAGAAGAAGAAGTGTGGGAACATTTTCTGTCAGTGTCACTTCTGAGCATGAACACAAACCCTGACAGAGAAAATGAATTCATTCGTTCATTCAAATTAAACTGTTGACAAACTGTGAACAGTGGAAGAAGAAAAACACAGAAAAGCCCCGAAAACTGGTTTAAAAAAAAAAAGTTTTATTCTGAAAAACTTCAGTCATTTTTGGTGTGAACTTTATTCTCGTCTTGATTTCTTCCATCAGTTTGGTCTGTTTCTCATTGTGTGGTGTTTTATATTATTTCCTGTTTTAATTTAAATTCATGTACATGTTTTTTTTCTCTCCATTAAATATTTAGCCTGCATATTTACATTTTTCACGTATTTTTATGAAGCTTTTTGTAACTGTGTTTTAAAAAGAGCTTCACACAAATTGACCAAAACTTCATGTTTATGTTCAACCTGATTCTTATAATAGTCTAAAAGTGTCATAAAAACTTTGACTTTTGTTTTATTGTGCAAAGACTTCATGCAAACAGCACGTAGCTTTAACTTTTCTTTGCATCTGGACAAACATTTAGTGATCTGAACTTCTGCTGTCACACATCAGGATCGGAGGAAATGTTGGCGTCTGGCTTTAGGAGTGTGAATATTACAGCTGCTCCTCAGAGGAAAACCTTTAACTCGCTGTCAGATTTAACACCTGTAAGCTTCATGGTACCTTCAGCAGAGGTCGAGTCGTCGTAGTTGCAGTAAAAAGACGTTACGATGATGCTTCGGTGTCGGGAAGCTGCGTGTTCATTATTCTCAGCTCCAGTTGGAAAATGTGTTTTATTCACTTTCTGCGTAGTGTTTTAAAAACTGCGACTTCGGGTTTGAATACCAAATGAACTCTGATGCAGTCGACAGAAAAGCAAATTCTTTCCGGGCGTTGGGAACTGAGGTGTGCAGTGACTTAAAATGCTTCGACTTAAGTGAAGAATCTGCAGAAAATTGGATTAAAATGGAGGAAAATATCAGAGCTGTGAGTCAAATTAACTCACAAACACAAAATGTTGATTTTAAGCTTCACCTGCCGTCTGTTCAGATGTTTAATTGTGAATAAGAACAAATAAAATCTACACAAATGAAGCAAAACATTTAATTTGTTGTCTATCTGAGGACACATTGAGCACATTTTACATTGATGCTGTATTGTTTTATTCCTGTGTGACTTACTAACAGTGATTTATTCCCCATTCACAGACAATTAATGTCACTCATGTTTGAAATAATCACTTATCAGATGATGAACGGTATCGACACGCAGCTGATCGTTGCTGCAGGACACCTCGCTGTTTTTCATTCGTCTGCGTCTCTGAGGAGAAAAATAATCCAGATCATTTCAGACTCTCACACTTCAGCAGCTGCAAATCCACCGACGCGTCCTGCTAATAGCCGCAGAAGGAAAGTCGTTAAGACGGCGAGTGACGGCTCATCGCTCCGCTAAGTGACCAAAGTCATTTAAAATAAAATAAGAAAAAACAAAAACAGCCTTAGTTTTACCTAAAGGGCACAAACCCAGCAGAGCGGAGAGCAGTTTGTTTTTAGCGTGAAACAGGAAGCAGTGGAGGTCTCCTTCAGGTTGGTTTTATGACAGATGTTCGCCTGTGAAAGCGCTCGCTCGAGATAACTGGCCTCTGCTGCTGAGTTTCACTCATTAAGTGTGTGATTGGTGTCATCAGGAAGCTTTGTGCTGTAATGATCGACGCTCGCGTATGTTTGGACGCCTGCAGTAATTATGGGATACTCGCCCAGCACGTTATGGATGAGCACATTACCGCTCGCCTCGTCATGCTCCTCGTTTGTAGCCGCTCAGGCCGCCACGCGTGGGGAGGAAACCCCGAACACGCCGCCTCGCCTCGGAGGACCCGTCGACCTGGAGCGCAAATTAAACACGACAATGAATCAACACAAGCGGCCAAAATCACCCTGCTGTTAAAAATTCAAGATCATTTTTAAACAAACTGATCAGCCTCTGAACTCCAAACCTACTTTAAAAGAAGAATAAATGTGCAGCTTTCTGTGCAGAAAAGATGCATTTTAAGATGAAAATACAGATTTAAATAAAACACACGTTATCTGTTCCCTCTTTAACCATCCGAGTGATCGTTTCCTCACATGCAGGCTCTGCTCTCTCTGCTAGAAGGAGACACGAGAGGGCACTTTATCACATTTTCTCGCACGTCGGCTCGCTGCAGAGGCCACTTTCTCACGCTTCGTCCGCCCAGTTACACCGGCAGCTCAGCTCGCCGCAACACAAAGCTCCTGTAACGTCCAGCCTCGTATTTTAAAACTCACGTTCAGAGGCCGTACAGAGTCACCATGAAAAGATGCAGCTGAAGCTTTCACCTGTGGAGAAATTGAAACGTAAAGAATAAAATTAGAAAACCACAGTGAGGTTTTATAACAGAGTGAAAAAAACAGGATGACTCTTTGACTCGTGAGGACTTTTGTGCAGATGAAGCAGCAGAAATTCCACATTTTGTGGAAGAAAACAATGAATAAAAATTATGCATTTTTAAAAAACTAAATGCATTTTTGTTTTTCATGATTCAAGAATTTACTGTCACTTGCACAACAAATTACATCGAGCAGCGTCGAGGAAAGAGGCTGCTTACAACAATGCATCATTTGTGAAGTGATGAAATAAAATACAGAACTGAAAGATAAATGATATGTAGGTATGATATGAATCTGATAAAGCTAAAATAAAATAGAAACCTAAACAGAGATAAACAGTAGAATAAAGGTGTTGCTGCTGATGGTGGATGTGTAAATGTTATGTGGTGCAGGAGGAGAAAATACTATTGATGTTGTTAGAAGGAGCGTTCGAGGACCTTCTTGCAGTTTAGCAGTTTTTCTGGAAACTGGAAAATGTTTTTGTGTTTGAGCTGTTGCAGAAAACAGACGACGACACAGTGAACGGATGTTTTTCTTCCTCCTGGACGGACGCAGCGGACAGACGGCGGCTCCGAGCTGTCGGGGCTCCGCCGGGAGCGCCGCCACTAATTGTTTGGGAGAAGAAGATTGTTCTGGCGAAGGCGAAGGATCTGTTTGTCGACCCCGTGACTTTGCCGTAAACTGGGAGTTTGTCCACTCATTGTGCTCCAGCTGACGGTTGTTCGGCGCCGTGCTGGAAGTAATTTGAGGCTTTACAGCTTTGATTATGTAGAAAACAGCTCTGGATGAATGCAAACGTGGCTCCTGATACGTTCCTGAATGTTGTCGCTGAAGCAATTATCATTGTTGGTGTGTGTGTGTGTGTGTTTTTTATCACTGGCAGCCTCGTAGATTAAATTTGAGATTGATGACCTGCTGTGACGATGAAATCTCATTAGTCGCGTCGTCAAGCCGCGGCCGCCACAAATCCTTCCTTCATGCGTGTGCGCCGAGAATCGCTGCTTCTTCAGGGTCAAACGTGATGGAGGGGCTCGTCAAGGTTCGGTGTCAAGGTTGGACGAGGAGGACACACAAACGTGACGCCGTGAGAGATCGTGCAGCGATGTGTGACGTGTTTTTTTTTGCTGTGAAGCTCGAGGGATCTGTCAGCCCTCCCACTTCATCCACAGACGTCTCAACACGCGTCGGATGGATCGTTCTGAAATTTGTTCAAGGTCAAGTATGAATAAAAACACCGGTGACCCCTTCACTTTTCACACAGTGTCACAGCAGCCTGCAAATAAACTGAAGAAATATTAGAGGAGGATTAATTGACTGAAGAGCTTAAATTCAGTCAAAAGTTTCCTGCAATAATCAGAGGCTCCATTTCAAGCACGTTGCAGAGTCTTGCAGCATCTCAGGAAATGATCTTTAATTTGAGATGAACCTGCAGGTTCAACAGGGCTTCTATGTGATGATGAAATAAGTGAAAATGAAAAAGAAGAAATGATCTTGTGAACTCCATTTTCACCACTGTTTACTTCACAGACAGTAAACGGTCCGATGCTCTTATTGCAAACTGAAGAAGAGAGTTTGATCTGTAGGTGAGTCGTGAAAGGAGCACGAAGGGAGTAAATCTGAGCGAGCATGCTGACAAATGTGACAAGAAGCTTTGCGGGAACCATGACAAGAATAAAACTAATATGAGTCTTTGGGGCTGAGAGAGACAGACTCATTTCCAGCTGATGAAATGGCCTCTCCTCCTCTCAGCTCTCCACTTTACTGTCACATAAAGCGGCATAAAACGCTCTTTCCAAAAAGAGGAGTGAAAGCCACACTTTTATTGGCCATTAGCTTATTTTTCTTCACTCATCCGAAGATATTACTCCTCCTCCTCCTCTCACGCCTCCATCTCAGCACCTTCGCTCCAAATCTTTCACCCCCGGGTTCATTCCAGGAATTACACCGGGTCGATAATGTGTTATTTGTCCGTCCATGTTTTCTGAGGAGTGAACCGGAGCCGGCCTCCTGCAGGAGCGTCCAAACCGACCCGCCTCATCTCGCAGGACGTAATAATTCATGTCACGCCGGCGTCGTCGTTAGTTATGAGACAGGCAGGCTATTTCTGAGACAGTATACTTTATGACGACGATACAGATGCACGACATGATTCATGACACGCTGCGCGAACCGGCAGCTTCACGTTTCATCCAACATGAGGACAGTTTACGAAATCATCAGCACGCTCAGGACTTAAGAGTTTTAATATCACGTGTGTTTGTAGCTTGTGATTAAACAAGCGTTCATTAAGTTCACGTGACATTTGTGCAGAAAACTGTCTGCATCTGAGCATTTTTGAACATTATGTGCATGAAATATAATTAATACATATAAAATTAGAGGCTTGTTGTAGTTTTTTTTCTCTTTTTATGTTGTTTTCTCTCAATAACAAAGCCGTTTTTCTGGTGATAATTCATCTGGATTTTTAGCTGCTGAGCGTCTGAGTCAACAGCTCCTAATATTAAACTCATGCTCTGATGATTTTCCAGGATCAATCCCACGTTTAAAGCTCCATTAGCGCCTCATACAATGCTCACTGCAAACGACAAGCAGCGTTGGATGGGACAGAAAACGAACTGATCTTGAGTCGTGTGTTAGATGAACTTCTTGTAACGTCAGAAAACAATGAACTTGAATGAATCTGAAATCAGGAGTTAATCTGTTTCCTCTGATGATAAAATAATTGTGACCGTCCACCTCTGACGCTCTCTAACGTACAAAACACACCTTTAATTGCTTTTAACGTCTGATATAAATAACCATCAGCGCGCTGTCTCGCTGTCTGCGCGGCACAATGATGGATCTCCGCTGCAGCTCGCTGATAATGTAATTCAGGGTCATGTCGATATTTATTCATCATCGTAATTAGACTCGGAGCATCTCGTGCTTGGAAAAGTTTTGACTGATTAATGCAGGTCTGCAGAAACGCACAAGCAGACTGAATTTATGTTCTCATTTGAATGAACACGAGGCCAAACAGAGAGGCTAAAGCTCGACTCTCTCCGGTGTTAATGGAGGAAGTCAAAATGAGTTTTTAATTTGTCAAGACTTGTTTGCTCAGACTGCGTGCTTAAAAAAATCTGAAAAATAAACATAAGAAATTAAAAGCCTGGATTATGATTCACAACATTTTAAGCTACTAAAATACTCGATTAAAGTTGGAGAAATAAAGTTAAATGAGTTAAATATTTAAAGGAAAACGGAAATTAGTTGTATATTAATGTAATTTGAGATGATTTAGGGTTGATTAAGATTTGGAAGAAAAAAGTTTTTACCTGTAAGATCACACCACACCAAACTTAGAAGAACCAGAGAAAAAAGGAGTTGTTGTTTTAACTGAGATCGATGTTCGATGTTAGAAATGTCAGGAAGGACTCAAAGGTCAGTTCTTGTTTCCGTTAAAAGTGGTCGAGTTAATTATCCACCGGGAGGACGAACAAACACGGAGCTCCTCTCGTTGCTCTGTGAGGATGTGATTTTACAAAGCAGGAAGAACCACAGACCACTTTCCAGCTCTGAGATGTTTAAAGTTTTTTTTCCCTGACGGACAGCAGCAAACTTCAAACCGGCACTGAAAAAGAAAAAGGTTTGTTCTGTGAATTGTCGACTAAATAATGTGTGCGATCATCCGCATTGTGCTGCACCAAAACAGCAAACGTAACGTGTAAACGTGTAAACAAACGAAAGAAAATCAGGTAAGACACCAACCAAAGATTTCTGCAGACATACACACATTTATTTGGACGACATCATGAAGATCAGTAGATAAAACAGTGATCCAAACTGAAAATGAAACTAAAAAAAGTTCATTAATGCTGCAGTTTGTGCAATTAGTCATTTGTGCTCTTAAATGAATTGTTCATTATTTTTGCAGAACTTAATTTGTGCTCTTAAATGACTTTCTGTGCATGATTGAATCTCTGCAGACTATGAAGTTAAAACATTTCAGGTTTTTCCTCGAGCTGCTGATCTACCTCCACACTGCACAAAAGAAAGCGTGCTACAAATGTGTGTGCATCTATTAAAAAATAAAAAGAAGACAATGAATGAATGAGGAGACGACAACTCTGCAGAAAGAGTCATAAGAACCACACGCCGTATGTTTTACCTCCTCACTCTCAACAACAACAGGCTCAGAAATAACTTCAGTGATCTGCTCAACAACACGTCTGCTCATCGTCCGTCAGTCGGACCTTTTACGTGGAGAAATCAGCGGACTTGCACTGAACTTTTAATCAAAGCAGCAGCTGTGGTTAGTGTGTGTGTGTGTGTGTGTGTGGTGTTGGTGATGGTGGTGGTGTGTGGGGGGAGGATCTGGCCTCCCCTTGGGTAATCAATTTGCAAAGGCAGATGCTCAGCAGGGCAAAAACTCAGGCGTCTTACAGCAGCTGCTCTCAGATACGTATCAGGAAACAGTCTTTATTTCCCTGGAAGAATTCGTTTGTTCGTTCCTCCACATTTCAGGCGTCTCTGAGAAGTTTGTCAAATTTAAAAATGACTCGAGAGATCAAGGCGCCACGTCCGCGACTGATCAGCTCAGCGGAGCGTGTTTTGCCGGTGCCCGCTTATAATTTGCAGTTATTAGCCTGCACCGCTGTCCTGCTCTCCGTTTCTTTGCAGGTGGAGCCGGAGCGCCTGATATTCATTCCTCATGCAGCACCTCCAGCGTCGGACAGGTGGAGACAGATGGTGCGACGCTGGCGGCCGCTCAGAAAAGTTTCCTGAATCTTGGACACTGATGAATGGCGAATAAAGAGTCTACATCGAGAACAGAAGAATCTGCGGCTTCATCAAAGAGCCAAAGAGGAAACAAGGAGTCGAGTCGTCGAAGTAAACGGGCAGATTTAATGTGCCGAAGCGTTTATCAGCACGCAGAAGGCCGCCTGTCATTTCATCCGTAGAGTTTTACAGCGTTTAAGATCACAAACTGATGCATTTGAAAAGCAAAAATCTAAATATCATTAAAACTTATGGTTCGAATCCATTCAGATATTTATAAAAATGATCATTCATATCTAGATTTTCCATCATGATCACTTTAAGAGGCGACGCAGGTCCAACAGAGCAGCGCGATGAGTTTCTTCAGGAGTTTTCCTGCAAACAAACACAGTTTTTATTTAGTGTTTCACACCTAAATTTGTCCAAGAAATGATTTCGTTTTTATAAAATATTTGCAGAGCATATTTTAAAGAAGCTATTTTATAAAAGTTGGGTCTTTTCTGGGTTTGGATGGGACGTGAAGAAACTTTTGACCTTGTTGTCTGTGACTTTGAAACGTTTCCACAGACTCTGCAGAAAAAAAAATAGAATAATAAAAAAATAATAGATAAAAACTGAGTTAGTGGGAAAGAGTCAAGAGGGCGCTCAGAGAGGGAAGGTTTGTGTCGGAGGAGAGACCCTGTGGGACCGAAGCTGCTGCAGAGGGCAGAGTGTGAGTACACACACACAGCCGCTGTGTCAGGGAGCACACACACCTTCACACACACACACACACACACTCATGAGGCTGTTTCCCATAAGAGATCTATTAAAGTGTCAGAGCCTTAAATGCCATTTCTTCCCGATATAAAGACTCTCCTCTCTCTTTGATTCGTCTCTCCTCGATGTTCGGCCTCTTCTTGTTTTCCTCGTCGAGCTGTCTGTTTGCCTTTTCTGTCCGACGCCTGCAGTGTCTCATTCGATCAGATCACGGCGGCGGCTCGCTGGTAACCGAACCCGTTACTGAAGTTTCAGCTGTCGAATAAATGTTAAGTGTTGCTGTGCAGATGGACAGACTGACGGAGGAGTTTTACAACAAATTTTGATATTTTCCCCTGACGAAGCTTGTAAAATTGCAGAGCAGTGTCTTTACTATCTACTTATTTCCTAAATAAAAGGTAAATGAACTGTTTGCCAGTGTGACCTTTATAAATATAACACTTAAATACATGAATATAACTTTGATTATATATCTTTACACACATTTCTGCTGCACCGAGGTGACATTTAGGAAATTTCTACTGACGTGACAAAGAACAAGGACAAAAACAAGACCTCATGAAGTGAAAGTTAATGATGTGAATATTATTCTGTAAGTTCCTGAACTTAAAAGGAGCCTGTTGTATTATATTATTAATGTAAGTGTGGTTTTATGATCTCAGTGTGTTTATTTCACATGCTTGTACATTTTGGTCAGTATCAGAGTGGAGGATTTCACTCTTAATGTTCTCTCCTGCGATCATCCCTCTTTGTTATCCTTCATCGTCTCCACCTGTCCACCAGAGGCCCTCGTACTTTCTCATCACCTGTTCTCACCTGTTTCCACTTGTTTTCATCAGCCCTGCAGGACAAACCAACCCCTTTTCCTCACTCAGTTTCCAGATTAACAGTGTTCCTCATGAACTCGAACCTTTTCACCCTGAAACCTGCACGACCTCCTTCCTGATCCTCAGTCGGGCTGACGATCTTCAGCTTAAGCCTTCTGGATAAATTTGCAGATTCAAACTGCCTTCCTGGTTTTTATCAGCTTAGATTCCTCCAGTTTGTTGATAAATCACCGAACTCTCACGGTCTGCGAGGCAACAAGGAGGGAGGTAAAAGCACTTGATACACACCGTTCATCCAGATATTTCAGACACACTGCGCGCTTCACATCTTATCCCACTGAAACCACCACGTTTTATAAAAGATCCATCTCAGTAATCATTTATGAGTTCAAAAACATAAAGAGTAACTTTGCTGGCCTTAATATAATGTTTATCCATCACATATTGTTGTTCTGTGTTTGAGATGTCTTTAGTTTAGTGAAACTTTCTCCCAGCGAGTGAAATAAATTTGCAGCTCACATTGTGCAGCTGCATTGCTCGACTTTGTTGTGAAAGCAATGAGACTTATTTTTTCCTTCAAACATTAAAACCCATGAATGTGCCGCTCTAAAGTTCCCCGGTAAAGTAACCTGGATGCTCTTTGGCTCATGTCTGTTTGTTTTTCATTGGCATTCATGGATATGTCGGCGCGTGTTACTCTCCGACGCTGCGACTCGCTCCACTTTTATATCCAGCACAAAATGGGCTGCGAATTGAGAGGCTTTACAACAGGTAGAGCGTGGTGAAGGTCAAGGTAGCTCTGCTCCCAGAGAGGTGGGGGTTTGTACAGGATAATTTCTCTGCAGAAGGGAGGACTGAACACATAAATGGTTTCTACTTTCTCGCTGATTTCCTCCAGGGAAATTTCCACTTCAGAGAAGAGTGGCTGTAAACCTGTGACTCCTTCTCTCTCCCTCGCTCACAAACTATCGCTGCCTTCACTGTTTTGGTGCCCGCGGGTCTCTCATGAGTGTGTTTTTAGCTGCTTTTATTTGTCATGATTTCTTCTGTGTATATTGTGCTTTTTGTTGCACACATTTCCATAAAAAGAAGGTTACTTGTAGAAATGTGCTGTACAGATTAATAAATGCTTTAAATGTCCCGTCCATGTGTGAGAGGTGAAGATTAATGTTTGTCCTTGCAGAAGCAGATCTGCTCTTTCCTCTAAATTGTCCTCCAGTTTCATTTGTGACTCCCTGAAAGAAAAACTAAAACTGATCTGCAAATCATTTCATTTTGGTGCACTAAAAGTAGAAATATCAGACAATATAAAGCGTATAAACACAGACATCAGATTGTTCCAACACAGCACAGTACAAACTGTCTCTGCTGTGACTCTTCATGTATGAAAACGATGTCTTTAACCACAGCAGCACTTTTAAAACCTGGTTCACCTGATCTTATTCTTATTCAGATGAAGTGGGAATACAAACAGGAATAAGACTTCAACACTTCAAAGGCCTTCAAGGGTCCTTCGGTGCCATGCAAGAGCAGTTTGCTGAGTTGTAGTTTACGTTGGTCTGCAATGACTCAGTCTGAAAACAAGAAGCAAACGTAAATATGACAAAATCACACGACAGTAAGTCTAAAGTAGGCGACTGAAATGATCAAAAACTTCGCTTAGACTCCGAACTTGAAATGTCGTTTAAAGTGAAGCCCTCTTTTTCTCCACCCACGCCTGTCAGGATGACCCTCGCTCTCCTGATCGCCCGTCTTTGCCGCAGGCGGAGCACATTTTGCAGAGCAGAACCTCCCGCATGCATCACGGCGGATTTATGTGGTCATTTCTCCTGCGTTGTTGCTGTGCCACATTTGGCCTTGTGAAGAAAAAATCAATGACAAAAATGATCAGGAGTCAACCATCTGTAATGTCCGTGATGGTGAAATCCATAGGAGAGTATGAGGATGAGTCGATTCCTTGTTGCCAGACTGCAGGCTCATTAACTACGGAGCAGAAAACAATTCATGGATCAAGCCTCGCTGACGGATGGCGTTGTCTGGAGGCAGGATATGCTTTATGACACCGGTACTGTAACTACATTTCCTGGCCTTGAAGACGGTTTGGAGATGTTGCGAGTGCTTTATGGTGCTGAAATACAACAGCTGATTGATCTCCAGCCAACCGGCTGCTGTTGATTTTCTTTATTTATCCAGCGAAGGTTTGCTGAGCATGAGCGCTCGCTTTAAACAAACTCACACCGCGCCTCGGGCTTGAATCGACCACAGGGGGGGATTTTAACTGACCAGACGGGCGCTTAGACCAGCTCCCAATCAGACACGACTTTGACCAACTAGAAGTGAAGCACTTGGATGACCAGAAGCACACTTTGACCCCCCCACAGGTCATTTGGATTGAATGTTAAGACACTTTGCTGATCACGGAGGCACCTTGTTCGACCACCAGTCTAATGAAAGGGCAATAAAGGTGGACAAAAGGGGCATTTGGATCAACTAGAAAATGGGCACTTTGATAGACCAGGAAGGTTCAGGTCATTTGGATCCAGTACAGGAGCACTTGGGTTGACCAGAAGGCAGTTTAGGCCAAACCAAAGCACTTGGGCATTTATATTGACAAGAAAGGCACTTAGGATGATCACAGGGGTACTTGGACTGATTAGAAAGGCACTTGGGCCAACAGCAGAGGCATCTGGATCAACTATTAGCCTCAGACTTCAACCAGAGGGGCACTAAGAGCTTTTGGATTGAGCAGAAGGACATTTGAAACGACCACAAGAGTCACTGGACTGTCCAAAGCCAGTTTAGGCTGTTTTGAAGTGGATTTGAGCTTGAGATGCAGTTGGGCTGGCCAAATTCAGATGTATTCAAGTTGAACTGAAGTTTTTAAAAAGAATAAAAAGGGATCATGAGCCTTACTCAAAGACAGTTTAGGTAACCTCATCAGCATTTTGCAGGTAGAGGAAGTATCTGTCCTCATTCAGGTCATTGATTGATAGATTCGGGAAAGTCATTCTGTGAAGCCATACCTTTAAAAAACAAGGGGCGGGGACGGGTGGGGGGTTAAATGGACAAACATGTTGACATTGGAGATGCTTCTTGGAACATTAAGCTTTTATTGATTTTACCTTGATTACTTGCAGGCTTCCCAGCGTGCATACAAATTCACCCTCAGTAATTTTCTTACAAATGAACTCTGCAGAAAAGGTGACTGAACAAATGGAAAACAGAATTTTCTCTTCTTCTTTTTTTTAAATTTAACCTTGGATCTTGCTTTGTCTCATTACCAGAAAGGGAATAGCTCTCCAAAATGATCTGGCCTTTCCTCCTTTCATGTGTCTCTCATAGACAGGGGAAATGAAATGGAGGAGGTAGGGAGGACCCCATTAAAGCACTCCCATTGCCCTTGCACCAGCCATAAGCAAAGACATGCAACACTGGAGGATTAAGCACACGATGAGAGGAGGCATACGACTGATATGGACGTTTTTTTGAAGGTCGACACCGGATGACATCAGAGGTGGACGATCGCGATTAGCTGATGTCCAGTTTCTGATTAAACTGTGATATTTTGTACCTGATACTTACCTTTAAGGCTGGATGTTCACTTTACCTGCTGTAATGTGAAATTGCATGAATATTTTAATACCTGCACTTCCTCAGAGTTTGTGAAGCTCGTTGGTGAGTTTGTACCTTAAATCAGCAGACACCTGTTTGGGCTCATCCATTTTCTGGTGTGTAAATACTGATGCAGATTTAACATATTTGC
>JBAJHX010000039.1:1465531-1504118 GCA_037176925.1 Amniataba percoides
GTTTCCGTGTACATAAGGTGATTAGATGGAGATGATTTATTAATAAAACGCTCCATCTGACGCTCTCTGATGTTACTGCAGTAACGTAAATGTTTTCAATCATGTGCTTTACAAAAAAAAGCCAGAACCTGCAGCAGAAAAGGCTGAAGTGAGATATGCTAAAGATAATTACTAAGATTAATGTTCAATAAAGAAAGCACTCGCGGATTCCCATTTTACCAGGCTGTAATTAACAAAAAATAATGAAATCATCCACTGTGGAGTAAAAGAATATTAATTATTCATTTTACTGTGGCAGTAAAAGAGCATGAAAAGAGTGTGTGTGCGCACCGTTTGTTTTAAACTCCACCTTCAGAGCTCTTTATGTGTTAAGTTGTTTTTATGTACACGTGTGAGTGATTACTTTTATTTTACTCTGTTTCAGTGTTTACTTCTACTTATCATACCAGTGTCTGAAACTTCATATTTTTTCAGGACGTATTAAAGAGCTGCTCATTGGTCACTATCTTAACAGGGTGCAGAAGTAAAAGCTGCATTACAGCTTCAGTGTTTGTGTTTTCAAGCTTTTTTCCAGCATTTTGGAACCTGGATGCAGAGATTTGCTCCCATTTAGCTTTAAAAATGCATTGATGAGGTCCAGCACTGATGTCAATGTAATTCATAATCTGCTCTGTAAAATCTATACCTACTTTAGCTTCCTTCTTGTTATTGTGGATGCAATAAATCCATCTGTAGAATATATATATATTTCCTCCTTTATAAATCAATAACCTCATATCAGCCGCTCCAGTAAAATAATCTCAGGACTGACAGGAAGCAGCTGTCTTTAATCTGCGCACTCACCATGTGGGGATGGAGGTGTCACAGATACAGAGGAGGAAATAATAAATGAGACGAGCAGTTTCCTCCTCTTTATCTTCTGTCTGTGGACGAGTCATTTACACACTTATTACGTGTGATTATGTGAGCTGACGAACGTGAGTGTGTTTATTTCACCAAATATTCTGCTGTAAATGTCATTAACTTCCTGTAGAGCTAAAAAAAAAAAAAAAACACCAAAAAAAAAAACCAAGTGTCAGTCGGGACAAAATGTTTTCCTCCCACATAATCTCTGCTGTTTATGCAGGACGGGGGACAATCCTGTCTGATCAGACCCGTCAGTATAGCTTGTCACAACGAAATGATGAAAAAAAAAAAAGTGCAAATATCCCGTTTCTCTCCGGACCTTTCAGTTATTCCTCTCTGCTGCCAGTCATATTGATCAGTCCTGCTGTTTACCTAACGCCCCGCTCATGGGCTTTTACTCAAGTCAATTAGAATTTCAGATTTTTTGGGGAAAATATACTGAGATGAAAGATGATTTATCCCCTCGTGGAAGCCCGACTTCATTGCTCATTCATCTTGGAAAATCCCCCTGTTTTTCTTTACGCAGCACATTAAAGAGTGGTGTCATGACGGGGAGGCTGTCACTCCAGTAGCATCGTTCATTTATTACAAAATCCACCGGGAGAATACTTCAATTAGTTTTTTTTTGTTCGTGGTATACAAACCAAGCTGGCAGAGAGTGTAATTTCAGGGTTTGTGCAGATATACAGCCGGAGAGCGGCAGCTTCTCAGTGGCGTATATCACCCTGCCAGATAAGAGCGGTGACAGGAACACTTCCCGTCCTCCTCCGGGGCTTCTCCTCTCTGTCGCCACTCTCTTTTGTCACACTCTCGCCACTCCATCTTCCCGAGTTACCGTGACTTTCAGATCTGGGGAGGGAAGTCGACGGAGCGGCTGAACAATGACTCTCGGGGAAGTTGGAAATTATAGCGGTTTCATTTGATAAGAGCGTTGAAGCGATTTAAGTTGAATAAATACAGAAGGTGAGGTAATGCGGTGTTATCAGGTCGAGGCCGGTTACACACAAGTGATGTGTGTGCATCGCAGACGGGCGACATGTATAAGAAGAAGGCTGGGAAAAAAGGCAATCAAAAGGTGGAATTGATTTTCAGCTCTCAGACAAAAAGACGCCCGAGGCCACAGAAAAGTTGAGCACCGAAAAGGTATCGCCTCTCACAAAAAAGTGAGCGCAGTGTTGTGACGAAACACAGCAAAAGGTTTATGTAAAGGTCAGTGAGTGCTGGCGGTGACTGAAAGGACACGTTTACCTCCAACATCTCTCTGTCACTAATGTTTATCTTTTATTCAGCTCCACTAAAACCTCAAGCCAACCTCAAACAGACCCATTTTTATCTGAGGAAGTAAACCTCAGCGACGTGTCCACTTCATGCGACTCTCCCTGAATTCAATTAATCAATCGCACTCTTTCAGAGTCTCTGCTCATTTTGTGAAATTGGAGTCGACAGAGTAACACTTGTAGGATGTTTCCAGAGCCAACTTTCCTGTTTGTCTTTGATCGCACAGAGGACGAGGTTATTAAGATGGTTTAAAAAAAAAAAACCCTCCCTAATCTAGTGGGAGTGTTTCAGCAGGAGAGAATAATGCCCTTCAATGTGAACATCCCACAGCAGGACAGGAGGCCGAAGACGAGTGAAAGACGCAGCTGTTCAGATAACAAAAAGAAAAAACTCATCAGGAAAACAAAAGAACAGAGAAAAGAAGGAGAAGAAAAGCTTTAGTTTGAAAGTGAGCTGCCACCTGTCCCTGCAGTCATTTATTTGTTAACTGATCGTAGCTTTTTACCGTAAAGAAAGAGACGTTTTTAACTCAACCCAATAACTTCCCTGCTTTTTAAAGATGCAGCACCTCGAAGACAAACTATCCTCCAATGGACTGATTCGCTCATCAAAATATTCCCTTTTTTCCCCCTTTGTTTTGTCAGGAAAAGACACCCTTTTTGTCTCAGTGTAGGTTTTCAGTATTATAGTGAACAGGTGACTGGCTCCAGCTTCTGAATGAATGCTGGTCCACTGGAGAGCACAGCTAGCGGTAATAATGCAAAATGAGCCAAAAAACAACAGTAAGCGAGCGTCTTTGTTAAGATGAAGAGATGAAGAGCGCTGTGTCTTGTTGACTTTTATGGTCAAAGGTGCATTTAAGTCTTTGTTTGAATGGAAGCTATGACTTTGTGTTGTGGCTCCTTCTCATATTTTGACAAGTAATTTTTGTTCTAATAAATATTTGTTTCATCAGACCGGTCTGTTGTATTAATTCAAACACAAAATGGTCTCTGACTGCTTTCATACACAAATTGTTTGTTTGCCGTCACAGCTTCCCATTAGCCTCCGTAGCATATTGGAAATTAATAGGAAGTGGTTCCCAAAAAGCATCAATACAACGTAATTAGCTCTGAGACGCCCGCGGCTGTTTACTCTGAGCGTGATGTTTAACTAAACACCTTCTATTCAACCAGCCAAAGAGAAGTGAACTCCCTCCGGTCTGGTGTCCACATCACATTCGCCCCCCGCGGTTAAATTAATGTTTCAATCTCCAACCAAGTCAATGAGGCGAAACGCTGCAGCGAAGTTACCTGACAAAAAGGCCGTGCGTGGGTTTTCTTTTAATATCTTTTCAAGAGGCGGAGGGAAGGAGTGAGCGAGCGAAGTGTGTGTGTGATTAGGAGATGATCCTTCATTAGCTGGTTCATTGGTAGCAGTGCACTCCTCTAACTAGTCTTTACAAAGAGACCAGCCATGTATGAAACCGCCGCTTTCAGCATTCAGAGACACCAGCGAAAGACGCGATGTGACTGCAGAGCGGCTCCTCAGTTTGCTCATTTGAGGAGTTAAATTGTGGTTTTATGCGTTCATTAATTATCACAGAAATAAATTTAATCTGCACATGAAAGAAAAAAAAAGAAAAAGCCCACCTTGTCCCACTGCCTCTCTCGGTCCAAAGTGATGATTATCATGGCCGGATTCACCAGGTAACCGTTACTGTTGAAGGAGAAGTCGTTGTGCTCCCACGTGACGTTCAACATGTGCCTGCAGAGAAATGAGGGAAGATGATCAGGGATGAAAAGCATCATTTCGCAGTTTCTTAAAGTGTGTTTAAGTCCATATGCAGCAAACTCTCAGAATTAAAAAGATGGAACTTGCCAATTTACAGCAAGATAATAACAATAATGTTTGTACACCTTATCTAAATGTTTTGCACTTTAACCTTTGCTAATGAACGCAACTGATGTGATGTACAAGGTTGGACATTGTCTTTTAGAAATGGAAAATGAAACCCAACTTCAGTCAGAATTATTAGATATGAAATAAAATCTGAATTATGAGTCATTATTTTTGCATGTCAGGTCTTAATTATTGAGAAACTAACTATTAATACAAACTTTAAGGCACAGTAATGAAGTAATAAGTCATAATTAAGAAAATAAGTCACTAAGAGAACATAAACCAAAGTTTTGTCACTTTTTGATAGATTAATTTGGTGTGCAGACTTTTATTGTCCTTTGAGAATAAACTGTATTTACTTTGATACACTGACTTTTCCTCTAGTGCCTCCATGAGATTAGCTTTTTTCTTTTATTAAAATATCTCGATGAATTTAGATAGTTTGCTGCGAAATGTGAAACATTTTAATGATCCCCAGAGGATGAACTGTAGTAACTCTGAGCTCATGACTTTTTAATTTAGCAAATGTTAGCATGTCATCATTAAGTGATTAACATCAACATGCTTCCTGTTTTATCTTTTCTTTTACTGTGTTTATTTTCCGCATGTGTTACTCATCAATGCTGCACACATGTACATCATGAAAGCATTTTAATTTGATTAAAGTTAAAGTCAAAAATGTGTCGTCATGGAACAGAAAAAAAAAGTAAAGCTGCTTTCCTCGGTTTGTTTGTGACTCGATGGAGACGCGAGTCGTCCTGACAGCTTTGGAAACAGTCGCCTGCCTCCGTTTGTTTCTATTGTTTCATCACTCACATCCTGTTACACTCGACCTGTGGCGCTGCTCTCTCACCTCGCCGTCGCTCCGGCGGAGGTGATGAAAGCCTGCTGGGAGGAGGGGAAACAGCCCTCAGCACCCCCCCGTCTGTGTGAAAAGCCTATTTAATCTGGTAATCTGTGATAATCCCATTAACAGGTGAGCTGACTCATTATCAGAAGCTCTTTTGAAAAAAGGAAAAAAAAGAAAGACTCCAATCAAGTGAAGACAAATCTGAGAGCTGAGGGGGACGTTAATGTTTGATCTGGCCGGAGAGAGACGAGACTATAAAGTTAACACAAAGCACTTTGTTCTGTCTCGCTCGACCTTCACGTTACTGACGAGAGCTAAACGAAGGGGATTGTACAGTATCAAAGCCTGAGATAATGTTCACCACTTTCCCTTTTTCACGGACGCTTTGGGTTTACAAAAAGAAGAAGTCGTCTCCCCCCGCGGCTCCGATGGCTTTGGAAAGAAAAAAATGACTCCTGACATCAGAGGGTGATGTTTGGTGATGCAATAGGAGAGTCTGATGGCCCCTCGGTGACCATGGACGACAACATGCACACATTTCCACGCTCACAGCTTCCCCTGAATGACCTTCGCTTGTATTTGCCAAAAGCTGGAGCAGTTTTATTTTTCTGGCTCTTCCCTTTTGCTGATTAAAACATTTTTTTAGGATTCGCTCCACGCTCCGTGGCACAGATAGCTCGTTTGGGCCCGGTTAAAACGAGCAGTAGCCACACCTTCCTTCATCTGTCGTCAGCAGCCTCCTCTTCAACAACCCCCCCCCCCAACTAAATTACCTCACAATCTCCAGGAGGTGCAGGGGAGCGCTTGCTGCTGATGAGATGAGATAGATGGCAGCGGGGCAGAGGACACAGTTTTGGGAAAGTGACAGTCGCCATAAAAATGTTCCTCACAACGCTAAACAGATGGGAAGTCATGAATAAATAAACGACTGTTGACCTCTTTTTTCGCCCGAAGCATCAGCCATTTATGATGTATCAGAAATTAAAGCGAGTACTTATTCTCCGAGCGATCCCTCAGACCATCAAACAACAGCGTCCGTGCCCTTTACAAGCTAAAGTGAATAACAGGACCAAAATCTCAAACTGGGCAATAAAAGAAAGTGAACTCTGCAGGAAAAACAAGTCGGAGAAGTGACCTCTCATGAACTCCCTTTCCACAAAGCAGCGGTGGAAATATATTGCTCTTTTATGACTCATGGAGGAAGTTGAGGAGCATATAAAGTGTCAGATGATGACGATTACTCTCCGTAATCTCACCTGATTGTAGAAGTGACAGCTCAGAAAAGACAGCAGGCAGTGATTTTCTCATTCAGGTTAAAGGACTTGTCTGCTAAAATTAAAGGTGTTGGTCTGTTTTGTTGGATGTGGCTCATCTCTTTGCATTTTCACACACATGGGTTTAATTTGAAATTACAGTGTTGTCCTTGGAGTCTCGTTCCCATTCAAACACAACAAACGAGACACCATAAAGCACACATGAGACGGTGTGAAGCTGTGAGGGTTTATATCTCGTGTTCGCCATTAGCACCATTAACAACACGCCGCTGCAAAGTTGATTCAAACGGGAGGAGCCTCGACTCTGTAACTCACTCTTGTCATTTATGAGCTCTGACTTCAAGTGGCCCCGGCGGCCATTTTTTTAAAACGTGAGTGCTGACTTTGCCAAGAGGACAATTACAGGCCATTAACTTTTTTTTTCCCCTTGTTTAACATGCATGTGTGTGACATGTAAATACAAGAATAAACTGTAGTATTCAAAAAATGAAAACTAGTGTGACATTTCTTTGATCGCTGCTACGTCTGTCAAAAAATTTAATACTCTGCTCTTTTATTTTGGTAAAGTTTACGAGGTCAGGGAATGATGTGTCCTTTGAGCTCCTGGAGGGCTTTTAATGTGAAAACATCTGTGCGCAATAGCTGAACATGGTGGAAATAGCTTTTGAGTAAAAACTACTTTTGTGTGAAATGTGTAGTAGTGATGTGGAGGTCAAAATAATCTTGAATTTATCCAGAAAAACATGGAGTAAATTTGCAGCATAAACATCGAACTGAAACGGGAGCAGGTCAGAAAACAAAGAAGCTTCCTACCAAACTGTGATAAGATTAGATGAGAAGTAATCCTGATTTAAGACCTGGTTCTCTCGGTGGTTCTCTGGCTCCAAACAGCTCAGCTCACCTGAACAGCGTGTCGTTTGTCGCTGATGGCTTGACCGGGTTGTGACAGTCGCTGTGGCCTTCGGGAATGAAGCCTCTCTGTTTCTGAAAGCTCTGCACGCCTTTCACCACGATGGCCACGCCGTCCCGCACCCTCTTCCTCAGGCTCATCCTCCAGCGGTCCGTGATGATGCTGATGAGCCCTACGGGGAAGCTGTCGGGCGGCGGGATGTCGGGGTTCCCCACCGCCAGGCTGGGGATAATCCAGATGTAGCCCGGCCCCACCAGTCCGGCCTCGGCCGCCATGGAGAACAGGTACTGAGCCTCCTCGTGGGAGCAGTAGACCAGCAGCACCTGGGCGTCGATCTGCTGCAGCAGCCGGCGCGCCCGGATGTCATTCATGCCGTCGGCGGACATGTCGAAGGTCAGCACGTCCTGCAGTTCCCACATGAAGTAGCTTGTGTCGGTGAAGGACTTGATGTAATCCACGTAGGTTTCGTAGCCCGGGTAGAGGCTGGTGATGACCACGAAGCTGTCCCAGTTGTACTCCTCCATCACCTTGAACATGCCGTTGATCTGCTGCTCGATGGAGGAGCCCAGCTGGAGGAAGTTGGAGCCCTCGCCCTGGGGAGGCAAGAAGAAAATCATCTTAAAGCCGTGGGAAATTTGTGACATGGTTCGTTAACCCCCCGCTCATAATTTATTCCTGACTAACAAGCAAAAATTAACACCTCTTAATTCAATTTGTATAATGTGCGGTATCATCTCTGGAGGCCCTTCTTTATACCTGCGAGGATTCACACACACTCGCAATTTATACTCAGACAAATCGCACACAGAGAAGTGAGTTGCCCGACCAGCAGGGTCTGCGCTGCCGCTTTGACAGAAGCTAAGTGGTTCTGCTTTATTTTGCTCTTCCAGGAGCTGCAGACTCATTCATCACTTAAACTCTCGTGTCTTACTTTTGCCGCGCAAACACTGGCCGTCATCCATACTTGCAAATTCAGAGGGATTGCACTATCACGGTGGCCAGCGCCTGCTTTGCGTTTCATCTGTCTTTTCTGCAAATACAGTGACCTTGAGAGAGGAACGAGGGCTTTTATGTTACGGTTTTATTCAAAGAAGTGGGGAAGAAAAAGACTTAAGCAAATCCTTAAGGGGTCTGATGCTTTTTCCCTTTTGATTTTCCATCATCCAGCATAGTGAAACAACACTTCAGGTGAAACAACAAACACCTGTCAAAGGCAGAAACACCTGCAGTGACATCACAGTTTGGGGCGTGGCCAAAAGACGGCTGAAAGATTTAAAGAGGGAAAAGGCGCAGCAACTGTTTTCCTCCCTGTGATTTAGTATTGAGTTGCCCTTTAAAGGTTCTGTCTGTAACATTTTAAAATCAATGAATCATCACCGAAACGAAAAAGACAAAAAAACTTGTCCTGTGCACTTTATGGGACCTCACTTGCAGAGAAATATGCCGAGTCCTTTCTGCCACAAAGACGCAGTTTCTCCAAGCATAAAACCAAAGACGCAGTTGATCTTTGAGCTCAAATCCAGCAAAGGTTTTGAGAACAACAGAACAGGTGGTATTTTTCTTATGAAGGGAAGGAAGAGTTTGTTGGTTTATTCAAAGGTGCTCTTTTTAATGTCAAGCTAGCAAAACATAAAGGTGAATGATTGCTCTCTTAATTTTTCATAAGCCTTTAGCTGAAGTTTGGGTGTCACCTGTAACTGTATGTGTTTTATTTTACATCAGCTCAAACCATTAACCATCTTCTGTTGTAAAAAGTTGTTAACAATTGATTTCGGTCAGATGAATTGGAGCGAGATAACACCAGAGGGATTTTCTTTCAACCAAGCAGCCCAAAGATGAACTAATTGCTGATGACTGATCTATAAATCATTAATAATAAAGCGGTTAGTTTTGACTTATAACCCTTATTAAGTTGCTTTATGAGACTATTCAATAGCTACTGAAATACAAGTAACCACTAACCATCCTGCCGCCATTAAACTGATCTCAACCCTGGTGTCATCTCTTCCCAGTGATTAGACCGAGGTATCATAATTAACGTGACAGTGATGGATTGATGCTGCTGGGATTATTGATTCTTCAGCAGATACCAATTACTGCGCCTCATCTTCACCGAGCCACGCCGCTCCACAAAACAAACATCATCATTAAGTCCTTGTGATGTCACTGTCATTTATTAGGTTATGTTGCCTTGATAAGGTTTATTAGTCTTTTTAGAGGCGACTTTTTACCAACAAAGTCATCTGACTTTAAAAAAAAAAAAAAAACTTTGCTGCCTGTAAAGTGGAAATGTGTGTTGTGACTCTGGTGTGATCTTGTTGAAAAAAAAAAACCCTCTTCGCCTCCGTCAGGCTGATAGGTGGGTGCACCTCTCCTGACCCCCTCCCTCTCTTTGGGGAAAAAAAACCACCACTCCATCCTGAGCGCCGGGCCCCCGGAGCTGATGATTGGAGGGGTCAGGCATCCTGAGTCTGCAGACGGCCTGTGATCTTACTCAGCCTGTCTTGGTGTTGTCCTTGAAAGAAGTTCAGCGCTCCTGTGATGTATGAGCATCTTACGCTTTCAGACGTCACGGCTTAAATCCACCGACTTTGTGCCTCCGACTGTACCGCGCTCGCTCCCCTGAAAATATTTTCTTTCTCTGTTGCCTCGTTTCATTTGTCACTGCCCTTGTTCTCGCAGACTTCTTATATCCCCGCACAGTCATGTAGCTGTGCATCATATAATTTTCCACTCATTAAGAGCCTACTGTGACTGCGAAGAAGAAATAATATCCTTTTGTTTTCCTTTTTTAATTCATTCACTTAAAGGCTGTTTTCTCTTTAAGTCTTGGTCTGATGTTTCTGGTTAATATTCACATAAATGACATTTGTTTACCAGTGTCTTTACTCGAATTGGTTTCAGCTGCGTGTCGGGAGCTGCTGGACTAAGATGGATTAGACTGCAGTGGAGGCCGGCTGGCTGCGCACATCCATACTGGGCGGAGGGATCTTATGCAGGTTAGTCACGGAGGAGCTCGAGAAGATCGTATAAATCTACTCATTTTCTCCTCCTCCTCACTGTCCCACAGCAAATCTGTCAGCGTTATTGCCTCATTCCTGCTCCGGCATCGGCGATCGGTTTGTTTCCCAACAGGTGCTCGGCCGTCAGAGTACGTGAGCGTGCAGGCGTTTGTGTTCACGGACAAGCTCGTGTTTCTGTATGCTTCGTACATGCACTCTAACCCGAGGGTCTGTCAGAGTAAAGCCCCCTCCTCCAAACTACAATCTCAACAGCTCAATTAGCAGAGAGCAGACTGATGGCGCGGTCCAAATGAGCCCGGGGCATTACCACAGGCTCAGCTGCAGCGCAAAGCCTCGAGTCACGACCGCCTTGTCAGCGTGCAGAGCATGTACAGTACCGTCCAAAGCACGTGGGAATAAAATCAAACCAACAGTACACAGAACGTAAAATTAATTCAGCACAACAGAGAGATTCAGGAGACACAGACTGAAGAGTGCAGCAGGTTTTTGAATGAACAGGTTGTTCAGTGAGTTATTGTCATATCTAAAGGAAAACTGATTTTACACTTTTCAAACAGCCACTTGAAGTTGGGGCTGACTAAGTCCTGCCTTCATGATGCTTTACATCAGAGTCAGCTAAATGTCTTTTTATTTGTTTCCTCTTAATGTTTGATCACACCATTACTGGCATTTGTAGATACTAAACCCTGTACGACTGATAAATCTGTGAAAATGTTCTCTGTGGAAATGTCGTGCTTCACTGCTGGCCGGTCTTTCGTCAGAGTTTTTTTTTTTGCTTCTTAGTCAAAAGCCTAGAAGTCACTAAATGAAATCTTTCCTGTTTGACAAAGGGTCTAAATGTGATAGTAAATGTGTGTCACATTATAACCTGGATGTTTGTAAATGGGTGTCAAGCCTGAGTGTGTTCATCCAGTAAGCCGTCCCTCCGCAGCGCCGTCCACAGAAGCTCACAGTAATAGTCCACGGTCCCAAAGAGGATTACAGCCATTGAGTGGAAAGCTTAGCTTCTCAAGGCTGAGATTACATTTACAAGGATAAAATATACAGAAGGACTCGTATCTGTTTCCAAAACATGGATGCAGAGTCAGCTTCCACTTTTTAACCCTCTAACATTTTAACAAGTGTCCGGCTGAGTGAATGTTTTCCAGCCTGAGGATGATTTCAGCGGTGATTATTTCTCCACCACAGCTGTTAATATGGGAGCGCTGGCTGTATCAGTGAAGATCCCTGTCACACAAATGGCAGCCGATCGCTGAAGGTCATTTGAATGACTCAGGTGACGCCTATTGATAGACTTGGATTGCTTCCAGTAATCTAAAAGAAACACGAGGTTGAAGTCAGGTGGCTCAGAGGGACAGTGAAATTATGGATTGCAGCAGATGTGTTGTGGCAGTGAGTGAAATTAGTGCTGAAAATGTGGGACACAAAGTGGTCATGTGACCGAGCTGCAGCCACCCCCCACTTCCCTCTTCTCCATCTACGAGGGCCGACTTCTGGCCACGGCTCTGCGCTGCGACATATGTCTGCCTCCGCCGCGCAGCAGGAAACGCTCTGGCTCCGGCTTCCTGTGCTGCTGACGTCACGTAGATCCTGCACGGCAACCAGGAGCAGACCCATAAATCCCTCCTATTTTTTCCACTTGAAAGTCTCATTTTCAATCCGGTATTGGAGGTGTGGCGCATGACAGAAGAAATATGCAAATGATGACGAAGTCATTTAGTGTAATTTTGTTCCCTAAAGTCTTAATAGAAAATGAAAATAATTACAAAATCACACAAGCTCAAATGAGGTTTAGCTTTATCTGACTTGATATGAATGTTATGCTGCTATTTTTATTCCATCTTTGTGTGGAGAACAGAAGTACAGTAAGGACACAACAATGGCACCTTTAACAAAGGAAGCACAACTTCCAATGAAGGATTAGATATCAAATATAAGTTCTGGCAAGTTCAGCATTGTTAGTTTTTATTGATGAGAGATATTCACACCTTTAGCTCCATGCAGCCCTGTCTGTTATGTATTATGTTCATATTAATTTGCATGCAGATACATTTTAGGGAAAAACTGATGTTGCTTGGACGACATTTTTCATCAACCAATGAGGAAAGTTTTTGTAATTGATCTGATATATAATCATATATATCTTCTTGATATACCCAGTCATAATGGATGGTGTGTAATGCTTTTTCCTAGTAAGCTTTATAGACTATTTTATTGTCATGCTCAGCACTGAGATATGGTTCGGGAGTGTTGCCTGAGATCATAAATCATAATCCAGGAGGAAAATATGTTCCCTTTTATAACTTAATTGAGAAAACAAGGTATTATAGTGAACAGTAAAACAGTTTTCTGAGTAGTTCTTCTCCTGAAGCAAACTAAAGTGTGCATAAAAATCGGTCTTGTCCCCTTAAACAGTGTACTCTGTCACATTTGAGTGTTAAAAAGCTTGAACTACTTTGCATCTACATATGTACCGACTCAGTGTTAACCACCTTGTCTTGTTCCCATCTGGCCGCTTTGTTCTGTACTCGCTCTACCTCCGTCTAGACGGGTCACACTGTAACTGTGCCGTGGTTTTAAAATGCAGTAGGAGGCAGAGACAAGTGAGTCCAGGACGCAGCGAGAAAAAAGAAAAAAAAAAAGAAAGAACTGCTCCACTTCTGAGAAAAAGCCTCGGGCTCATGTTCCTGCAACGACAATCAGGGTTTTCGCTGGTGTCTGACTTACATTTTGTCCACTTGCTGCGCTGTGGCTCGGAGGATGTGATCTGTCAGGCCTTCAAAGGATGCTTTGAATTTTAGGTCAGGATATTGAACTAAATGCATAATGAGATTTAAAAAAAGGAGGGTGTCATGTTTGTTCAGGAATAATGAAGCAACAATAACCCTCCAAGAGTGTGTAAATACTCCTGAATTTGTTCAGACGTTCGCTGCAGCTTTTTCCAACCACATTTTAACAGAACTGATGCAGTCAAAGCTACATTCAGAAGGAACTTAACTCTATCTCTAACTGAGATGCTGTATCTTCACCATAATGGTCCCTTTTTCATTTAGCAGGAGGTGATAAATCAAAACCTATAATGTGAGTTTGTAATATAAACAGAATCACACACTAACCACACCTAAACTGTTTCAGAAAGCTAAAGCTGGCCAACTGTTAATCCCAGAGGTGATAAATTACTAAAGGCTCATATGAATCTTTGCAGGTATCGTGGGTCGTTTTGGAGACAAATGAGGTCGGAGGACTCATTAGAGCTCTGCGCTGTCGCGTCCTGGCAAAGAAGCAGCCATATTTTAGCTTTTAAACCAGGTCCAGCTGGTCTTTGGGCTCCTCAGACATTCGTGTCGGCTGCGATTACCTCTGTCGATCCATCCACCGTTTGCACACTGAAACAGGCCCGTGGGAACTGATTGATCTCCTGGAAATAGTCAATGCTATAATTTATTTTCGACTGCTAACTTGAATGTGCTCTAACTCTGTGGATGTTTAAATAAGCAGTAATCTCGGTGGGGTAAACTTTGCTTAAGAGCTCATTTCTCACTAGTTGAATGTTTGTTTATCAGTATATTCTTTATCTTTTTCTCACTGGAATAAAAAAATGGAGAGGATAACGGCATGTTTTCTCCGACGTTGCCAATCAACAAAGTCAACCGTCCTGGAGACAGGAATCGGTTTATCACCTAATTTTATGCTGTCGCTCTCAGAGAGATCAAACTCTCAGCTTTCAGTGATACGTGTGAAAAATGAATGAGCTCCATTGTCTTGTTGACTACCTCTGACAGCGTCCCATAAATCAATCGACGGGCGGCGTCCCTGATTATTAAGAAGATGACTCAAAGAGGATTGGACTGAAGTCATCTCCACATGTCTGGTACAGAACTGACATGTGCACATGGTGACATTTACAAAGCTTAAATATTAATATTTTACAAATTACAGCACAAATAAGTGGTCTTATAAATACATTATTGTACCAAAAACACAAGACATTTTGCTTTTAATACTGATTTTAAGTAATAGAATAGCCAGTAGAATAAAGTCTTATTGATGGTCCAAGCCTTCAGTTTCAATCTAGTTATAAGATTTTAAATTTTAATCTAAACAGTGACACTAATGAGACTGTACATCAGTATTTGTTTTCCACGTGTAAAATCCTGGACTTCCGCCATCTGGATTCTGTGATTCGCTCCACTATAATAACTCCTAACAATCTCATCCCAGAGGTAAAATGCCACCACTTCAGATCTCTTGGCGTGGTGTAATGTAGTGGTCCCTCGGATGATAAGCAGATATGTTGACGGACCTCTGTTTTTACGTCCCCACAGCCTCCCATTGGCAGTCCTTTAAGAGCTGAGGCGACGCATCACTGACGGGCTGTAAAATGTGCTCAAAGGTCTTAATAAGTTTGCAAGTGGACGCAACTTCTGTGAAGTATATTTATCCATGTTCACTTCTGCCATCCTATCTTAGGTGACGTCTGAAAGAGCATTTGAATTATTTTAGTTAAATATTTTTTTCCCTCCAGCCTACAGGTAGCTAATATTAGGTAGCTGACTACCAGACCTGTCATTTTTGGGAAAAGCTAAAAAGGTACAAAGTAGAAGAAGTCTTTATTTACTAATAGTAATAAATTTTACATTGTCCTTTTGTCTTTAATCTTATAATTGTATTACAATTTACTTTTGTTTAGTCCATTCAGGTTGGGGATTGTTAGTTCAATAGCTCAAAAATACAGAAATATTCAGCAGTGAAATCTTGTTGAGTTTCCCACCAGCAACTGAACAGACACCAACAAATAAGAGCTTTAAAGACACACCAACCTTATCACTAGGTAACACTAACATCACTTTCATCCACCACAAAACGGCTCTCTCAAACTAGATTTTGCAGTTTGTTTTTCAGATCACACAGAACAAATCCAGTGGCTGTCCCAGTGTTAGAAACGGTCAAAACCAGCAAAATCACATCTGGAGCGTTGACTGCATGGAGCCAAAGACCATAGGAGATTGCTATATGTCCAAAAAATATATAATTATAGGGTGAAGCAGGGAGGTGTGTGTCAATCAGAGGCCTGGTATCTCAGTGGGCAGCAGAAGATTACAGTTGGATTCACACTGGGACTGTCCACATTAATAATGCAGGCACTCGCTGATCTGTAAGGCACTTTTAATGCGTTCACTACACAGCGTATATTAATGGTTCCCTCACTGACTAATTACTGATGAAAAGCAGTCATTCATTTCAGCAGCTGCCAGGCTTTGTCATTACGCTTATTTCTTATTACTTGTGTTTATTTGGTAATTTATTGTGATTGAGTTGCTGCGACTGTCCTCAAGTCAGAATAGTTAAAGTGCAAATGAGCATCAGGAGGCATTAATTCCTGACTGACACCTTTTATTACCCCCGAGAAGGCATGCTGATGGCAAAATCACCCAATGGGTTTTGTGAAATGGATGCAGCTCATAGGAATTAAGGAAATTACCTGAGTTTTACTAGTGCGCCCTTGTTTTACGCAAAATAAAAAATGCTGCAAGTCTCAAAATGGAAAATAATAATTAATCTGTATGTTAGCAATATCAACCGCCCGTCCTGTCTTCACTTTACACAAAAATCACAAAAAATAAACCAACAGATCACTGTATAGATTACCTATTGTGATTTATCACTGTAAACACGCTCTTGAACATTTTTGTTGATCTCTGGATCTCATAATCGTCACAGACAGCCTCGAAAAAGCTGAGAATTTTTTGATGAATATACTGATTGAGGTAGTCTTGGCTGTCAGTCCTGTTCAGGCGTTTTGAATTATAATGGTCCAGTTTTAATACTTTGGATATTGTTGGCCTTGTGGTGTCCCCTCAAGGGTCAATTCTTGGACCCCTTCTGTTTTTACATCTTCATTATTGTCTTTCCTGCTTTCCTGCTGCTCTTTCTTTGCAGATGATACAAGCTTTTTTTTTTAACTTTTCTGCTCTTTCTGACTAAAATATACTTTCCAGATGTTAGAAATGATCAAATTTCTGACGTAGATATTGGTCATTTGGAGGAATGTTGTAGCAGGGCTTCCAGCTGTATTTTCAGCGCATGATGTTGCTGTGTGCTGCTGACCTCTGTGTCGTCGTCTGCAGGAGGCACTAAAATGTCACCAGAAAAAGCCATTCTGAAAGGATTATAGTTGGTCTCTGTGGCTGAGCCTTTTGTGGAGAGATTGTGATCCTATAGATGGATCATTGCTGCTAAACCTTCCAGCTTCAACTCTACAAGTCGTTTAATGGCTTGTATGTGTCACCAGCATCTCTCCAGCCATTTAACTGGTCTGAGAGTTGTGTACAGAACTGATGCACCATTTTTGGAGCTGACCACTAAAATATAGAGTTAATATGAACATTTTAGAGATTCATGTTTAGTTTTTGACCTTGACAAAGTTCCCTAATATATTTCTTGCTTCTTGAACCGAGTTCAGTTTTAATGCATTTCTGAGCAAATTGGTATTCGTGATATTTATTCATCATGAAGTCATTTTAAAATGACAGATTGTGCCTGTCCATCTATCTAATGTTCATTATGTCTGATGCAATTAGCGATCAAATGACTGTACGTGTGGCCTTCTGTGTGATTATTTGACTGCTCCCAAGAAAATAAATCTGCACCTTGAGCAGAATTGTGATTAAAATGACTTCATTTTCGCTTAAATGGTTGTAATTACCATAGACTCTGCAGCAGACTCTGTTTGAACCGATTAGATTAATATGTGAGTGACCTGAAATACAGACACACCATCTATCTAAGTGACACTGACAAGAAAATGACCAAATTTCAAAATCAAAGTCGGGTTGCAATTTGCTGTTTCTCTACAATGACCCTGATGACTAATCTCATAGTGATTTATGGTACCTGATTTGCAAAAATCTTAACTTGTGTCACGGCCTGCAATGCAGAGATGGATGTTGTAGTTCTCTCATTAGCAAATGCCAAAACACTGGTGGAAAGAAAGTTTTACTTAATAAGTTCTTGAGGTATTTTTCTTTGACTTTCCATTTCCATTCAGTGCAACTTTACACTTGTGTTCTGCTATATTTTTGACCCTATATTAATCTAAAATATGACGTATAGCACAGTGTTTAGATAGGAGATAAATTTGCTTCACTTAGACCAGCATTACATTAAAATACAGATTAAATGTTTGTGCACCTGGGATTATCTCATAATAAGATAAATTACAGCAATTTATCCTCTTCTGCACAATAGATTCTTTTACTTTTGTCACTTTAATAGTGCAGTAGTAAGCAAAAGAGCAGTAACTCCATAGGATGTGTGTTTGTTAGTGTTTCTTTACATATAAAACTTTTTATATATATACATATAAAACTAAAAATTTTCCCTGATGCTCTCTGATTGATCAATCAGAGGATGTTATAACGTGCTTCTGTTGCTTCACACCTGCCTTTGTCTCCTGAAGCTCAGAATTTATAGCACTTACAAACCAGGAGGATGGCGAGAAATGATGAAAAGCCATTGGCTCGCCCCTCTCAGCGTATGAATTTGAGAGTCTGTCATTTAGCCTCTAACATTAGGAAAATTACACGTGATTTACAAGCCAGAGATGGACTGTAGCTGGTGGCATCTCTGCTGCTGCTGTTTAACGGCCGATAATCTGTATTCATCCTGTCGTTTCTGTTTCCCGTGTTCATTACTTTACACAGCTCTCTGTTTCGCTGCAGTACCTCATGTGAGCTGCTGACTGTGGATGGTATCAGGAAGAAATGACCTGAAGATTTAATCAGGCTCCTCAGGCCTCCAAATGTCCTTGTTTACCCAGAGTGCATCTCTTCCTTCAGACCTATGTGCAGCTACAATGAGCCATATGTAGTTTATGGACATATTTAATGCAAATGCAAGGATTCAAAATGTGTATGGTTTGTGTATATTTAGTGATGAAGGTCCCACAAGTAGTGACCCCAAACTGACCTTGTATGGCAGGACGACAGCGGAGCCTCCACTGATGCCCACGATGGGCACGGCTGTCTGAGTGGAAATGAAGTCCAAAATCTGCGCCACGGCCTCCGAGCCGACGTTGTCCTCGAACACCACGCCATGGACGCGGTTGGTGGAGAGGGTGTCGCAGATGCGGGTGAGCAGCGCCCGCGGGTTGGTGTTGTTGACCAGCACGGTGATGGGGTTCACCTCCAGAGGCAGGTCCATGAAGTTCTCCCGGCTCAGCCTCCCCTTGATCTCCGTCTGGTAGGCCGAGCCGCTGAACACCACCGCCACGTTCACAGAGGGCACGGGGACCCCGAACGGCCTTCCCGAACAGCAGGGGACAGTGCACAGCAGCAGCAGCAGCAGCGGTGGCGGCCACCACGGGGAGTCGCTCAAGCAGCCTAGACGAACGCCCATCTCAGTCACCTACTGCCTGCAGGGGGGGGCAGAGTAGAGGGAGGGGCAGCAGAAGGGATTGACATGTTAGATACAGAGGAGCAGTTGCTGTCTTTTTCTGAAATTGTTGTGATAATACTCAATCCCAGCTAATCCCAGCTGGCCGGGCAACCAAACCGCCTTTTGTTTAGAGTTGGCTTATTTTGATTAATGACCTTTTAGCTTCATCTCTGCTCAGCGTGCTGGTCCGCCTGCCATAACTAAGACAGCGTAAGAGCCCATTAACGGAGCTCGGAGTAGTATTTTTAGATCGTGTCAGCGTGCGACGCGAGGCTGCGGCCAGGCTGTTGCGTCTTAGGACGGCAGCTGCCACCCTGCTGCTGTTGTATTCGGCGGTCCAAGCCAACAGATGGTGTCCAGTGTTTAATGCAACAAATGGAGAACAAGAGGATTTATAATTTTTCTCTCGTGACATTACTTTTGAAGCTGTTGCTTAATTTTAAGCGTTCAAACTTAATCTGGCAAAAGGTCTGCATGCATGGTTTTGGATTTGCTGATTAATTGACGTCCACAGCCTCGTTGTTATCTTTTCTAAGCTGTTTGGGAAAGTTTTTTTCCTTCTTCTCTACTTCTGAAAGTGACATTTCAATTATTCAAAGTCTATATTTACAAAGAGGCTCAAATCCCCAAGTTGAGCTCTGAAAAAGTCCAAGCTCTGTGCAACATTGCATCACTAATGGTCTGGATTGCAACCAGTAACTCTTGGCCAAACTGTCTTAATTTCTTCCAAAACCCTAATTGCTTTGCTTTCTGCCCTCTGGAAGGTAATGGAGGAGAAACGCCACGGCGGGGCTGCGTGATGTCAAACCCTGTAGCGGTAGTTTAACATTCACATTGTAGGCAGACAGCGGTTTGTGTTGAGCTGTCAGACAGACTTAGGCTCTTTGTCAAATCTGTCACAGTGGTGTTTGTGGCCCTGAGGGAGTGCTGCACACTGGTCCCCTGTCACAGAGATCTGATCCACCGTGTGATGGAATCCCAGTGGGGTGAATATATTGTAATCCCTTGGTAATCCCTGCCAGGCGTCATGGCCTACGGCTTGATTGTAGTGTATAAACTTATCAAGAGATTTGGCTACTGCACGAGGCTCAGTGTGGCGCAGTTCTCTCCATGTTCCACTTCCTGTGAGGGACCGAGCGTTGAACTCCCCCCAGAAAACACTGCGAACAGCCAGCAGATAAACAGGCCGGCTGTGGACGCTCGGTCGGTACGTCGCCAGAATAGTTATCTCGGGATTGCTTTTCCCAGTCATGTCACACGCTGAAATCCAAATAAAAGACATCACACATGCGTGGGGAGCTGTACGCGCTGTGTCCTACATGTGATTCTCCAGGTAGGCGCTGCCTCGTAAATCATTCTGTAAATTGATTAGTCCTCGCAGCGAGAGGGCATCTGCCACATTCCTTTCAATGACATTAGCCATGTTTCAGCAGCGACAGCAGCGGAGCAGTTTAGGTTAATGTCTTTGACGGGGAGCGACGTACGTGGTCAAAATGCACAAAAAGCTTCGACCTTCCGCTGTTTAATCAAGGCGGGGAAACAGCTGAGGCAGATATATAAAGGTCGAATGGTGGGCCGCTGGATGTAGGAACCGACCAGGGAATGAGTCATCAAAAACTCTGTGACAAGGTTTCGTGTCGTCAACATGCTTTCTTATACCAAGGCGAGGAAATAACAACACTCCCAGTGCATCTAATATAAAGTTTGGATTCTGAACTGTGCCGTCACTTGAGCTTCGTGACGCAGCTGAATCGCAGATTGGCGCTGTAGATATGCCGGACGCTGACCTCCTCTAACTCTTCAACTCAGCACAACCTGTAAACTGCACATAAAGAAAAGAGGCTTTTCATCTGTTCTCGGGATAAACCCTCCAAAAAAAGGAAAAAAATCTCCATATATACAATCTATGAAGGCTTCACTCGGTCTGTCGGGGATCAAAGGTCACTGTGGACGCTGTTTTGAGAGATTTAAAAAAAACGGAGGATGCGTGACGAGGTGCATCCATCCTAAATAATCGCAACACACTCTTTGACTTCAGCAGGTTCGAGCTGCAGTAGTTTGAGCAGGTTGCGTCATGACGCTGCTCCAAACATGAGTCACACTGTATGTGGTGAGCGGGGGGGAAACAATCACTACAACACCACTGTCATCTTTATCTTCTGTATATATAGACATGCTGGTATTTCCATTTGATGTAAGCTTCTTATGAGCGTACTCCCATTTTTATGTAACAACACTCAAATATATACTGTAAATACTAAATACATATGTTCACTAATAGCAACCTTTCTTGTTTTTCTCCCCGTTATGAACACTAACACGCTGATGTCTGCACAGGATGTTTTTTTTTGTTGCATGTTTTATTGCTGCATTAAAGTACGACAATGCTTTTATGTCCGAGGGAACGCCAACAAATCCACAAAGACTGTGGAGTATTTGCAGTGATCACTTAACTCTGTCTCACTTTGTGATTTCTCTGGAGTAAAAATAGGTGGAGATCATTTCAGTGTTTAGATCATTTTGGTATAATTATCATTCGTCGTAATGTCAGGGGCATGGACCCAGACATTTAGACGTTTAGCTGTCTGAAGAAGTGAGGATGCTTTTTCACAGTTTCAACATCTGGCTGGAAAGTGTCCCAGACCGCCTGCTCTGCTGGTTCGAGCAATCAGATAGAGACCCATCTTTTTAATCCTTTCTGCTTGCATTTGTGCTTTTACTCATTTTTTATTATGGTGAATAGCCCGCTGATCTGCCCAACACACATGAAGTGGCTTTGTGTAAATATAGTATTGGTGTGTTTGCACTGTGCTTGTTTAAAACTGAGAGAAGACAGATAAGGCAAACTGAATTTTAAAAAAGCTACTGTGGTTGCAGGAACACATTTAAATATGGACTCTTCATGCACCAAAATTAACACTTAACATTAACTTAACTTGCCTGGACCTAAACTTTATATGTCTTTTTAAACTACAAGCTTTCACCCAGTTATTTATTGGGATTATGGGAGTTAATCCAAGGACCCTCACATTGGGTCTGTTGTTTGGGGAGTGTAGTCTCCATCATGTGACTGTTTGAACAGACATTTATCCCTGCAGCAAGATTAATAGAAGTACGTGCAGAGTGCTATCTCTCAGTGACAGATTATTTAAATAGGTGAAGTTTTTCTTACTCAAACCTCTCAGTTCTCAACAAAGTCAGCACAAGTACAAGAACACAGAAGAGTGACTGAAGTTTTGTTTAAAGTTCTGCTCCTGGTGTGGAAATGTGTGAAAATGATTTGATAAGACTTATTGTGAGCAGCCCCGTCACTCTCTTTGTGCTCTCTGTCTTGACTGTTGTTTGACTAACAAACATTTTAGATGTGCTTATCCCCCTCTAGTGGGTGACATATGGTGGAGGCAGTTTCTTTACAGAATTAGCTGCCGTTCAAGAAGTGCAGATAGAGGCTGCGTTAAAAATAACCGCCGGGGGGGCTTTATCGCACCATCGCGTAATTTTCTTTCCTTTTGCTTTATTCTGTGGCACCTTCACGCTCCTGACTTCTGCGCGGTTTGATAAACTGAACAGGTAATAATGCAAATACCCACATCTGCATGTTCGGCCTGTACATATGTTATCTGCTCCTGTAAGTTGAATATTGTAGATAAGGTGAATAGAAATTTTTTTGCACACATTGACACTTCCTGCTCAGTATGCATGGACTCGCACATTTTAATGCACACTTGATACACAGTGAATTATGTATATTGCAATCTCACACATTGGCTTTCCTTCACTGTATAATTTACGACTTATTTATTTTCTTATTTCATACGGCATATCTATTTTCCTTCTGTAAGTAGTTTATTTGTATGACTTTTTTTATTTCAGTGTCATCTCTTTGTCCATAATTGCTCCTGCAACAGCCAGACGTTCCCACAATGCATTTTCCAGTCTCATCTTATTTTCTATAAGCTCCAGCAGCTCTTCTTTTTCAGATATTGACTGTATGAATTCAGTAAAAAAAAAAAAGTCGCTGCTGAGGTGTCAAGTCCTCCAACTGATTCCTGATCCAGCTCATTAACGTGAGGCTGCAGCAGTAAATACATCTGGCTGAGGAGCGAGGTCTCACCGGCGCAGTGTTTAATGACGGCTTTTATATTCTGGGCATGACGCCGCTGCTGCAGCTGTTTAACAATGTGCACCTGTCCCGTCTTCTGCTGCACGATCAATACTCTCAGCCATGCATCTGCAGCCCGCTGCGTGTGCGGCTCACGCTGATAAACTCGTCCTCCGCTGCGTCATTATCAGTAAAACTGCTGACCGGCCAAACGCTCCACGCCTTCTTCTTCTGGGACAAATTCAGATATCACACCAAAGTCCAAGCCCCGTTTAGTGATCTCTGACCTTTTATTGACCTCTATTGGAAAACTGTATGTATCATACTTCTAGCTGCAGTGCTCTGTAATTGACAAAAGCAAGGTCACGAGAGAGGCGAGTTCATATTCGATGTATAAATGAGTGAAGGAGCTCATTGGAGGCAGCAGAGACTTCCTGAGAGGATCTGCAGCGTCACCATACCAAATGATTCCAGACTAACGCTCCGTCAATATTTGCTTTATTGCTTGGCTCGAGAGCCTAAAACGTGTCGGGACTCTCTCAACGCCGTCCTTCATCTCTGCGCCCGTCCTCCGAAGAAAAAACATCCGTCATCACTTTTCAATGCTTGGATACATCATCGACGTTAATCTGACCTCCAGTGAATTACAACTTATCTGGTTGTTCCTCGAAAAACTTCACATGTGGATCAGTAAGTCGACAAAGTAATGACAGTCAACATAAGCTTATTTTAGCCATCTTTCTCTAACCTGAAGTTGTCTTAAACTTTGGAAGATACCTGCTTGATTGGTTCAAACTCTTTATTTTTCATTTTTGTGACATTTTTACTCAGAACAAGAACTGTGGATTTTTCATTTCAATTTCACTGTAGTGTCTAAATGCACATGTCAGTATTGTTTTAAGACGTAATGACATCAACCTGCCAATACAGGCGTCATACTGGATTAATTTATGGGCATCTTTTGGGAAAATGTTGTGTTTCATCACCTTAATGTCATCATCATGACTTTAAACTGGGTGGGAAGTTTTTACTAAATATTTTTTTTGGATTACGTTATAAATAAAGCATCAAGGGCAGACCTGATTAAAGCAGTCTGAAAACGTAGCAGAGTTATTCTTCAATCATTTGTCATTGCAAACTCCATGTAGATTTGTTGTGAGCACTGCTTAGAGAGGTAAATTAATTATATATTGTTTTAATTTAAGTATTCATACAATCTTTACATAGACCTTCCATTTTATTAGACTGAACTTGCTTCAGTTAATCAATTTCTCAATTTTTTTTAAGACAATAAGGTTCATAAATGTGTGATTTATTGTGCATTTATTAAACTACTTTAAATTTACAGCAGTGCACCTGATGAATTTACATCTCAGTGTAAATTACCTCTTAATTAGGATCATTGCTTTCTAAGTTTGATGGATGTTTGTGCAGTAGCTCATTTAATAACAATATGAAGTTGACTGTTACAAACACTAATGTGTCACCACAGAGGTACGATGGTCACGTCTCTTTTGCCTTCACCTGTACGAATGTTTAATTAAGCTCTGATTAAAAAAAAAATACAGCCGTGGTAATCTCCTAAAATCCACAGCCGTTTAACTAATCTGCAGATTCACGAGTACAGTGTGAGCAAAAGGAGGTGACGAGCCAAAAAAAAAAAAAAAACGGCGTCCAGAAATAACCACAGTTTGACATAGTTGGCGGGTGTCCACAGGTTTGAGTCAATGTCAAATCAGAAGTATTTTGTGTTTTGAGTTTCGCTCCGAGCTGTAGTCCCTCCCCAGCCTCTCCACTGGTCTATTTATGATTCATATTTAGTATCTTGTGACCCATCTTTGATAAAAAAGAAGACAATATCTGCAGCCAGAATCCTAGATATCTTTCTTTGACCCTCCTGACTGATCATCTCAGATCTTTTTCTGAATCAGACTTAATCTTAATCCAGGCCATCCTTATAAATAAAACCATATCTGTTTCTATCCCCGTTTGATCTTTGGACATTTGTTCGAAATGCAAAACACACAAGACAAACTGAAACGATGCCAGATCTTGTGCCCGGTGTGTATTTTATCTGGCTGCTCTTGGCTGGCTGAAACATTTGAACAGCCCGTAACATTAGTTATAGGCCTCGACAGAGTCACGGCAAAGCAGCAAATATCCCGTTAGCTTTGTTAGTTAGACAACAATTGGCCTTTATATTCATGAGGCCGAGTCTGGCACAGCTCCCCGGCCTGGCTCTCACTAACAGAAATGGAGTTAATTAACAGGACTGGACCGGTGTCTCAATCGGAGTCCAGATAACGAACATCAGGCTGTTCAGTCTCAGAGACGACAGGCCGAAGAGACTTTGGTTTTGATGTTTGATAAATATCAACACGTCCACCGAAAGCAAACACACTGTGGAGGGTTTTTTTTAGCCACCAGTGTGACATTCGTGGCTGCAGGGTTGGTTCAAGGTGAGTTCAAGGTCATTTTTTTTCAGCTCGACGCTTAAAACAGCAGGAAAAATCCAGATCAGTGTTGTGGGTCCTTTTTGGAAATCTGGTCCAAAGAGGATGAATCCTGGTGAGCATACAGACTTTTTATCTAACGCTAGAAACAAGGAAAAATTTCCACTTCAGCTAGTTTATCTCGTTTACCTCCCAAAGACAGATTTTCCATCAGATGATAAAAGATGTTTTTTCAGACAATTAGACAACAACTCTTTCTTGAAGTGAAGCTGGAGTACAGTAGCGTGTTATCAACTCAGTCAGGACCTCAGATACTGAGACATTTAGGAAATACTGAAGCCAAAGCCAGATTTAGCGAATCCTCGATGGGACGGCAGAGTGCACAAACAGCTCCTGCATTCGTGCCATTTAGTTTGCAAATATCTAATCAAATATTAATGCGCAGAAAAATTGCACTCCTCCGTACGTGTTCACAATCCCAGAACCAAACAATTACTGTTTATTTCAGTCACAACCTGAATGTTTCTGAGACTCTTTGCTTTGAATGTTTTGTGCTGCCCCCTCACATAAATCCCCTGACAGTCAAACTGTTTGTGACGCCTCCTTTCATACTGAAGCAAAACAGTAAATTGCGTCCTTTACGGATCGATGAAAGAACAAAAATGATGAAAAAGCAATAAAAGCAATGACGATGTTAAAGAGCAGAAACTGTTAAGTGTGCATTGAGAAGGTTGTTCCACACAAATAAAAGTCGTTCATGGAGTGATTGATGTTGGACAAGTGACAAACTATATGGAAATATTTAAATACGCTGTCAAGACGTGAAGCCACAGAACAGCTGGTGCTGCAGCTGAAGGTCGAGGTGGAGAGATTCATCCCACTAAACGAACTTTAAACCCTTTGTGCAGTAAAACTAAATCATCTGGTCTTTAGGAATTTAACTTTACTCAAACAGTATCAATGCTAATTTCATTCTTCTGCCACTAAATGGTGACAAACACTGGATGAATTTCAATTAATTTTGATTTAGAGCATCTCAGCACACTTGTTAACAGTCGCTCTAATGCAGTGAGGTGGAGCGTAAAGGTGTAGTCCGTCCAACACACTGACGTACCAGCTGTAACTCAAACACTTGTGTCTGTCTCTTTTGGTCTATTTTGGACAAAATATCTCTGATTTCTCCGTTTTGAGGTGTCCTGGTTCTTGCAGGACTGGCGAGCAGCTGTGCACGGTTCCCCTGTCGGCCATCTCTGAGCTGATTTACTGCTTTCTTCTTTACGGTGCACAGTTTTCCTGTATCATGGCCGTGTGATAAATGGCAGCCCTTTGCCATCACGTGAAACAGCGTGAGACCGAGGCCAGCGTCCGGCAGTGTTTCCCGCCGAGCTGCGCCCAAAGCGAAACCGCCGCGGAGGCTTTCCAGTCCAAACCACGTGTGATTTATCTGCTTCTGCTGACCCTCCGCAGACACAGGAACATGAAACAGATTCACTCAGAGATATTGGTTTCTGTCACAGACCCCCTGCCCTCCCTCCTGCCCGTGGCACCGCAGACATATTGAAGACATGCACGTCTCTACATTAACCATACACGACAAGTGATTGATCTGCCACCGGATGAAAACCTGTCCTGGTGAAATCCCAATAAATCTGCTGCGATCTTTACTGCTTTCTCTGAAGGAGGCCCGGAGGGGTGAAGTGAAAGGGGGTCCTGAAATGTCTTGTAAATTTTCACATATTGGAGGAGGAATCAATTGAAGGTTATTCAGGCTTTGGCCGGCGTCTCTGTGCATTAAAGGATTTAAATATTCAGGAGAGAAGTGGAGCTGAACTGAGCAGTTGGATTTCCCGACTCTATAGCATCAGAGGGGCCGTGATCAGCAGGTTTTAAATGCCACGGCAGATGGAAAGCTAAGGAGTTGTGCTTTATTACTGTTCTGTCTTTGAAATCCCGTCTAGTGCTGCACCAGAGCTCCTTCAGCGGCATGTGCAGTAAAACCAGGATCACGTGAGACCAAACTTTTCTGCATCTTTACGTTAACGTTATCAAGTTTTAAAGCTTTATTTACGTCAGGAAGCTAAACAGGATTATTATTTTTTTATTTTCCAAGGACACAGGGCCGGACAGATGTTTGATATATATCTCTCCTCTTTGCTTTATCACTTTTATTGCAAGTGCAGCGCCCCATCAGATGGCCGCGTTCGCTTTGTCAGCACGCCGCAGAAGCGAGATTGAACAGATTGTACGTGGAAGTGTTTGCAGGGTAATAATCTTTGCGAGGCCGCAGATTACAGTACAATGGCGTTTCCAGTGTAATCCATTTTGCCACAACACATGGGTGGATGTTTACCTGAAGCTTAAGGCCATCGACACGGCGCTCTGATATTAATATTCCTACTTTGACCCGGCGGGCTGACCTGGCTGTAAACCCGGGCGGCAGGTGACATGCAGCAGTGCTGCGCCGGGCGTTTGGCGTCCCCCCCCCAACTCAGCCTCGCTGTATGTGGAGCAGGGATCAGTGTAAGACCCTGGTTTAAGCTGGAGCAGTAGTCGCCCGTGCAGAACCAGACCGCCCCCCCCTCCTCCTCCACCCAGCCACCGGTCCAGCTGTCACAATCCTGCTCTCCCAGTTGACTCGGTGGCTGCCCACACATACAGCTGATCTCTGACATACACACACATATACACAGGCTCTAATCCACATATGAGCATACCACTTTGTTTTTAATCTGCCCTCTGCATGTGTGTGTGTGTGTGTGTGTGTGTGTGGTCTTTACCAGCGCTCTCAATTGCTTCGACAATCTTTTTCCTCCTCCTGCTAATGTATTTAAAGCAGGCATGTGTAAAATAAACCCAACTAAAATTCAGTTTAAAGGGCCAGTTCACACAAAAATCACAGTGCTGCCGCTCCCTGTGCTGTGTACTCACGGAGATTATTTTGGATTATTATATAACCTTAACCTGACTTGGCTAATGAAGGCATGTCTTTATAGAGATGAAAGGGCAGCAAGTTCAGCTACAGTAAAACAGTCCAGATGCATAAAGACAATCAGCCCTCAGACAGATGACAAACAGTATTTAAACAAGAAATGGATATAGTCATATTTTTCCTTTATCTTAAACAACCTTTGTCACAGTAAAGTTGTATTCGTCCATTTTTGGCCCCTTGAAAAACATGAGAACGTGGCTGTCAGAGATAAATATCACTGTCCTTTAAACTCTTCACTGGCTGGATGCAAAAACCACAACCAAACAATGAAAAACAGAAGCTAACAGAGGCTAAAAAGTTGTGTAAAGCTGCAGATGTTTGTGATATTTCTTAGTGAGAAACTCGTTTTAGGTCACATATTCTGTTACAGATAAAAAATAACTGCAATATGTCATGAGAAGAATTCATTATACATTCAATCAGAAAGAAAACATTGGAAAAAAACTACTCAGTGCTTTTGTTAGATATGATTTCAATTTTGGTGGCAGGATGACTGAGTGTGAAAAACGGTGACAGTCCATCTAATTGCAGCTAAAGCATGTAAAGCTGCTGCAGCAAAGCAATCAGAGCGTGTCATAAACAACTCTGGCTTTTATGCTTTTTCTCTGGAGATGATGTATTGATTTTTGTCGCAATAAACGCTCTCCTGGAAAGGGAAAACAATTCTTCATCTTTTTGGGGGGGTTGGTGTTTATGCAGCTCCTACACAGAGGTGAGGAGACAAAAGTTGTGGCTGTTTTTAGAGCGTCGTTCTGGGTCTGCTGAGCATTTAGCTGGAATTTGTAAGGTGTCAATAGAGTGACATCAGGGACGGTGAAAGGAGGGAGGGAGGCGCCATGTGATGAAGAAATCCAGAATAAACCTAAACCACGTCATGATCACAAGCTGCCTCTGCCAACTGAGCCACCAGGACGCGTGTCAGTTTTTGTTAGGCTGCAGTGCAAAACACACAGCCTGATATTTTCTAAGTTCATCACGCAAAGTCAAACTGCTCTTTCTGCTCAGACGCCGAGAGCCGTCTCCCCCCCCCCCCCCACTTCACTTTGCAGGCTTCATTTCTAAGGTTATCGTTGTCACCATTCGTCATGGAGACGCTCCCCGCCGTGTCACTGCTCAGGGCTAATTGTGAAAAATTAAGCGGCACACGTGCAGCTTTGAACAGAAAGCAATTAGCCGAATCAATTTCCCGTCTATGTGCACAACACACGCACAAACACTGTGTGTGAATCCGCAAGAGGCAGAAGGATGACAAGGAAACACAGATGCCCCCCCTCTCTCACCTCACGCACACACCTCCCTGCACCCCCCCAGCCCACGGCGTGTCAGTTTTCCTTCTCAACAGGGACGGGACGTTAGACGAGGTGCGAGCGGCGCTGCGTCATGAATATAAATGGGGCCGGCGCTTCTGTTGTGCCCGTGAGCGCAGCCATAAACTTGGGGAGGGAGAGCGACGCAGCCTGCCAGACTTCTTCTGCCCCGAGTTTAAAAAGATCTCATCGGATGGTGGAGAGCGCCCCGAGGGTGGCGTCGTGCACCTGACGGCTCAGCTCTGCGCCTCGCCGTGTAAAAGTGGCCTGTCAGGTCTCTATAAAACTGGCGGGAAAAAGATCACGTGGTGATGCGGCGTTGCCCGATTCCGAGTGAAATTTACTACTCCTCTCTCATGACCTTGGATAAATTGCTCTGATATCCTGCACCTCCGTCCCCTCCCCCCGCAGTAAATGTTTTACTGCCCTGGATGCAGGCGACCGGCTGTCAGTCAGTGCAGCATCCTTTGGAAACACTTGTTTATGCAAGCATGCCCGGTTTCTTTAAAATCTCTTCGCCCTGACTTTGTTTTTTTGCCGTTCCTGTGTCTTGCCAGCCTCCCCCCCCCTCCTCTCTCCTCTGTCTGCAGAGACTGTGGAGATGGCGTGAGGTCTGGTCTTTTAACAATTGATTAAGCAGATCGCCTCTAAGTGTTCGTGGAAGAGCTGGACAGCTGACAAAGCAGCCGCTAACCCTGAGCTGGAAACGCAGAGGTCGTTTCAGTCTGCCTGCAGGCTGCAAACTCACGCCAAGGTGCTTCAGCCGCACGTGCAGCGACGGAGCGGGTCGTCATTTTACTAAAAACTCCCCAAAAATATTTTATAAAAACTTCTCTCGTCACTCAAACACTGAGACCAAACTGAAGGAGCTTTCTGTTAAGTTGGAGATGATGCAGGTGGTGTATTTTTACTTTTAATGAACTACTCACACTTCTCAGTGACAGTTTTCTTTATTTAACGTTGTTCATAAAATGTCATAAAGTAAAGAATCTCGTCCATCACAGGATCTCAACCCCATGAGATTTATTTCAAAAAGCTTCTCAATAATCTCATTGTTGAAATGGCTCCATAAAATATTTACTCATTGATTGGTTTTCTTGCTAAATTATTGACACGTTTCAGCATCCATTCTGTTTATTCCAATCAAAACACACGTGTACGTTACATCACTTCCTGTGCGGAGGATTTTTAAAAGCTTCCTGGATGGATTAAAGAGCAGATGCAGAATTAGTTGTTTGCTGAGTGAAATGATTCAGAGAGAAAGAGGCAAACAAACACTAACAGTCATGTGAAGATCGCAGATGATAATGAAGTGTAATTCACAGGAGGAGGCAGAGAGGACGTCTGTTAAGGAAGCGCTGCCCTGCAACAACACATCAGATTAATATCCAACTAAAAAAAAACTGTAGAGAAGATGTAGCTAGTGTTTGTGTGACACTGAAATCAGCTGAGAGAGAGCAAACGCCCTGTGACTCCTGTAAATGACTGTGTGTGTTGTCAACCATTAAAGTCAGTAATCTGTGGAGTCGATTGTATCTTAGTAGTCTTGTTGCCTTTACATACGGTATTTTACGTGATGATTCACCTTTTATTGTGAAACAACAACAGGAAGTTTTGCCTAACCTGTTGAGGGATGCTAATAAATGACTGATTCAGCTTTAACGTTAAATGAGATTAGCAGCATTTTTCAGCTCTAAAGATGATAAAATAAAACTTTTCTCCCTTTAAAGCAGATCACATCTGTGACAAACGGCCGATATCGGACATATCAGCAAACGAGGACTGAAAACAGAGAACCTCTGTCTGCACTCGGCTCCAATTAAGCACTTTGGTTTTGGCGTGAGTGGAAAAATAAGATAAAGACGGACAGTCAGGGTGAAGTGTTTGAATGAAAGGGCAGATGTGTGTGAAGTTGGTAAATGTAATGAAGATCAGGCTGAAACTGTGACTTAGATGTGATGTGACACTCGAAATGTTTGTACGGTTTGTTTAGTATTCACAAGATGAGACAGTCAGGACTCAAACATGGAGGGATGACTTGAATGATGTTGTTGTTCATTCACAGATGTTTTCATGGCGGCTGCAAACAAACAGGACTTTTAAGACTCGTCTCTCATCATTAAGTGTTCCTCCGTTTCACAGGCAGCTACAATGATGGACAAAGACGAGTGTGTCGTACCGAAGCTGTGTGCCAACATCACGCAGCTGCTGGCAACACGTCGAACATAATAACTCATTTAAAATAACATCACGTGAATGTTAACAGAGAAAACAAACAAGTACAACACTGAAAACTGTCCAAACCGTGACCTCAAGACCGAGATACTCTCAACAATTCAACTGGATTAGAAAACAATCATAATCATCGTCATGAAGAGTGTGTGTGTGTGTGTGTGTGTGTGTGTGTGTGTGTGTGTGTGTGTTGTTCATTGACCTTCCCAACGAGGACACTTTTGTAATTTGTGGACATTTCGTCCTGTTTCATTTCATTGGGGGGTCGTCACACTTATAGAGGAACAAGTGTGTGTGTGTGTAGGGTGTGTGTGTAGGGTGTGTGTGATGGCAGTGGGGTTAGTAGAGCGTCTTTTTAAAACAAAATAAATCTGCCTAATCACCGAATCCATCAGTCGTGTTATTGATCTGCCTCCTCCCTCGGTGTGACGTCCAGCAGCAGGTTCCTCCATCATGGCTGCTGGTGTGTTATCTTGTTTGATTGTGTGTGTGTGTGTGTGTGCATCATGTTGTGTGATGAGCTGAGATCGGTTGCATCGGTTCTGCCTGTCACATGTCGCCTTGTCTCACACACACACACACACACACACACTCTCACACACACGTGCATGGGCGTTCATATTGCAGCCACATACATACCAGTACATCCAATTACTGAAACTAGGATATGGTTGGCATAACATAATGAACAGCCATTTTTCACCTGCCTAACTGGTGCCGCACCGTTCGCACCGTCTCCTCTCACACATTCATTCTGAGGTGAAGCCGGTGGAGGAAAAAAACATATTTTATCTGTACGGAGCTGAACCTGTGGATGATTTTGCCAAAATTAATAACCAATAAATGATATTTGATGACACTAACTGCTGATGTCTGACTTGTTTTACAACCAAAGCCAACCAAATGAATATCTATTTCATCGCTGAGGACAAAGTTTCGGCCTCACTTTCAAGGGTCGGTTCACACAAATTACTACAACACATTGTGGCGGAGGCAGAAATGTTAAATGTCTGATATCTCAAAGGTGTCTGAATCAAACCAAAGTCATCTGCACAGACAGAAAAATGGCTCCCATTTTTAAGTTTGTGAAATAATGAAGACAGAAATCTGTTCTTGCAAATCTTACATTTTAACAAAGCTGTTGAACTAAACAATATCCACATTTTCACCACAGGAACTTTAATCAGGAAGCTTTAGAGGAACTATTTTTCCACCACAGGGACCAGGATCTAAAGGAAGCTCAGGGGCATCATTTAACCCCCAAAAAGTCCCTGCTCAGACTTTGTGGGCGGGCCTTGCAGCGCTGAACATTTCTGATTGGTCGAGTATTCCCAGCATTTTATTTTGAAAAGCCTGCATCCTGAAACAAACTTTATTTACAGTTTGTTTCTCAAACGTCAGCGGACTAATCTGCCTGATCTTCTTCGTCTCTCTCTTTAAGAATTTTTCAAATAAACGAATCTGAGTAAACATCTGGCAGGCGACCTGTGACGAGGAGAAAGGAAACTTAAAGCGAACTTTTGTCGTTACAGGTTGCAGGTGTTTTAGAGTCAAAAGAGGTGAAAATGTTCAGCATTTAAAAAAAAACCTCATCTGTTCAGTCATCTCGTGAAGTGATGTTCAAATGAAATATGTTTTGATTTGTGACACCCTTTCCTCAGAGGTTTGTTGGTGGACGTCAGCAGCCAGTGTCATTAAATATCTGCCATTAATGATCATTGTTGGTCCCACCTGTGTGTGGAGAGCTCATCTCTTTCCCACCTCTGATCTGAAAAAGTCAAACTCGATTCGTCTCACAGCGTCATGTCACCTCTCAGCTGCACCAATCAGATATCCAGACCTGCACCTCCCTCTGACGTTTCACCTCTCTCTCATTAAAGCCTTTTTCACACTCCTTTCTTCAGAAGTTTGAGCTGGACGGGCTTTCGCAGCACGTGAAAGAGGAGTAAACCTGCGACTGTGAGATAAAGGGACAGTCACTCAGCTGTTATGGACGATCTGATCAGCTGTTACGGATGAATCCCCCCCCGTGTGTTTACCTCCCTCCTGACACTTTATAATGAGGAAACACATCTCTGATAAGCAGCCGTCTCCACACACGACGACACTTTTAGCTGATGATTTAGGCGATCCTGCGGCGGTGTTTGCAGGAGATACAGCTCTGTCCTCGCTCCGCTCTGCGGCTCCTGTTTCTGCTATCTTCTTTATTTACCCCCTCGTGTGTGGTTGTTTCACATAAAGAAGGTCTCACCTTTTTACCTGAGCCATCAGTTAAGAGTGTTTTCATCTGTCACTTATCTCAGACGGAGCCGAGCTTTACTCATTCAGGTCTCGTTCTTTGTGTTTCAGAGAAAAAAAAAAGAAAAGCTGTTCTGTATTCACAGAGTCAAAGCATCAGAAAGGATCATTCAATAATTACAGGAACCTCCTGCATCCTGAAAAAGTCACTTTTCGGTGGCAGTTCAATTTCCCGTCCAGCAGCAGCAGAGGTATCCCAGGTCCGGCGGGCAGGTATCAAACCCCCCCCCCATCCTCGGCTGCTCTAACTGTTTACAATGACGCATCGATCCGCTCTGCTTAATCCCCTCAGCGGCTCGGTGAGTTAAAGCAACAGTTACAGCCGCCGCACACACACACCTACGACGCACACACACACACCTACGACGCACACACACACACCTACGACGCGCGCACACACGACGCCAAAACCGCAGCGTGGCGTCTGATCCCGCCGAGCGCTGCTTTTTGATCTGATCCTCGGCACTCTGATAATTCCTCTGCTGACACTCAGAGGAGGACGAGGACGTGAGGAAAGGAGGGGCGGGGGGGGGAGGGATGCCACTTAAAATCAAACTACAGCACTCAGACATCAGAAAGCATCTCCACGCCTGCTCACACTTTGTAAAGTGAATAAAAAGAAGATTTGAAGGCACCTTCAGCTGCAGACATGCAGGCAAACGTCAGAGAAACTCAGCTCTTACCTGTGTTGGCAATCCACATCCAGCCCTGGCTCGTCTCCGCTCATCCCGCGTCTGCAGCCGTCCTGCTCCCTTTTTTTTTTTTCAATTTATTTTTATTTTCTCCCCCTCCTCCTCCTCTCCTTTCTCTTCCTTCTTTCTCTCCCCTTTGGCCCTCTTCCTCTCCCTCCTTCGTCCTCTCCCTCCTCCCTTCCTCTTCCTCTCCCTGCACTTGTTTGAGTCTATTTCAGTGGCAGCAACAGAGGAGCCCGCTGCGACGGTGGCATGGTTTCCAGCACTTTGGCAGAAGGTCACATTATCACTCGCTGGTAAAACGGGAGGGGGGAGGGAAGAAGGAGAGGAGGAGGAGGAGGAGGGTGGACGGAGTGATGGAGAGAGATCGAAGCGAGCAGGTGCCGGAGGAGGAGGAGGAGGAAAAAAAGGAGAAAGAAAACAAATGAACAAATCGTGGCCGGTCACAGTTGTGCTCTCGGCTGAATTTTCCAGGTTGAAGTAAAAGTTGCGACAGCTACCTCAGGCGAGGGTTTGCAGGTGAAACGTCCCAGAGTGCTTTGAGCAGGAACCTGTGAGAGTGCATATCTGTGTTCAAAGCTTTTTTTAAAAGGTCTTCTGCAGCTGCTCACCTCTGCAGGGAAAGGATAAAATTCCTCCCTCGGCCGGAAAAAGAGACTTAAGAAAACTTAAACCAGCTGAAAGCAAATCCTCAGCAGTCGGCCTCGTCCTTCTCCATCAACGCCCGCTTCAGAAAGACACGCATGTACTCCATCTTCGGCCGAGACACCTGTCCGCGCTGCGAGTCCCATCGATCACACGTTCTGCAGGGTGACCCTCGTCTTCCTCTCACAGCCTCCCTTCTTCGCCCTCCTCTGGTCCGAGCGGCGCTCTTGTGGCCGCTCCATCAAAATAAGACTGGAGATGTGATCCGGCTGCCCGGGACGGCGGCGGGCGGCGACAGATGAGCGGGGCAGGGGGGGCACATGCGAGTCAGCCGGGGGAGTTTGAGTCTTCTTTAAATGTCTTTCTTTTCTCCCCCTGCCTCTCCTTGAAACACACCTTGTTGGTTTTTCTCTTCAGTTAACTGTTTTTTTCCTTTTCCCACCTGTGCCCCTCCTCCCTCCATCAGCAGAGCTTTCACTCCGCTTCGCTGGCCGGCTGTAATCCTGATTCCTCCACTGTGTCACAGGAAAGGGCTTGTGAGCTCTAATCATTATGTAGTAAGGATTTATCCTCTCATTCTCCCTCCCTCCTTTCTGTTTCCCTCCCTCCACCCCTCCCGTTTGTTTCCCTCCCTCTGCCGCCGTACAACTCTCTCAACATACCACTGCCTCCTTTTTTTCAGTAAAACGCTTCGTCTCTCTTCGCTCTTCTGAGACCCGACAATTTGTCATCTCATTGTTTTTTCTGTTTCGTCTTCTCTCGTTCCGCCCGGCGTCCCGTCTGTCTCTCTGCAGCTCACATCAACAGGTTTGTCCTTGAAATGTTCTCTGGGACAAACGGAGTCGATGCTCCTCTCTCTTTCCGTCCCAACACCGCCCATATGTTCGGGTTTTATTTCTGCAAGTATGATGTGAGTGTGTGTGGAGGTGCAGTATGCAGAAACCGGTGCATGTGCGGTGTTTCCATCATATGTAAGCTTACATAAGAACCACATCCACTGGATGACTTCTTATCAAAGATACTTCAGTGTTGTACGTGTTCAGATATTTGAGTTAGAGAAGAAGTGTTGCTATACCACATTTTCTCCACCAGAGAGCACAGACAGGTTCGTCCTGCTCAGTAAAGTCACTGCCTGGACAGAAGTATGTGGACAGCCGGATATATTATTCCAAAACCTCGGACATTATCTGCTGGTTAAGAGTCTCCGTCGTTTTCAGGTTGTCTCGCTGCAGGATTGCTCACAATCAGACAAAAGAAATGTTGATGTTCTGCACGATGTTGGTTTCAGTTCATTCTTGCTTCAGTGTGTTCGCAGGGCTGTCCACATACTTTGGCCATTAAATGTTTATATCTTCTCAGTGTAAATGGAGGTAAAGTCGGATTAAATGATGATGAAGACGTGTAACATGGTTTGTCCACAAGAGAGAACCAGTACATCTATTTTTCAACTGTTGAATCTCCATTTTTTAAATATCAGTATCAGTGTAAAAAGCCTGTTTTGGATCAGACATTTATACACTTCCAAAAAAACAAGAAAAAGAAACTTCACAAATCCTGCAACTGTTCTTCTTTTGTAGGATTCGACCACAAAATGAATCTGAATGAATTACATGATAGTTTTCATCACACAGAACTTTATATTTTGAATAAACGTTCGATGTAAAATATTAAAGGATTTCAAGGGGAAGTTTTTACGTACATTTCATGTTTTATGAATGCAGAATAGATAAGGAGCGAGTCATGTGTTCTTTACTTTGATAATTTGAGATTAAGATCACATGATGGCTCACTCTGACACAGTTTATGATTATTTTAAAGAAAATCCTCATCTTTATGACAGTAGTTTGGAGTAACTGTGTGCTGTGACACGCTGCTTACCTGCACTGTAACAGCACTAAATTACAATCTCAGCTTTGACCTTGGATGACCTTGGTTTTCATCCAACAAATGTTTTTCCTCGCCGATCATCCGAACAGTCCTCCTTTGTTTCTCTGCACAGACTCCGTGTTGTCGTCTGCAGGATGTGTAAAGTTTTTTCAAAGGTCAGGCTGGTATTCAGGAAGCAGACTCGACTCCAGCAGGCCGACGGCGGCTGTCTGCAGGTGACTCACGTCTGTCTCTTCTTCTCTCAAACCTGAAGCTGCCTGAAGCTCTTTTAGCGCCACTTTCCTGTTTGGGTCAGAGCACGAGCCCCCCCTAGAGCTCAAAGGAGAGAAATGCGCTCTCTGATTTGCACGTAAAATAATTTTTCAAAAACACCCTTAATTTGTGCTTTCTGAAAAATTTGGCCTTACATCTTTAGATTTGAGTATTTCATCCCCTGCTTCCTCTTCTACACCTCATTTTTCTCTGTGAGCGCCCGCTTATGCACTTCCAGGTCCGTATTTGCATATTTACGATCGTAAACACTCTCCCCCCACAAAGACGATTGCAAACTGCAGCAGAGCCCAAACAGCCATTAATCTTAATTTCTTCCCCTGTGGATGAATCCCTCGAAAAAATGAATCCATTCTGCGGGCAGGAGGACATCAGTGGGGTTTTATGAGCCTGTCAGGGCTGCTCTGAGGGATGTGTCAGCCAGGCCATATTTGTTTCTCTGCGGCCGATGGTGGAGGCTGGACCGCGTGACCCCCCTCCCGATCGATCGTCGCACCGTAATAAATGTCCGCGAAGCCCCCCACCCCCTGCTTTTGATCAACAGCTTATAGAGTTGGCTTTTCTCGATCGATGGCTGATCGATAAGGCAAACAGATGGGACTGTAAAGCAAGAGATAATTAGGTGTCCGGTGTTGGTTGGTTTCCGTTAGTTTCCGCGCTTGTTGTAGACGATAACGTGTCAAACAAGACAATAATAACGCTAAAATATCACCACACATTTTAATAATTATAACCCAGAAGATCCATAAATTCAGACTTCCTTAAATCCACTGTAAATCCACAAACTACGTGTTAGTCATTTTTCATTTTGTCTCTTGTGCTTAACTTCTTCTCACAGGGTTTGCATGATGTCTACCTCATATTTTCTACATGCAACCTCAGATATTAAACTAGAGGCTTCTGCAAGTTGCAATCAAGCTCATGAAGGTTGAATGGAGTGTGAATATTAATTTAAATATTGAAAATAGGCAGCCAGTAACATCACTGTAACACAAACTAAAGTGCTCACTGACTCAATATTCAGATCATATTCATAGCTTTGTTGTTAAATATTTAAATGGGTCATTTCATGTTTTTTTTTTTAACATTTTAGTCAGTGATCGTCGTTGGGTGGTCGTCAATCTGCTCGACACACTGGCTGTCGGGTTTTTAGC
>JBAJHX010000039.1:1516879-1528465 GCA_037176925.1 Amniataba percoides
TTCACATGTGACATCATATTTGTTTGTTGTTGCAAAGTGCATAGATCATTCAGTGGTCAAAAATCAGGCCAAACCTTGATGTTAACAAGTCAAAAAACAAAAAAAAAAACAGATAAAAATCTTTATCTCGACCGAAAAAGCCTCCAGAGCAGCTCTGCCTCCCAGGAAGTTCCCGCCAAAGTAAAACTCCAACCTGCTCCTGAGTGACCCACCATGAGTCTGTAAGTAGGCCAGATGGATCGTGTGACTTTCAGAAACAAACCTACAGGTATAAAAACGCTAAGCCTGCATATGATCGCTGCATGAGAGAACAAATGACCGACTTTACCCCAATTAGACTTCACAACAGTTAGTTGCCATGATATAGATACTCTGTAATATATGAGAAGCTGTCTACAGATGAACAGAGGTCGCGTGGGTAGGAGCCCTGATTCAGAACAAGTTATTTTTTTTAAACCTGAAATAAGATGAAGTTAATCAAGAAGTGTGAGGTGAGATTTACTGTACAGGATATTAACAGTACACACTGTAGTTTTGTACAGGAAGTCAGGAGCTTAACCGAGTGTTTCCCTCTTGGATCAATTCACACAAAACCACTACTAACTAAAGTAGCGTACCCTGAACTCTCAAACAAAGTTGTGCTTCACCCGAACCTGCTCGCCTCTGATTTAAAAAAGAAAATAGAATAAATTAAAAAAAAAAAAAGTTTCTTCTTTCTCAGGGCCAGCAGGTTGTTTCCAATATGCAATAAAACCGCCCGCCCACCAGGGTCAGCGTGAGAACAGCAGTTCATAAACCGAGGCTGCCGCAGGAAGCTGGGCTTCGTCGGCGGGGCTCGTTATATCAGCGAACAGCGAGCTCTTCCTCGGCGTCGGTGAGCGAACGAAATCTGGGTCACGTCAATACACATCCGGGCTCCGCCGTCATCACAGAGTCTCGCTGTCTCCTGATCAAAGAGCACTGAGACTGTGTTCAAATCATACTTTGGTTCAAGTAAGAAAAGGGAAAAAAAAAATGAATATTCATAAACTTTGTATCTGACACCCACAACACCTTGCACTAATTAGCCAAGTCTTCCAGCTCCAGTGAAGTGAGGGGCCAAAAATTACTGCACATGAGAATCTTTTCCTGAAGTTTCTGTCGGGTTGGATGTGATGTTTTTGCATCTGATGGGGGCGAAAAAAAAGTTGTATTGTGTGTAAATCTGCGTGTTGTCAATCCGTGAGTATCTGCACAGGGTGTGTGTGTGTTTGTGTGTGTTTGTGTGGTAAAAAGGGGGGGTTCGGGGAGATCAGTTCACACTATCACCATCACACTTTCAATCATATAACACATGATCACATGTTACAGTAAATATCAGGGACATATTTAGTTGGAGGGGGGTCTGATATCTATGTTCGGGGGCTTCAGAGGCTTTCCTGCCCACCCCCTCTTCTCCCTGACATCACCACAGCCCATATAATAGATATGTATATATATTTATATACAGAAAAAAGAATACATACTTATTGGACACCCTAGACATTAATGTACATTCAAAGAACTGAACCAACATTCTTGTTTAAACACGTTTACAGTGACTCTCCTGATATAAAGAATTAACGTTTCGCTTCCACCAAATTAAAACTTTTTTTCCTCTTTAAAAGTTTTCAGTGCTGCAGAAAAAAGAAGAAAAAAAACAAACAAAAAACACACAAATAAATATTCTCAGAATACATTGACAAAAAAAACTGACATATTTTAGCCCTCGTTCCTTGTTACCGTTGGATGGGCACTACTGTATTTCTATAATGTTTTATCTAGCGACATAGTCTGTATGCCTCAGGCTTGTGTTTTGGTTATGCACCTGCTGATGTAGTACGATGGGATTAATCGATTATAATTCAATTTGTTACATGGACGTTGATGAGTTATTCTCGTCAGGTGGAAACGTGCATCCTTGGTAGTTACGCACCTTATCGTCACGTTGGTCTGATAGTTTGTCTGTCGGTGCAGAGCGACACAAAGGCTTGGGCTCGGAGTCTGGCAGGTGAGTAAAGTCGGCGACTTCGCCGCCATTTTTCCTCTAACTAGTCCTCAGTCATTGACCTCTGCTGGGGCGTGGAGAGGGGCAGACCGGGGAGGCTCGGCTTTAATACCGTCTCACAGTCCCGCCGTGGCTCACCCCCCCACTCCCCAACGCTGTAAACCAGTGACGCTGCCCATTGGGGAGGGCGGGGATGCCCAATGGTGCTGCCAGGAGAAAGTGACATCACGACAGTATCCACAGGGGGACGCTGCTAACAGTAGGCGCTGCCGGTCAGTGACACCGCAACAACGAGGAGGAAGGAGCGACATCACCGGCCCGGAAAAAAGGAAGGAAGGAAGTGAGGAAGAAGGTCGGGGGGGTTGGAAGGAAGAAGGCGGAGCAGTGAGACCAGGAAGCTGACCTTTGACTCCACCCACAGGAAGTACAGCGTAGAAAGTGCTTCTGCCTGGATGCCGAGCGCTCCCTGCCTCCTTTCTGTTTTTTTTTTTGTTGTTTTTTTTTGTTTTCACGGCCTCGGCGACAGAGCAGTGTGCCATAGAGAGAGGAGGGGGGGGGGCTCCTCCCTCCTCCTTCCTGCATACCACAGAATCAGCATCAAGGGCCAACTGTTCATCTCCCTTACCAAAAAACATAAAAACAGATTTGTACATATATACTGTTTTATACACACTTTTTTTTTACCATTGTAAATCACAAAAGTATAGAAAAATAAAATGTTTTATAATAACGGGACACTTTTCTTTCTCTCTCTGTCTTTTTCTACCCGGCAAAAAGGTGGTCCCTGGTGGAAACTGGCTCACTCCATCTGTCAAGTTTGTGGCTGGTTTGACACCGCCGCCGCGGCGCCACTTTGTACGCCTCCCGTCTTCCCTCGCCAGCCTCAGTAGAGGGACTCCTTCTCGTCGTCTTCTTCTTCTCGTGTTATTTTCTTAAAGCTAGTTCTCCTCCCTTCGTTGTTTTCATCTGTGATGTCCATCAATACTGAGTACAGCTCTTCCTTTTGTATTTACTGGAAACAGGGGAGAGAAGCGGGGAGACTGGTAAATATGCAGAAGGTTATGTTTCTGACAGGCATACATAATGAGAGGTGCCATGAAAAGTCAATGTGGAGCAGCAAGTTTCTCCTTTCTGAACTAGTTTTTTTTTTTAGCATCTTGTCACAGACTAGAAAATAGTTTTTGAAGTAAATATATGGGATAACGTATGGAATAAACAACACATACTCTCTTTAAACCCCCCCTCCAGCCCGCCCCGACATTATTATTATTATTTTTTTCCTTTTATGTAATGTACACTGTTTGAAAAGTTCACAGCATAAGGTTAAGACACAGCGACAGAGTCAAAACAGCGGAAGAGGAAACAGTACTTTACAAAACTCGAGTGCAAAAAGTTTGAGAGCAGAGAGACAACAGCTTCATTCACTTTTCATCCCGGCCTTGTAATGTGGCATAAAAGAAGCGAGAGCAGAGGCCTCACGCCTGCCAGAACGAGTGCGACTGCTCCCCCCAGAACAAAGATCAGAGTGCGCTGTAATCATACAAGTGGAGATCGGCAGTTTGGCAGTGCAAAGTGAAAAGTCTGGCTGTAATGTGGCTGGATGGGAGCAGGGGAGGGAGGCCGGGATGTGTGGGTGTTTGGAGGGGGAGGGGGAGGCGAGGCGTCCCAGGACCCTCGTCATGACAGATGCTCGCTAATTCGGACTGATCTCCGGCCGCGCTGTGGAGCTTCTTACGAAAAAAAAAAAAATAAATAAAGAAAGAAAGAAAAAAAAAGACGGGGCTTTAATTTGGAAACGCCTTTGTAGTGCATCACCCGCCCCCCCCCCCCTTCGACTTCCAATCCAGGGAGACAAACAGTCAAACAAGTGGCGTGTTCAATCAGCGTCCACACCGCCCCCCCCCTCCCTCTCCCCGCCACATCCATCCTATACCTCCGATTTACTGAGCGCTCGCTGGGGACCCGCCATACAAAAATATCCACACGCAGCCTTACAGCTCAGCGGGGAGGGAGCACAATGGCTCTGCAGCTACATATAGTCCTCGCTGACAGGAAGCCGAGGCTGCAGAGACAAATATATTAATCACCCCCGGACGTGAAGGATTCAGGGGAGGGTGAGCTCAGGTACGAGAGCTTCCTTCAGTCACGCTTTATTAAAAACAAGTGTGTCTCCTGCAATTAAAAGTGCGCTCAGGTGACAGAGAGACGCCTCAGAGCAGAAACAAGGTCCACGAGAAAGAGACGATGCGAGAAGGAGTCAACGATGGTGGAAATCAAAACTCACAGTTTGATTATTAAACGATTCTCGATGCATCTGTTTCAGATTTCTATAAATATTTATCATTTTTATCCATCAATTGCCAAACGTCTGCTTTTAAAATGTTTATTTCTTTTGTCTTGCCACAGTTTTAAATTCTCTGCAGCAGCTCTGATAATCGATTACAGACTTTACTGCATCGATGCCGAATTATTCAACAAAGCATCACTATACCATTATTATTTCTGTTCTGCGATAGTGGAAGTAACAGACGTCATCCATCGGGGGCGCTGTCGAGCTAATCGCTGCAGTAAAAGTGTTGATGCATGTGGACGTGTTTAACAAGATCTTTGTTAAACAGGTCAGCCGAGGTTGAGCAGACGGGGGCAGCTTCCTCTCCACAGACACTTTTTTCTCTGTTTTGTTTTCTCAGGTTTTGAGATGTTTGTTTCTGCTGCTGCTCCAATAAAAAGGAGGTGAACTGAATTTAGTTTGAAGGGAATTTGACGTACGTAAGAACATCTTGTCTTTCCAGGAACAGTTTATGATGGCTGAGAGTTCAACAAACTGCAACTTTACAGATGTCATTTTTATTTAGCAAAAGGCCACGATATCTGCTGCTTTTCAGTTTTCTGGACTTCTCCTACTCGCTAGATATTTAGTAAGGTGTGTCCCCATTTTTAATCTCATGAATAAAAAACAAACGTGTATATATATCTATATATATGTGTGTGTGTATATATATACACACACACATACATACATATGTATGTATGTATGTATGTGTATATGTATGTATATATGTATGTATGTGTATATATGTATGTATGTATGTGTATATATATGTAAGTATGTATGTGTATATGTATGTATGTATGTGTATATGTGTATGTATGTATGTATGTATGTGTATATATGTATGTATGTATGTATGTATGTATGTATGTATGTGTGTATATATAAGTATGTATGTATGTTTGTATGTGTATATATGTAAGTATGTATGTGTGTACATATGTAAGTATGTATGTATGTGTATATATATCTAAGTATGTATGTATGTATGTATGTATGTATGTGTGTATATGTAAGTATGTATGTATGTTTGTATGTGTATATATGTAAGTATGTATGTATGTGTATATTTATATGTGTGTATGTTTCTATGTATATATGTATGTATGTATGTGTGTATATGTAAGTATGTATGTATGTATGTGTATATATGTAAGTATGTATATGTGTGTATATGTATGTATGTATGTATGTATGTATGTATGTGTGTGTATATGTATGTATGTATGTGTATATATGTATGTATGTATGTATGTGTGTATATATGTAAGTAAGTACGTATGTATGTGTATATATGTAAGTATGTATGTATGTGTGTATATATGCAAGTATGTATGTATGTATTTATGTGTATATGTATGTATGTAAGTATGTATGTGTATATATGTAAGTATGTATGTTTTTATGTGTATATTTATATCTAAGTGTGTATGTATGTATGTATGTGTGTGTATATATATATGTAAGTAAGTAAGTATGTATTTTTGTGTGTGTATATATGTGTAAGTATGTATGTATGTATGTATGTATGTATGTGTGTATATATGAAAGTATGTATGTATGTGTGTATGTATGTATGTATGTGTATATATGTAAGTATGTATGTATGTGTGTATATATATGTAAGTAAGTATGTATGTATGTAAGTATGTATGTATGTATCTATGTGTGTATATATATATGTAAGTAAGTATGTACGTATGTATGTGTATATATGAAAGTATGTATGTGTATATATTTATGAATGTATGTGTGTATATATGTATTTATGTATGTACTTATGTGTGTATATATATGTAAGTATGTATGTATATGTATATATGTATGGCAAAGTTACGCAAACCAATATAAATAAAAAAAACAAATAAAAACCAAATCAATATAATTTTACACAAATAATAAAGGTATTTTTTCAGATTTAAGTTGCAGCATTTCGATGTTTGTGATTCATGCATTTGCAGCACTTTGCACCAGTTAATATATTTTTTTTTACTTTTTCCTTTACCTGAGGTAAATGTAATTTTTTCTGCTAAGTTGCATTGGGTTGAGCTCTCTTGGCCACCATAGAAATGATCCTTATTTACAACTATCTGTGTGACCAAACTCCACTTGGGGGGTAAGTGAGTAAAAAAATTCATACATTAACATAATAATAAAGAAATTCCAAATCAGATTGTGATGGAAAATCCTTTGTTCACAACAACATCCATGTGTGAAGGCAGACATAATGTTCTTATAACTGCTTTATTCTGACACTCAAAACAATCAGAGATTACTTATATGTCACATGTTGACAACAAAAAAATAATTCATGAAGAAAGAAAAAAAAGTCATAATAGTATACTTTTTACCTATGAAATTAATCCAAAAGAAAATTTACTTGACACCTTTCAGACAATATATTCTCATTATAGAAATTACATACAGTTCAAGAACAAGTTCAGCTGAATTGAAAATACACAGATAACCCCACTTCATATAGGAATACATATAAAACAGTTACTCAGAGAATTGCGATATAGTGTGTGTGTATATACATTTAAATGTATTTACAAGTACTGTGACTTTTTTGCTTGGTTCTCTTTTGTACAAATCTTTTAGGTGGATTAATAAATGCACCTGCCAGCTTATCAGGGCTTAGTGAATACTTGTATTAAATATAAATGATGGATAAAGTTTTCTTTTTTCTGTGGATATGTAAACGTATCTCAATACTACTATTAATAAGTACAAACAAATGTTTGGAACAAATAGAGGTCTGCTTGCATATTAAGCTGGTTATGAGAATACAACGAAAGCAAACTTAAAAAACCCCAAAAAATATCAAAGTTTTTTTTCTATAAATTCACATTTAAATTACTTTTGACCTACAGTAAGCATAATTAAACGGCTCAGACCTCTACAATACTGACTACCAGAGTTATTTACACGTCATGTCCGTAACGTTTAAGCCTTGATAAGCTGACACCGAAACAGTTAAACAATGCTAATTTGAACTTTTTCTGTAAACTGTAGACAAACCCGTGCAGACTGATAGGAGCAATACCTGATGACAAAACTCAGACGCGTCCCTGTAATAACACGACGGCGAGAAAACAACGTGAAAGGCTGTTTGAGAAGAGGTTTTTGTTCATTGTGCATCCACAGACATATTTGCATTTTATGATATAATGGTTATTTACAGTGAAGAATTGACAATCAGGAAGCACAATAAAGCTGCAGACGTGTATTTTGGACTAAACTTCAGGACGTGATTGGACTGATTTATTAAAAAAAGGAAGAACTATTAGTAATTTAAGTTTATTTTGCACTGTCTTAGTGAAGTTCATTGTGCATAATGTAGGAAAACATGATGCTTTTGCATGTGAATTTTCCATTTTGTGTTTTGAATTAATATCTGAATGATTTGATTTTGATTGGAGACCTTCATCGGGGATTTGTGACATCTTGAAAAAAAACTGGATAAAATCTTATCTTAGCATGTTAACATGTCATTAATATTAGTTTTCTACTAAAAGATGTTAAAATGTGTAATCAGATGATTATCATGGATGCTGTAATGATTAACTGTAAATTAATTTTCTCACATGCGATAACTTCACACATTATGTATTAAATCATTAACATCTTCCTCTACCAGGATATTAGTTAATGAGACCAAATGGGTCAAACTCCCAAAAATCCAATGAGGTCCTTCGATACTTGAGATGAGGAAAAGCTGATTAAAGTTAATCGTTTTTCTTGATTTATCTGAGCTCGTGATGTTATTACAGGGACTTGAGAGTGAAGTCATGTAAGACTGTTAGCTTACTGCAAACTACAGTGTTAGCAAATTGCATTCACTTCCTCTCTCTCCCTCACACACACACACACTCTCTCTCTCTCTCTAATGCATATATATATTTGTCTATATAGCACATAGGCACACACATTCAGATCAGAAAACAAAATCTATTTCATTCCAGTCTATCTTACTAATAGTGGTCACTTACTGAACACCCACACATGTACTCTGCTGCAGAGTTTAGACGAGAAACTCCTACAAATGCACCACTTCTCCTGTTCCCAAATGGTAAAAATAATACTCAAAGGTTTGTTTTTTTTCATATAAAAACCCCAAACGGTGCGCACGTACTAGCATAGAAAAGGAAGAACAACGTTTGTTTACCCACATAAAGATTTTCTTCGACTCATGAGATAATGATAATTCATCTTCTTTTTTTTTTTAGATATACAACATTACTCTATATCATTTTAACATCTTGACTAAACATAACTAGCTGTATATGATACTTTTATAAATATGTTACATCTCAGAAAGTATTGAAAAACCAAACGACAAATAAAGTGCAGAAACAAACAGATTTTTTTTCTCTTTTTGAGACCACAAACACTTTTGTGAGTACATATAAATTAAATATTATTATTGGCAATAGCTTTTTAGAGTTGTGTTTCCGTAGCTGCACTGAAATCTTGACAGTTAGCTGGAGCTACACAGAGATTTTCTTTTCAATCCACCTCACGTAGCACAAAGTTGTAATAGAAGCCAATGCAACCACAGTATGTTGACGAAGAGGCTGCAGCACTCTGCACACATTTACACTGCGCCTCCGCACTCCTGGGTGCTTTTATATAACGTCTTACTGTACGGGTGTGTGTATACAGTTGAAAATGTTTTATACAGTATATGTCTACATTTATATATAATACAGTAGCTTTAATAAAGAACAACAGTACAGTCTTATTTTATCATCCTCTCTTAGGGTCTCTGCTTAAACAAAAATAAAAAAATCAGCTCTTCTAGAAAGCCGCGTTGCAAAGAGGACAAACCTGCTGGTTGTGTTAGAAATGAAACTATCCTGCCTGCTGAGAAGTGAATAGCACTGTATTCTAGTTTTTGTGAGTTTCAGTTAGCTTATCCTGAGGTAAAACATTTTGTGCAATGCTTAAAAAAGAGACGGATGACTCGCAGCAGAACAGCCCCCCCGTCGGTTAGGGCGACTGACCCGCCTCGGTGCTGTGTCATTACTGTGTGTGTGTGTGTGTGTTCAGTGTTAGGGTGCACCCGGTGTGTTAGTGAGGAACCACGTCTTCTGCAAATCAAGTTCATGTGCAACTACTTCTGTTGAGCGATTTAAATTTGGGGGAAACGAACGCTGCAGACAAACAGAACCGATCAGGCGATAAAGAAAGAGAGCGGCCTTTCTGTTCCACCAAACTACTATTTACAAGCTACAGTCTCTCCTTTCATTTGCTGTAAATCCCTGTAAAGATATTTAACTGCAAGACCCAAAAACTAAACTGGTTTAATGAACGTTAACGTATCAGACAGAACAGAATCTGACAAACTGCAAAAAATACAATGAGATTTTACAACAGTTTTAACTTAAAAAGTATAAAACGCTTCCACTTTTAGCGTGAAGTTAAGTTTGCTGGCTCTGAGGAGAACTATACAACTTGTATGAGGTCTTCTGTGATTTCTGAGGAGCCTTTTACGACAACTAACACTGTCAGGTTTGTGTTACAAATACAGGACCACACTTTTAGAAGATGTGGTCGAAGTGCCGACTTAAAGTACAGTAAGCTACGAATTCACGGTTTAGTCCTGTAAAGTATTAGAAACGTCGCTAACAGCCACCTGCACGAGACGCGATGCAAACCCAGGCTAGCAGGCCGCGCTTACACGAATCCAGCCAGCGTTCGTTTCCCCGCTAACACAGAACCGCCGCTGAACAGCTGCACACAAACGTGCTGTGGTTTGCAGGAGACTTGGCTGGAGTGTGAGCGTTGTGAGTCCAAGACACAGATCTGACCCTCATGACCCCCTTTTTTTTTTTTTTTTAAACTCTGCATGCTGTCATACCACATGGTACAGCTCGTAAGGCTCCACCGCGAGTGCACAACAGTAGGACTCCAACGTTAAAGGAAAAACAAAAGCAGTCAGAGCAGCGCCGTCTTTGAGCTAAGAATTACAGAGGCATGTTGGCCAGCGCGCGGGCCGAGCTTTAGTTCTTGCGTGTTAAAATGGAAGGTCGAGGTTAAAGAGGGATGAACTGGGATGGACGGCCCGCTGTGTTTCCTGCGTCAGCGTCAGAAAAAAAAAACAGACAAATAAAAAATGCCCCAGTATATTCTTAGTCAGATGACGGCGGCTGCATACACACACCTCTGAGCATGCATCATGCGTGCTGCAGGAGGCTCACATTGGTTATGGTGACACAGCACCCATATACAGCAATCAAGTAAAATGCACATGTGCATAAAAACAAAACTTTCCAAAGGAAAACCAAAAGCACAAAATGAATACAAAACAAGAGCAGACCAATGATGACATCAAATAGGTTGTTGTAGAAATATCGGCTTGAGGGGTGTCAGGGGAGGGGCTCAGCATGGGGGACCTGGAAGCTTTTAGTTTGATTTAGCTCTCCACCAAGGACCAGGTGTTCGTTTTGAGTTTGTCTTTTTCTTTTTTTAAATAGTTTTTTTTATTTGTTTGTTTGTTGGGGTAATGTCTCTGTCTCTTTTTCTCGCTTTTTTTCTTTCTTTTAGTAGGGAGTGAAGCGACTGTACCCTCCTCTGTATAGGCTAGCCTGCAACATCAAAGATGAAAAAGTACCAATCAGTATTCAGGTGACAGCTTTAGTCGGTTTTCTCTTTCTCCACAAATTTCCTTCCTTTTTCCATGCAGGGTGATTTATTTCCGGGAGGCGGACTGATAGTTGGATAGATATATTTAAGCCAATAATTGGAGTGTGTGTTAGGAACAGCGTCATCAGGAGTCGAGGTGGATCGGCAGAGCTTAATTGGTGCAGTTGATGAAAAAGAAATGATTTTTTAAGAGTAGCATAGCAAAAAAAAAAAAAAAGAGCATTTACTTAAAAACAATCCTGTAATTACTGGCCCTGTGCTAATGTATGGTCTTTATTTAATTACTTTAAGCAATTAATTCAAAAACCTTTAAAAAAAATTGTGCTTTTTTTAATTTGAGGAAACCATTGGAGGCTGGACCAATATATCAGAGATTCAGCGGCAGCAGAATAAGTTCAGAGAGGTTTAATCACAGCTCCTTTTCAAGTCTAGCAGAGGTGTCTGCACCTTTTCTGGGCAAACCACCACAGGATATTAGCCCTCAGATTTAGCACCATGCTCAAGATATCTAGGGCAGACACACACACGTAAAGCATGCATGTGGGCCTATGCATGCACACCTGCTCATGCACACACACAC
>JBAJHX010000039.1:1534128-1549884 GCA_037176925.1 Amniataba percoides
CTTCCTGTGGGACGGCCATGCCTCGGGACTGTGCTGATTACAGCAACAGCCTGAACAAACACGGACCAATAAATCACTCTCCCACATTGTCAAATCCTGCACACAACAGTGCAGCACATTTGTTATTTTGTCGTGCGGAGTGTGTGTTTGTGCATTCATGTATGTGCGCGCTCGTGTGTTTCTGCACGGAGGAGCACGCATGCATATGTATTAGCACATGCGATGTTTCTAGTGTATATTTAAACGCGTTTGCTTCCAGCCTCCCTTTCCGATGGATTAGCAGGTCATCTATTTCCAACAGGAAGCTTCGACACGGCTGGTTCTGACAGCCAGCCAGTGTCCACTGAATGATTGTGGAGGACACTGAGGGCTAAGGGACAGCTTCCTCTTGGTCACGCGAGACCTTCGCGCGCACTCAGCCAGTCTGAAGCAGTGCAGCGGCCGGTGCCAAAACTAATGGCAATAAAGCACCAGGGGCTGGCGTGACGGGTTGAGTGATGGAGCAGCCCGGCCAGGCCTTGGTCAGGGGACGTTGGGGTGCAGGACTTAGCTGGAGGTGGCTGAACGAGTGTGAGAGACAAACAGTATCGCTCAGAGCGCCGCCCGGGCCTCGTCTATGGTGGTGGATGTCGCTTCAATAAAAACCTGTGAAATACAGTCCCATCATGTGGGCCGGCGTGTAAGTCATATATCACCACCGCCTCGTTCCCAGACACTGACCCGTCGTCAGGGTGAAAGTGAGAGGCAACTGTCATCGCCGCCGTACCCACTGTCATCTCGCTATCTCAGCTGACGGCGGAGGCAGAGCGGGGGGAAAAAAAAAGCAGCAGAATCAAAGGGACAAATTACATCCTCCCACAAACGTTTGGACTAATGTCAAAGTGGGGCAGCGTGGTAATTTCAGCATTATCTCCACAGCGTCCACGCTTCTCTCTGTCAAGGGCGACGTGCGGCAGGGCCGGCCCCCGATGTGACCCCGCCTGCACGGACAGCTCCAGAGGGACGGCTAATCCCTTTATCTGCAGCCGCTCCTCTTATCTCCCACATGGTGGTGGCTGGGAGGAACCGGCTCCACTCAGGCCTGCACAGACCCCCTGAGGCGGGCAGGGATATCCCAGCCAAAAAACCCCTCTGAGTGTACACAAACGCAAAACAGGAGGTGGGGGGGGCGGGGGGGGGGGCTGCAGAAGACAGGCCACCTCAAAAAGCCAGACAAATCTAAAGTAAGAAATGACCTAACTTGACACGGGACACTGAGCCCGGTTCTGCCTCTTTGCCAAAGTCTGAGATCACAGGAAGGGAGAGGAGAGAGAGGAGGGAGGAGCTGAGGGGGTTTTAAATTTTGTTGTTGGGTTTCTTGGCACAGCAGACAGAGGCCTAATCGACGCCGGCTTGGCAGCGAGGCTGGGAGAACGCCGGGGGCTGAGGAGATCACGTTTTTGTCTCCAGGGCTGGGCTTTTTGTCTGCTTTACTTCTGTTTCATCTTAGCAGGCAAGAAGGAAAGCCAACTGTACTTACATAGATCTCTGCACCGTAGAAGCCATCTTGGTACACCACCCTGTGAAATTAGAGAACAGGAGAGGAGCATTAGTTGATTTGGAGCCCACGTCGCCCTCCTGAATCTCGCCGCTTGACGTTCTTCCTATTTCGACCATTTGCGGGTCTGTGGGGTCAGCTCTTTGCAGCTTTAGTGTACTGCGCCACAAATAATGAATGACACATTAAAGCGAAAAGTGCAACCGTTTCACATCCCCGTCCAATTTTCTGCTCTGGTAAAATTGTTTGTCTTTCCAGTTGCTGCAGTGTTGTCAGGAGGGGCCGGTGGTGCTGCCGGGGAGAGGAGGGGAGGACAAAAGGAGGCAGCGAAGGAGCTCCGTCACATGACTCCACTATATAAATCAACCAGCTGCCATCAGTAGCAAAGGGCCCCGGAGTGGGAGGGAGGGGAAAGGGGACTTGGGATTTCTAGCCCCGGCTTCGGCGCGCGAGTCTCCCTCTGCAGAGAGTAAGACGGATCCTGATCTAATCACAGATAGACAGCTATACTGGGCCCTCGGCCGGCCCCCGTCAGACCTCTCCCACGGCCACACAGACCACTGCTGATAAGAGACGAGCGAGGCAGCGCTGCACAAAGCCAGGAGATCAGCATAGGCCCTGGTCACAGTCCAGTGAGATCTGCCCAGTAATACGCTATCTCAGCTCTCTACAAGTCTCCCTGTGGCTTTGTTAGTTCCTCCTTTGTCAACAGACAGCGTACAAATATAAGGATAGGCAGAGGATGGGGGCACGTACATACCTAGATACAAACAATGATTTTACTCTCCAAAGACCCCTCCAGGAAGAATAAGAAAGTAAACACACTGCAGCACCTGGTGATCAGCAGTATTATTATTTGAACAAACTTTATTTAACACCAGTTAAACAACCGTGTGGCATAATCGGATATCAAACTTATTTTCAACAGGCTAAATTTTAATAGATATGCAATAGTGCATTATCTCTAACCTGTGCATGCAAATGTGTGATTGGAAGAGCAGGAAACACACACACACACACTGCAGCATTAACACAACAAAAAGCCTGGCACCGTCTCCAGATTGAGGTTAGAGATTTAATACTCACGCTCCGTAAGCTGGGATGGGTGGCGGCGGTGGAGCTGTGCGGAACGTATTGTACACAGCCCGCCCCCGGCCTCGCAAGTGGGCACCCCTATAGGCCACCGTAGCACCTGTGGCCGGGTAGGGAAACCCTGTTACTGTGGAGGGGAAACACACGAGAGAGGAGAAAATGACTTTCAGAGAACATCCTCGACTTGGCATTGCTTACCTTATGACAGAATACATTAGAGAGAGACGTGTGGCACTGCTTTCCCTATGACAGAATGCATTATGGGCAAGACAAGGAAACAATAGATTTAATCTTTTCTAGGTGCGCCTCATCGAGCACTCTCCCCTTTCCCAGCTCGCTGCTTTGTGCCGTACTCAGCAAGGATCCACATTTGCTGTACGCATCCTTCCCTGATGCCTGGCGAGGGGCAGCCTTGAAGCATAGGCAGGTAATGGATGCAATACCACTAGTTTCGCACCACAGCTTTTGCATAGTTTAGACACAATGGGCTGGCAGCGAGGGGAACAGCAGTGAGAGATGAGGGGGGGTTGGTGGACGGGGGAGAGGTAGAGGGCGTTTCTAGGTGTTGGGTAGAGTCAAATGGGAGGTGAACAACCTGACTAGATGTTCAGAAGTGTCCCCCCCGAGGCGAAACGGAGCAGATGGGCCGGACAGCCAAGGCCCAAACCTCAGCATGACCCCCATCTCCAAACCCATCTGGGACCATCTTTCGCCGGTCGCGCCGCTACACGTGCCCTCCGCTGAGGGTCAGGGTGGGGGGGCAGGGGTTGTTGTGACGGCACGAGAAAAAACGTCGGCGGTCACAGATTAGAGGACGGCCGGCGTGATCCTCGGCTCTCTAGTTAACCTTCAATCAGTCCGGTCGCTGCCTGATTACGGCCCGTGGACGTGCATACAAACACACACCGATCTGCAGACATGATTAAGTTGGCCTCCTCTTTTCCTGCAATTGAAATTCCCTCACATACTCCCTCCCCTGTTTCTTTCCCTCCCCCCACAACGCCTAGTTCATCACCACACAGTCATCCCCATTATTCTTCATCCCCCGGCAACGCCCCCTCATCACCCTCCCCTTCACCTTATTCTTCTTTATTCATTTCCATAACATGTTTTGGGCGAATTCATCACCCATCCGAGATCGCTCGCTGGGCTGCGAGGCTCCTGTCTGGTCTTATTGGGGGAGGTGATGGGGGGGGGGGGGGGGGTGCAGGGTGAGTAACACAGGTTAATAACATGTATCTGATGTGTTTCAGATGAACCACAAAGGAGATGGCAGGCAGTCCCTCACAATCTCAGATAAACCAGACCACAATGAAGATCCATGGAGGCTGGTACGTGATGTGTGCAGGTTTCTGCCTGGGGAGCGACGGCCCGGCGTTACTGCAGCGTGCACGGCGGCGTTAACCCCGCGAGGTGGACGAGGCCAGTGAGCACCCTAATGAAGGATGCACACCCCGGCCCCCGCTGCCTCAATAAAGCTGACAGGGAGACAGATTAGTGGTGCTTTTAAAAAACACAGCGAGCCAGGTTTAATGCCGTCTGCTATTAACATCACGCTCCATTAGCGGGTCCGCGCACATATTCAAACTCGCTGTCGCGTTTGGTCAGGTGACGCCCACAATCACCCCCCCTCAACTTCCACACACCCACCAAGGTGCGTGGCGCTTTGTTTTCTGCCAACATACCAATAGACTGCCTGGACTCGCAGGGTGCCCCCTCTCCCCCCCCCAAGTGATTTATAATGCTGACCTTGACATTTAAATTAGTCTCTTTTTTTGGAGCAGTGGACATCTGAGCGCACTTGCTAAAGGGCAAAAACAATCCTCTTTGATAGTTTCTGTGGTGTTTTTTCTTTTTTTTCTCACTCCTCTTAACAAATCGCTGCTATTTCTGGTCCCCAGAGAGCCCGACTGCTTCTTTCTTTCTTTTTTGGAAATTTGTATGCAATATGCATGCGGTGATGTATGTGAATGTAAACTTATAATGAGTTGGCGATAGGCTACACTGCTTCAATAATAACCCATAAATCAAAGGCACTGTCACACCTTGGTAAGCCTGTGAAAAGCAACAACAGCCACGGTGTGTATGAGAGCACAAACCTGGTCTAGCCACCAAAGTCAAACACCTTTTCCGGGAGGGGGGCTGGAGAAAATATGAGTTATGTGCTGGAGGGCGGCGGGGTCACGCTGCACCTCATATGTCATATGTGTCAACTTGAGGGAAGCTCAATACCTGCAGAGCCAGTTGGACCTGAGGTAATCCAGCTCTGTGCCAATGATGGGGTCATAACCGGCTCCCATAAAGAAAGATCTGATTTTCCACAAGGTTGATCTCTCTAATACTTCCCGCTCAAATACATCGGGCAATGAGCACTTAATCCACGCACTGGGGACCAAAAACAGCTTAATCTAATCAAGAGTCTGGAGCTTAATTATCCCCCTAACGTACACTCCAACAATGAAAGGATCTGTCTACATATATTAAGATGGCAATTAGCCTTTCTTTTCTGTCATTTACACAGCTGGTAGCTTTTCACGAGTCCTCGAGAAAACTCCAAAACCTTTAGTGGGGGAAAATATGAACTGGTGAGTGAAAAGCTACTCATCTCCTGTCTCCTTAGGAATTAGCTGCAGAGAGGAGAGCTCCTCTCTCTCTGATCGCCCGAGGGGAGCGACCATACGAAGGGATTTCTAAGTGGCAGCTGTCCATGGTGCTGGAAACATCCGACGTGAGGAATAACCCAGAAAAGTTTGCCAGTTACTGTAAGATGAGCTAAGAGATGTACTGCATGCTGATCTGCCTCTGAACATGCTTCTTATTTAATTATATTCAGTTTTAGGCTGTTTTATTTAATATAATGAAAGATAAAATAAGAAAATGAACATCAATCCATATTTGTGCATGCATAAAAACGTGTGCACATGTCGAAAACTATTTAAAAACACAAATTAAAACTTGATTGAGAAATGCACACATACTCACATTTATACTGCTTTTAGCTACACACCCATTCAGTGTGTGTGTAATTATGAACATGACTCACTACACAAATAAAAACTTTTATGCATCGAGCTGTTTAAATGAAGCAGATTCAGATTCTGGTTCGTTCTCATGTAAAGCAGATCAGCTCACAGTAAAAAGATGCCTACCAGCTACCACACACCGTGATTTGTGCCACTGCCATGTTTTATTGCCAATCCCTCCATTTGACTGGGAACCCAATCACCTTGCTCCTCTTTCCTGGACCACGACCCCCCCTCCTGCCTCCGCTCCGGCTGGGCTCAGGGGGAGGTTTGGGTGTAACGTGGCATCAGAGGACACGGACTCGGGGTTGGCGCCACCTGCCTGTATGCCCCACCAACGCTTCCCCCTCCCCACCGCCCCCATCCCCGCTTTCCCTCCATCAGTAGGAGGAGCCAATCTACCCGGGGAAGAGGTTAAGAGCGGGGAGTCGGCATGAGGCTCTCATCCGTCATTCTCCTGAATGGGTTTTGAGGACAATAAACCTGTAGCGCCAGGACGAATGGAGACGAAGTGTGCTGTCAGCAAGCCAGGATTTATGGCTCCCAATTTCACTGATCTCCCGCACAGAAATGAGGACTGATAAACAGTGATTAATCGCCTTTATATCCCATTTTACTCCCACCAAAAGTATATTAACTGTAGCTATAATGATTTTGGAATACGTCCTGAATCCCGCGAACCTGATTCTTGTGCTTTCTTTTTTTTTTCTTGAGAGAAAATAGAGGATGAACATCACAGTCAAATCCATGGTCAGTGATTTCATTTCTTTCTTTTTTTTTTTTCAAAAGCTAAAACAGCCTTTTGCTGCTCATCGGGGCGGTTTTGTTTCAAAAATGTATCTCTTATTTATGTTTCCCATCTTCCCAGCTGGCAAGCATATGTTGTCGTTTAGGCTTGGCAAACTCCAGTGCCATGTCAAGACGACTTGAAAAATTAGCAGCCAATAAATCACCCAACCCCTCCTGCTTCCCCTGCCTGGAGTGGTGGACCACACTCCCTCTGATTTATGAGATGATTTGGGAAGTGTGTGTGTGTGTGAGAGTATGTGTGTGTGTGTAAAATGGAGAAAGTGTGCATGTAAGAGGAGACGTGTTTTAGTGTCTGTGTTCTACATAGGTTATCTATTTCTGTATGCTGGAATGCTTTTTGGTCTGAGTGTGAAAAAGCAGGGCAGAGGAAGGTGTTGGGTGTGTATGTATAGATACATATAGGTCAGAGAAATTAATAAAACTTCTACTTTTTAGGTTTTTAATTTCTGGAAAAATCCACCTGACCACAGCATGATGCATATGTTTGAATAAGTGCATGCACCTGCAGAGAGATGTGTGTGTGTTTGTGTGCAATTATCAGGGGAAGATGTCAAAACCAAGGGAGTGTTGGGGGGAGGAGGAGGAGGTGGATGGGAGGCAGGGGCGGAGGCATGGAGGGGGTGAGGGGTTGGGGATGAAATAAAAATGATAGATGACTGCTTTCTGTCATGGACAGTTATTTAGAGGTTCGCCGTAAAGCTGTCCGGGGAATGAACAGATTTTAGTCTAATGAGCAGAAAGGAAAGCCGTTAAAGTGGCGCGATGTGCTCAGCACTTCTTCCAAATGAAATAGTACCATTTCCCCCTCATTAAAATGCAAAGGGTTCATATAACATACAGCAATAAAGCTGGCATGTCGAGGCAGAGAGAGATAGGGAAAACCCCACTGAGCTCATCTCATTCCTCCATTACTGAGACCAGAAGGAATAGCGGCCTTCGACAGGGTAGGTGCCAACAATATCGCTCACTCAATCTCCCTTATTCGGTTAGCTCTGTAAAAGTCAATCTGGCGCACTTGGCAAATCCATCCACAGCAGCAGCCTCCACAATCTGATAACAGTTGCAGGGGCGCTTGCTCTTGAAATCATTTTTTTCAGCTTTACAGTTGCACACCGCGCAAACAATGGCTCAGGCTCCCTCAGCCACTCAGAGAGGCTTGGATCATCCACTGCTTATCTGGACTGCTCTCAGATTCACTTTGATTTGAGGGGAATTTCATGTTCAGTAGGCTCAGGATGAGCCCGATTGTGGAAATTCAGGGGTCAGATTGGGATTGGCTGCGCCTGATAGTGGCCTCAGGTACAGAGCGGCGCGTGAGGTGGAAGGCAGAGAGAAAAACTCTTCAGACTCTTACCGGCATACAGTTCAGGACCATAGACAGCTCCCACCACCGGGTTCAGCTTCCAGCCTGGTGAACAATCAGAAAAACACGAAAAAAAAACTCGACTTATGGTGAGAACGAAATGGAAATGTTCAGATTTCTTCTTATGATGCAGGTCGGTACTCACCATTCGTGTAAGGGTTGGCCACTTTTTTGTTTGTCATCACTCGTGCTGTTGCGTTGTTCACCTGTTCAAAGCAACAAAACCTGTTATCGCTGATCTTTTACAATTTACTCTCCAGATATGCAGGATGGGCCACAAGCAAGCAGCAAACCAAGACAAATAAAGGAGAATTCATAAAAATAAAAGATAAATAAATAAATGATTATGCAAATGTTTGTAGCACTTTGGTGTGATTGAGTTTTGTTCACCCCCACCATGAATATATTCATCATTTCCATTTTCTTACAGATTATTAAATTACTGGAAAGAGGGGGGAAAGCATGCACCAATTACCCACAGGTATGAATAAAAAGAAGAACATCCTCCAAATTCAGTAATTGGTTGGATAAACAAATGGATTCCAAAAGAAAAACACAGACAGTGCTTTGATTTTCTTCTATTGACCTGATGAGAATGACTGAGTGGGGGGCTCGGCTCATCGTGAGCGAGAGCAGAATTAAAGCAGGCAACACTAAACGATGGTGACAGGGGAATGCAGGTCCTCCCAGATCTGACAGGAGCCCGGAGAGGATGATGGCATGCATTCATTCTGCGTTGTCAGGTGATGATGTACAACTGGCGTGTCCAAGTTGACATGTATGGATCCCGCATTCTACTGAGAACAAGTTATATGCACCATTATGCATGCATGCATCCAGGCACACGTACATTCAGGGATGCAGATATCCACGCATACACACAGAGCAGCCGCATGCTAATGCATGGCTTTATTGGGAAGTTTAGGAGGCAGCAGGCAGGAGGTAGAAAAGAAGGAAGAAGGGATAAAATGAAAGCACCTCTATTTTGCGTCCCTCTACGATTGTACCGTTTAGTTTCTCCCGTGCACGATCGGCATCTGTGCTTGTTTCAAAAGTTACAAACCCAAAGCCCTGAGAGCGCCACGTTAGCCGCCGGCAGAGAAAAAGGGAAAGGATGGACACACACACATTCACACACACACACACACATACACGCAGAGAGGAAGAAGAAAGGGGAAGGGAGGAGAGAAGGGAAAGAGGGGTGAGAAGACAGGAGTAGGTGAGCAGCGGCGATGGCAGAGTCGAGTTGTAAGCAGCCAGATTAATTAGAGGCAGTTAGTGAGGCGTCAGGAAACAGCAAACAGAGAGATCCGAGGAGGAGAGGATAACGGTGACATGACCTCACACAACAACACCAACAAACCTGCCTGCTTTACCCAATTAAACAGCACCGCGCCGGTGCCATGGGTGAATGTCAGGAAGCCAGTGGATGCAAAACAGTGTGTTAGCTGCCATAATAGTCGTATAATTATCTACACAACTTCAGCGGGCTCAAACGGCCCCGTCTGCCTTTTGAAGAAGAAGAAGAAGTGACTGGATTCTCCGGAGAGTGATGTTAACTTGATCTCTGACTATTTCTCATTCACTGCTCTAATAAGTAGGATTTTTTTTCCTTTTTTTTTTATGGAGGCAAAATTACAGCGGCCCATTGATGCGAAAAAGTGAATGGTGTCACCGCAAATACCATCCGCCGTGATAGAGAAGAGCGGAGAGGATATTGACTTTAAACCCCGACCAAAATATACCCAACCTCTCATTTCCATCCCCCCACCAACTCTCTGTCTCCCTCGCTCCCCCGGGGGGTTTGTCACTTCCTTGAGTTATGTGGACTGGGATACTGGACCTGAGCTCTATAGCAGAAGCATTAAGATATGCTGGCCAAACAAGTCCCATTCCTTTGGTTTCTATATATACTTATAGAGGTACGGGCAGGGGGAGCGGGAGCATGGCCGGCGCTGCCTGATAATTGCTCGAGGATGTAATACATGTGAGAGATGGCGAGCGGCGTGATCTCGTATGCATACGCAGGATCTCCGGGCTGCTATTCCTAGCATAAATAAAACGGGACCTGTCCTTGGGGAAAGAGAGATAAAGAAATAAATTCAAAAAAGGAATTGAGGGCAAAATTAATCCTTTGGACATTCACCCGACTGTGGTTACCCCCCTCTATCTTTTTTTTTTTTTATCATGCACAAATAATTAGCTTACAAGAGGGGAGAGAGGAGCCACCATTTTTCAAAGGAGACAAACATATTGAATGCAAATTGCCAAAGCTTCATAGGAAATAGATTGTTTATTAATGGCCTGGTAGGTTCATTATGTAGCACACGGGGTGCGGGAGAAAGAGAGAGGCATCATGGGTAATGGCTTTGTAGGGCACAAACAATAAATGCTTGTTACGGCGGAGGAGGCAGGTTTATCCGGTGCTCAATCTTGTCTGGCAGAGGGGGCTGAGTGCAGCGGCGTCGCCTGGTTCCCGGGCTGCCTGCATGCCTGTATACGAGCCCAAACTACTCCCAGGTATGAATGGGAATCAATAGTATTCATGCCTCAACACCCAGCCAGGGATCCTGTCTCCTTTATGAATGGAAAGCTGTGGAGCTTAGTACACTCTATTAAATGAACGGCTGGATGAGTAGCACTCTGCTGCTCACACCACCGCAGGCTTCACCTGTCCATGGTAGGTGGTTAGGAGACTAATACTGCAGCAACGCAGCGGCGCCGCGGCCGCTTTTCTGGTGGCTTGTTCGGATTTTTTGGTTTTCAGGCGTTCAGATTATCTTCAAACGATGGAAACAATGCAAGAAAGATGCTGTTTTAAAGAGGTAAAATTTGAATTAAAGCAAATATTTCACTTTTTCTGCACAACTGAGCCGAAAGGATGAGGCTGTCTGTGTTTTATGTTTTCGTTCATGTTGACTAATCCTGTGAAAAGAGCATTTTAAAAGAAATACAATCATCAATAACATGTTAAACACTCACTGCAGCACCTAATGTGGCTTAATCAGCCTCTGAAAATAGTCCCCAACAACATCCTGTTTACTAAAAACTACAGCTCTGCTGTTTGAGAAAAATACTGAGCCTTTTTTAAAAATGAAATGTGAATATCTGTGGCCCAAAATGTTTCCATCTTCTGTTTGGGCAGACGGACTCACACAGTGTGAGGACGTGCTGAGAGACGAGCAACATATTGTTGGTTTTGGTCTTTTCTTGGATTTCTGGAGGATAAAGAAAATGATGGAATAACGTCGGGCTCATCCTGTAACATCCTACAAATTAAATCAGCCTGAATGTGAGGCCGTCTATAACGCAAACAGATGATGTCCTGTCCGTCCAAAGCTTGAAATGTGAGGCGAAATCGGGATTAGGCGTCTTTTAACTGAACCACATTTATTTGCAAAATATCCCAGAGGGTTTTTTAAAAAATATATATATCCTGTGTTATAGTACATTTAAAAACAATATGATAAAACCTGCCAGCCTTCAAAGAGGACCCGGCGCCTAAACAAGCAGTTTAAATTCCATAAACTTGAGCACCTGCAGCCTGCTGCTGGATTAAGTGAATTGTGAAACAGCTCAATAGTGAATTGATTGACAGGGCTAATGATTCACAACTTGGGTTAGAGCTGCAACAACAAAAACAATTGGGAGGGAGGGAGAAAGAGAAAGAGAGGCACGGTGGATGCGGCTCTCCAGGACCAGGCTTAGGGACCACTACTCTCAGCCAATGTACACACTACACTAATGCCATCATTAGGAAACAGAAGAAGTACATGGTAATGAAGCAGCTGGCGTTCTAGTTCACTTACCTTGGATCCTCGCTCATTAAAGATAATCTCCACATCTAAAATCTTTCCAAATTGCTGCAGAGAGAAAAAGAGAAAAGAGGAGAGCGGGGCAGAGATGGAGTTAGAAAGCCTCGCTGGCTGTGAATTCATGAGGAGGACGACGACTGGAGAAAGAAAAAAACCATTAAGGCAATATGGAAATGTTACTTTTGTGAGGAAATGGTGGTCAATTTGCATTTGTTAGCTCAGCAAACAGTTCTTGAAGCTGCCTGGCACGCTTTAAAAAAGAGAACTCGTGGCTGCTGCTTTAATATATTTCTGTATTTTTACCAATACTATATGAAATGAGATCACAGCGGCTTAAAAAAACGGATCTTTGATTACATATCAGCATTTCTGATGTTTGTTTGCAAGATAGGGGAGGAAAAAGAAGCTTCAGATTATACGTTGGTGTTGTTTTAAGTTATAGAAACCTCCCTCCTCCCCGACTTTTCTGCCTTTACTATCACCTGAAACTCGTTTCTTCTCCAGGTCTCCAGAGCGTGGAGAAGTTGGGCTGTGAATGCACCGCTCTGTCCCTTTTATACGAACTCTCTCACTTCTCTTTATTCTCGCCTCCTCTCTTTGTTTGTGCGCTCTCACAGTCAACAGGACCTAAGGGCCGGTCCCCGGGGGTTAACATGCTCCAGCCTTTCGATTTAACAGGCCTGCCTTCGGATCATTAGAAAACAGAGGAATGAAAGTAAACTGTAAGTTCCTCTAATGAGTGGAGTGAGAGCGACTTTTAATTGCTGTCTACAATGGCCGTATTATTTCATTAAAAGTAATTACCCTGTCAAGCGGTCCGCGTCGCCTTCATTTCGGCACAACAGGGAAGAAATGGGCCTTCCATGTGGTCGACGCTCAATGGGAATGGATGGATCGTTTGACTGAGCCACTAATAGGGGTTAGGAGGAGCTGGCTATTATCTGGCTGAAGTGAGAGGAGTGGGCTTGAGGAGGTGAAGGTTTATGGGTTAGCGGAAAACATATGTTCCCTCCCACTTGAAAGGGTTGTCCTCGCCACACCAAGTTAAAGGAAACACAAAAAAAAAACAAGGCTTGGTTATTTAAAACGTCCTTCTGTTTCAGCAGGAAGCGTCGCCCTCCCTCCCCCCCTCCCTCCTATATATCTGCTCTCGGAGGGCGATTCCATAGATGCTATCCACACATCTGCCTCATATGGCGCTCGGCTTCATTGATTCGAGTGCGAAAGAGCCGGCTCGATCACACACACAGGCATTTATATCCCAGCGTGATGCCCCTTTCTCGCCTGAGATGACAATGCTTTCCCCACGCAATGTGCAGATGCTAATTGTTTTAACCGAGCGTAATGGGCTTGTGGCGTCGATTAATTAGTTTCAGAGGAAGTCGTCTTTGTGGATTTCCACATGGCGCTGGGGACTGCTCGTTGCTCACCAGTGATCTCATGCACTCCCATCCCCACCCACCCACTCACTCACTCACACACACACACACACACACACACACACACAGAAACAGCTGCATCAGCAGCACCGATAAACAATAGCTTCAATGGGAGGAGTCTCCAGAGGGAGGACAAGAGAGGCTGACGTCATGTGAGAGGCTGCAGCTACATTCATCCATGAAACAGTACAATGGAAAGACAAAAAGATAAACACACGCGTTCACAAGTTAAAGTGCTTTTGCATGTTTTATCTCATTTATTACATATTTTACTTTTATATTTTATTTCTCTTCATTCCGTCTGCTGGTTTCATTTCTGTCTCTGTATTGCTTACATTACATTAAAACTGCAGAATCATCCTACACTTAAAGTACATCTCAGATAAAAAAAAAAGAAATTGGATTAATATTTGATATTTACACAGACTTGAAGAGAAACCAATGGATGTTTGGAAAAAGAAGAAGAAGAAACATAAATGGGAAGTTCTAAAAAAAAAAAGTATAAAAGTGCTCAGCGAAAATGTAAAGTATGCTCGATTTAGAGTTAAGAAGCTAAAACTTGTAAACACGGCGGTTTGATCCTTTGAGAGAGCGCCTTTCTCCTCGCTGAAATTACAAGCCGCTGTATTTCTGAGCCTCCTCGCGTGGAGGCAGCACATCGAGGCCACCGAGCCTCCAACCTTTGATTAGCTTCAATATCTTTAAGCTCTTCAGAAACCTGTAATTACGCCACAACAGCTCCCGCGTGTTCAAACAGCAGAGTGTCAGTGTGCAGCGCGTTCAGGCCCAGCAGTCAGTGTGACAGCAGGGTGGGGGAGGGCGGTGGTGGTGGTGGTGGTGGTGGTGAGGGGGGGGGCAGAGGTCCTGATTGCTCTGGGGAAGTCTGTGAGAGCTCTTACATGCGCTGAAAGAAGCGCAGCTGAAGAACCCAGTCGCACAAACAAGGGCGCCCTCCAGCAGCGCAGCACGGCCGCAGCTTGGAGTGTTTTCATTCCCCCCCCCACCTCACTCCCTCCCTCCCTCTCAGAGATCACAGTTTCTAATTACTGATTAAGGTCCAGCGTGGTCGCCCTAATGAGCCCTTCATTCAGCGCCTCGTTAAAGGCTCACAGGTTCCTCCACATCTTTAATCCCGCGTCGTGAGCGCTGCTTCCCCTCTCGTTTGAGGACGCCGCTTTCAAAGCTGCGAAACCTTCAGCTGCAGAGTTTTTTTTTTTGTTGTTTCTCTTCTCCGTGCTGCATGAAAGCAGATGGAGCTCCTGGCGGGACTTTGCAGGCCTCCTCCAGCAGGTCGTGCAGCACCTCCGCTCTCCTTCGCCTTCCCGCCCCGCACGTCCGCCGGCTTCACTCATGCGCGGCGGTAATGGTGTATCGAGCCCGCGGCGCTGCAGAAAGCCATTAGAGCTGGAGGGATGAAGCTTCGCACGCGCCGATCGCACAAAGGCCCATTGTGGAGGCCGTGTCAGAGGGTGGAGCGGAGCTGCTATCTCCTTGCCAAAGCTAGCCCAAGACAATCAATCCCACAATCCTCCGCTGCGCCAGCCGCCGAGAAAGGGAAGGGAAGGCGAGAGGGGAGGGCGTGTAACAGGAAGGGGCAACACGTGGGTGAGGAGGGTGATTGAGGGGGACCGGGTGGGCCGCGATCAATTCTGTGTATCTGCATACGCTGGCCGGGCGCACAAAGCCTCCGAGCTAATTACTGAGGAGATTTGGATTCCACACGACCGACCTGCACCAGAGCTGGGAACACTAAAGCCAACAATCAGAGAAAGGAGGGGGGGGGACACCATGTTGTCTGCAATTTATAAAGCCACAGCCGCGCCTCTCGAGTAATTAATATCATCAGCTGGATGTTGTCTTCATAACGACGAGAATTAACGCCTCCGGCTTCTAATGGTCCAATTAGCGCGTAACATTTAAAGTACATTTTTGGCCATCGCCTCCTTTCAGATCCATTATCGTTATTGAATTGGGGATGTTTGGTTCAATTCTTATTGAGGCTTTTGTGAGACACAAGGGTGAGCTGTTGAACTATTCATTGCCTCATTAATTGGGCAAGAGGCGGAGAGAGAGAAAGACCTTGTGTCGAGCAGCTCTGCTGTGCTGATATGTAATCTGATCGTCTGACCGCCGCGGAGATCAGGAAAAATCATTTTGTCTGTCCAGATTTCAGCTGACAAGTGATTTTCTGTGATGGTCTAAAAGATTTTGCACTCTGAAAACAACAAATCAACATCTGATATTTGTGTACTTTTAGTGACTGAGATAGAATAAATAAAAGTTAATTGTGTTCCTACTTCAGGCCGTCGTTCCTGTTGTTATTAATAAAGTCACTCTCAAGTTAATCGCTGAGATCTGCAGCGTTTAAACTCTGACAGGACAAAAAAACTCAACCCAACAGGTTTTAAACAAAGGTCAGGTTAGCCCAACCTCTCCTCCGGGAGAGGGGGCAGAGATGAACGGTTAAAATAATTAAAGCCAACTTCAGCTTTTCCTCGCACATCAGCACCTCATTGTGACGGATCGTGCTGTTCATCTTTACTTCTCCTGACCTGCTTCTTCTTAAAATAGTTTAAGCAATCATTATATATATATATATATATATATATATATATATATATATATATATATATATATATGGGGGGATCCTTGACGGGTTGTGAGGTATCGCGTCGTG
>JBAJHX010000039.1:1550315-1607091 GCA_037176925.1 Amniataba percoides
TCTTATATAATGATTTCCTTAATGTTTGATAATATTTTCTGTCATAAGACTGAAATGACTTGTTCTTTTTGCGTGCACAAAATTTTCCAACATGTCTGATCACTTATTTGCTTTTGGATGATTTTGTCGCAGCATCACGTTCTCAGATGACATGAGATGGTGAAAAAAAACACGACCTAAGGTGTAATGAATCGGACTTTTTCCCGTAGAAACGTACTCACCCCAAACATTTGCCTCAGGTCGGGGTCCCGGAAGCGGAAGGGGATGTTGGAGACGTGTAACCTTTTGGGCTGCTGCTTCTCTGAAGAGTCTGAGTGCTGGAGCTGGAGCTGCTGAGAGCCCTCTGTTTGCGTCACGTCATCTGTCTGCCAGAGGGAAACAAACAGAGAGAAGACACAAGCTGCTCATTAGCTGCTACAGTATACTGTACCTCCCGGTCCTGAAGTACGGGAAGGAGGGTGGCGGGGAGTGCAGGGTGGGGGTGGGGAGAGCCCGGCTAACTAACTTACTCAGCGTCTGCCATTTTTCAATCCGGCGAGAAAGCCGGAGCGATAAACAGCCGATGACTTATAGTGTCAAACCTGAGGTTGTGCATTACAAATCCACTTATTAATCTCTTGCACTTAGCTCTTGAGCAACAGGGAAGATTGAAGGCGCTGACAAAAAGGCGTGGATATAGATCCCACAGAGCCCTGACATGTCTAGACTAAAGACACATTATTGGTGACGTTTGCACACAGCCATCAGAGTGCGAGGCCCAGAGCCCTCAGCGTTGTTGTTTCCATCATTATGCGAATGCTATGCTGACATTTCTATATAAATGACGTGTCTGATGTCAGTGACAAATTCCACTTGTTTTTCTCTGTGACACCGGTGATGAATTTCACCGAGGGTGCCGCCTGCTTGTCTGTTTAGATGGACCTTGTTTTTGAGGCAGTTTCTTTTTCTGATGTATTTCTTGTGGACACAACCTCATTGGTCAACCGCAGAGTTTATCCTCTCTTCTGTGCGCCATCGCAGGATGAGTCTATTTGAGCGAGTCTTTATATTGGTTTGACAGCCTCTTTCAAAATGCATTTAACTGTTATATGAAATAAAATGTTTTTTTTTATCCCACCGTCTTTGTGATTAAGGTGTGGTGCTTTCTATTTAAGTTGAAGCACAATATTAAAATCTATTATATATAGGCGGTGCTACAACCAGGAAGCAGTTTACAAAGCTTAGCACAAAGAGTGGAGATAATACATTTTGTTATACTGAGGGAGATTTTGGAGCGACATGTTAAACAGAGCTCTGCACCGCCATCATCCAAACACCACGTGAGGGAATATCTTTGGAAGAGTGTGTTCATCCCTCCAGGAGAGACCAACACCTCACTAACACACTTTATCAGGCTTTAAACTTTAATCTGCAATCTGCCATTATCTTGTAGAAGTGGTATTTTGCAGTTTTATGTAGAATTAAAACCAGGTTTGCTCTCATCATGTTAAAGATGAACACTAAAATCTGTAATTACAAAGTGTATCTGGCAACCCAGCACTCAACAGATGAAAAAAACTGTTGTTTATTATGAAATATATAAATTAAGCTTTATAAGTGCGGTGGATATTTGAGCTAATCAGGGTTAAAGGAAAGAAACGTTCAAAGAAAAAGTGCAGATTTCTTTTGCGAAGCCTTTAACAGCATCACACGACTGGAGCCTACTGAGAGAGGACAGTAATAGCAGCACCCTCGTTCACAAAAGAGGTCGTTCATTAGGAGAACATAAAGTTTGTTTTTAGCGCGTGAACAAACGGCGCTGCAGATTTTCTGCTGGGAACCGTCTCAATTCTGTAACAGGACGCGAATGATTAAAACGAACAGGAGCGAACTCTGATTTAGTGCTGGTGACTCGGAAAGGGGCCGAATAAAGATACAGAGACGAGGGGAGAATGAGGAAGGAGAGAGTGGAAGTGGCAGATATTGAGCACAAAAGCTGTTTGAATGTGATATGTAAACTGCAAGGTCTCCTGGGAAGTGCTCTCTGAGCACGGCAAACACACCATACAGCGGCTGGGTTAGTCACACACACAGACACAATCTTGTTCTGAGATACAGACGCGAAAAGGGAGCAGGTTGCTGCCGGAGTACAAACGGTTCAAATGACACGCACATGTGCACACACACACACACACACACACACTGATAACCCTCACCCTGCTCTGAGGCTGTCAGATGGCTGCAGGCCACTCTTAGTGATACATTTCCCACCATTTAGGAAATGGGGTAGGGATTTATTCATTATAATTCATCATCACAGTATTATCATTATCATCATGATCGTAATGATGATCGCCTTTATTATTCTCATTATCATAATCACAATCTCCACTGTAATGGCCGTCATTTATTTGGTTTTTATGGCCCATTCGGAGACGGTGACATACATTGTTAAGAGTGACAGTTGTTTGATTCAAGGTCCCACTTTGTCTCCCCTGCAGCCGTGCAGGTAGGGCGGCTCGGCCTCCCGAGTCCCGCGTGGGCTTGACGGCATCCGGGCCAGAGGTTAACAAGTGGCGAAGGACGCCGGAGCCGGAAAATGCAGCGGGCCGGCCGGCCGGCTGGTAAAGGAGTGGATTTGTGACAGAGAGAGACGGGCGGAGGGGTCTTAACTCTGCCGTGTCCTCGTGTGCTGGAGGTTAATAGCCTGAGTAGCCATGTTGGGCCCCGGGGGTGACACATTGCAGACAGATGCTGGGACCGTGGAGGGTGACAAGGTACCAGAGCCCCGCGGGTCAATCTGTTTCATCGGTCACACATGACACTATCGACCTTTAGCGTATGTTGCCAGACTACTGAGCACCACTGTCCTGCAGCTCTGTCTGTCTGCCTTTTTATCACGGCGAGAGCAGTCGCGTGTTTGCAAACATCCAGATTAACTTTCAGCCGGCGCTCAGACAGGCCGGCAGCGCGCTGACATCGGGGGCAAATACACATACGGAGAACACAAATACTGAATTGCTGACTCCCGAGCACCCCAGACTGCATCCTACTAACTCAATAACTCGGAGTGTCACTGAGATCTGGGATGGCTGCCTGTGCGCCGCTCCCGAGGCTCCAGCCTGCCTGCTCGGTTGTGAGATGGTGGCGTTGCAGTGGAAAATAATTACCTTCGTATTACCATAGGAGGCCACCTTCAGTGGCACTTTACTGTCCCGACAGCTGCTGTCACGGGGAGGAGGAGGAGGAGGTGGGATGCAAAACACGCCGTCACCGCCAAAGCCAGCAAACCAGAGAGTGAGAGAGCTGTCAGCTCCGGCAACTCTCAGGCTTCCTGTTCAGTCATTTCTCTAAAAGACTCCCTTGCTGTTATTTGCAAATCGCCTGCAAAGTGCTCTGCTCAGCACTTTCCCCCTCCTCGCAGAGTGGCATTACAAGAGCATAATTGAAACTATCTGATTGGAATGCTGCCAAGCAGGTAGATTACATCCGATTAAATAGGGGGGGCGGGGGGGGGGATACTGAGGCTTCGCTCACAAGAATTATAATGCCTGAGCTTTAATTCATTATTTTCCTCTCCCAATCCTCCTCTGTTTGTTTTCTTTTTCTAAAGAAGCTGCAAATATATCCTCTCCATCACCTGAGAGAGCAGGAGGTGTGACGGCAGCGAGTGCAGAGTGGATGGCCCTGATTCATATGAAGCAGTGAAAGGCGGAGGAGGTATTTTGGCTGTTCAGACGACAGTAAAAGTGCACAGACACTGTTGGGTGACATCCAGAAAGTCTCAGATGGACATTGAAGTCAACACAAAAGATGAGCGACTGGATCAGAAATGATCAGATTTGAAAAAAGTCAGAGATGCAAAAAGATAAAAAACTAAAGGAGACAAATCAACAACAACTCTCGAGTTTCAGAAAGACTTTCTCTTCTGGATGGCTCATGCTAAACTGACAAAAAAAAAACTAAATGTGGAAAAAAAAGCAGATTTTTCAACAAATCCCATCAGCCATTGTGTGTACATCAAAACTATCAGAGCTGCGTCTTCCTCCTCTGTGCCATGGAGCTGCATTGTGTCCAAAAACTATTAAAAACTCATCAATGAGCCACACTGTTGCTCAGGGTGACGTGTTCCTTCATCACCATCATCTTATTTGGACTCAATCCCACACACACACACACACACACACACACACACACACACACACACACACACGCTCTTGACTAACACATTGTTAGATTCGGTATTTTCATGGGATTTGTTGACAACATGAAAAAAAAATCCAGTGGGAGCTTTTCACGTTAGTATCTGTAATATCTTTGAAACGGGGATTTACAGCGAAGGGTGGGAATGAGAGGCTCCTCCCACTTTGCAGATAACGCAGCCGTCTCCTTTTTTTAATGGTGTCCTACATGCTGCCATCAGCACCGCCTTTGAAACCGACACCCCCACCTCACCCGCTCGAGTCTCAATCCCTTAAACTCGGCTCACGAGAGATGAGAGGGCGTCTGCGTGTGCGTGCGGATGTTTGCATGCGCTCGGCCATGTTTTCCGCACGCCCCTGTGTGTTTTATGTGTGTGTATGCGTGTCTATGTTATCACAGTCCCGCAGAATACCCTTTGGAAAGTCTTCATGCCGCTGACACGGGCTGTGAAAAATCTGGAATTGAGTGCTGCCCTGACGCCACCGCCTTAATTTGTTATCTGAAAAGAGAATGATTACTCATGAAATTCAACCAAACCTCAGACTATTTGAACTGAGCCAGATAACGAGCTCAGTTTTTTTATTTTATTTCTCCAGCAGAGCTCCCTGGCAGCCCCCATCTCTAAGGATTTGGAGAAAAGTTGGGGTGTGTGTGTGTTGGGGGGGGGGGGCTGCCTCTCTTCCTCAAGTCGCCTGCTTTCAAGTCAGCTTGTTTGAACACGGCACAGAGCGAGGTCCCAGAGGTCTGGCTCCGGACAGCGCCACCTTCCCCAGTATAGACGGGGAGGTGGTGGGGAGGCGAGCTGCGTGTGTGTGTGTGGGGGGGGTGGGGGGACTGGTAGACACAAGGCAGAAACAGAGAGAGGAGAGGCGAAGAGAGTCCCTGCGCCTCATTAAAACATACACACTCTCCGCGCTCTGCAGGGAATTCGCTACAGAATCCATACGTTTCACTGAATTTTCACTCTCTCTTGACTCTTTTTAAGTCTTTAAGTCGGAGGAGATGTGCAGAGCAAAGCGTCGTCGTGGGGTAGAGAAGCTGAGCGCAGCAGAGTCGAGCCAAGGGAGGAGGAGGAGGGTGAGGATAGTGGTGGTGGCAGTGGTGGCGGGCGAGGAGGAGGGGGGGGCGAGAAAGTCGCAGCGAGGAGCTGATCTGCTCTCTCAATCTGTGTTTCTGCAGGGTGCCCTAATCAAAGGCACCCGGGCCCGTCTGTGGCACCCAGAGCAAACAGGCTGGGTCTGTCATTAAAGCTGGGGAGCACAGCGGTGGGCGGCACTACACCAGCGGCCCCTCAGGATTAGACTCTCTGTTTACACCCCACTAATCTCATCCCTCTGTCCTGGCTGAGAAAAGATGGGTGGAAACTGGGGGAGAGCGTGGATGCAGGGAATGAAGATGGGGCGCTGTGGTGGTGGTGGTGGTGGGGGAGAAGTGAGGACAGCGCGAGAGAAGGGGAAAGCATGAAGGAAAGCGAGGCTCTCATCTCTCCATGGCCACCATCTCTGGGCTTTCTTCACAGCGGGTGAGCGCATGAAATGAAATCAAATGCGAAATGGAGAGAGAGAGAGAGAGAGAGAGAGGGGGGAGACGGCGAGAGATAGCGAACGGAGGAGTGGTGTTCGGTGTCGGAGGGGGAAGAAGAAGAAGAAGAAGAAGGAGGAGGCGGAGGAGGAGGCTGAACCTCCTGCCAAGTCTCCCCTCACTTTAAACTCTCTTGTGTGTCAGCCATTACTGTAAGTGCGGCGCATAACGACGGAGCGGCTGGAGAGCGTCACACAAATCCTCAAATCAAACACTGCGACATTATGGGGCGACGATAATACGCCACGCCACGCTATCGCTCCGCTCGCGCTGCATAAGCACTTTTTCCGCCGCCAAATGTTCGTCGCCGCGCGGTAATTGTGAGGCTGGGAAAATGAAGTTATTAACAATGCTCTTTACGAGTGACCCAGATCTCTCTCAGGAGGGCTGTGGCCTCGCGCTGACCCCTCCCAGCAGGTGTTTCCACGCTAAAGGAGAAAAAAGGGCCTGGAGGTCTTTCTTTTTCATCTCCGCCGGCATTATCCGTCTTTCTCGATGCGCCTCTAAACTTTGGAGCTAAGTCGTCCTCTGCCTTTTTATCTGCATCTGCCTCGCGTGAAGGTAAATCCCAGGTCAAGGTATTTCATATATCGGCACCAGAATGAAATGTATAAAATATAATTTAGAATTTCACTCCGAGACGTGTATCTGGACGTGCAGGCTTGCCAGGGGTTTGTTTTCCACTTAAATACTTCAAATATATGCATTCTTAAGGGTGAGGTGAAAACGAGTGAATAAAAAGAGCATAATCAGCTCCTGGCACAGTCACACACTGGATAATATCTTCTGCTTAAATGAACGATGCAGTTACAGATGAGGCCTTTTTGGCAGGTCGAGGAAAGTGCTTCTTTCTTTTGCTTCCTTTAACTGACCGCGAAGACGGCGAGGGGGGAAAGAAAAAAAACGCGTCCTCCTTTCAGAGACCTTGAATCATTCATGTCTACAGCATGTCACATCTCCTTCACGCAGATAAATAAAACAGCCCGGGCTTATATGTTTTTTTTAAAGGAGCCCCAAATGGCTCTTCAGAAATGCACTTTCATTTTACGAGCACATTTTCGATCAAATTCACCTCCCACGTCAAGCACAAAGCGACGCCGTGACATCAAAGTCTTCCGCTACTTGCTAATGATCAGCGCTGTTATCTTCACTTTCACTTTCACTTTTCCTCTCAGCCCTCACTTTTTTATCAAGAAAGGTCATTTTTGTGTTTGTGAAAACTTTTAAGAAAAAGTAAAATTGCTCTGAAAATGGCATGTGTATCTAGGGTGGAGACTTAAATGTCACAACGCAACCGGTATAACTGCAAAGTTTCCAAATAAAACTGTGGGTGAAACTAATGGAGCTAAATAACTAAAATACTTTATGAAAACAATCGCAAATTAAAATATAAATCACACTTTTTGGACTGTATTTCTAAATTAAGATAAATGATTTTGAAATAATCCTTTGACATACCTTGTTTAAAAATATGCACGATTGTAGAATATTTTTATTTATGCAGTTTATAATGAAAAGAATTAATTAAAAGAGTGAATTCATCACCATTTTAATTCTGAAATGTTGCATATTTTGTTCTTTCTGTATTCAAATGATGAGATATTTATCGCCTAAACTGCTTTTAATGCGGCTGGATTTGAAAAGTTTTCAGGGTTAAAGCGATGGCAGACGATGGAGAGAGTGCTGGAAAAAAACTAAAGTCAGGGAAGAGAAACAAGCAACAATAAATACAAACTCTTTTTCTTAATTAGAATCACAATTAAACATTTTCATACCAACAACAAATATCAAACACTTTTAGAGCTTTAAGTAACAAACTTCTTTTCTACACATGTGATCAAAGTGATGGATGGGAAGGTGAAATAATAATAATGTCTTTTACTTGCTGACAGCGTGTTGAGAACAGTGTTTGCAGGTGATGGAGGACACTGACCGGTGCGGTCGTGGTGGCGGTGATGGCGGGCGTGCTGTTGTCAGTGCCGGCCGGCTCGCTGTGCGTCTGTGTGGGCGTGTACAGGGTCATGGCGTGCTCGGGGACGCGGCTCTGCCCGGTGTAGTCCTGCGTGGGAAGCGGGTGCGGCGCCGCGAACTCTGCGGGGATGCCGTTCTGTGGTGGGGGCGGGTACTGGGCTGGGGTGTACGGCTGGGCCATCGCTTCTGGGGGGTTTGTGGCCTCTTGGTTACCCTGCGAGGAAACACACACACACAGAAAGGGAGGCAAGTGTTAGAGCTGCAGCTGAGATTAAAGTTAACATTGTTTGATTGTGCGAGCGGCATGAAAGACGTGCGAGTTCACCAGAGTGATTCGAGGGGCAGCTGGGGAGAGTTGTCCTGCAAACCAACTAAGTCAGAGGGAAACAGCCATCATATCACATCTCAGGGCAGATTAGAGAAATCCTTGATCACTGCTAATGAACACAGTTTATGTTGTAGAGCATGGCTCGCTGTTGGAGGGGCGAGTCGAGGGGGGAATCTCAGCCGCACTCGTGGCAAAGCACAAGAGGAAAGATCAATTAATTGATAAAATTTTGATTAGGGCCTTTGATTTCGATGACAGGTCTGTTAAACTAACAGCCGCTCCCTCTCCAAGCTCCGTTATTCTACTTTTAACATTAACCTGCGTCTCGCTTTGAGTTTCCTGCTCGCTTATCGCCGCCTTTGTGTCCGTCTCGGGAATTTTTTCAATACAAGGTCCAAACAAAAACACGAGTTTCTGTTAAAACACATAAAAATCACAAATGCACGCAGATTCAGTTTTAAAGTGGCCGTACAAGGACTTTAAAATATTCAATTAAATTAATTTCAACGAGTAAGAAAGCAACGTTAAGAATATGAGCGAGTGTTCGAAGCTACCTGAAAAAAGAAGAAACCAGTCGAGTCTTATTTGTGCGCCTCTCTTCCTCCACATGCCTCCAGCGTGCGGTATCTTCACCACATATGTGTTTTAGTCTCTGGACTTTAGTGATAGATGGCCCTTTGCAAAGAAGCAGTTTCACACAGACCCTTTGTCTCGTGTGGATGCTCGAGATGATGAGCTGCAGAAATAATGGACTTTTCTGGCTGGTGCACATTGTTAAACTCGGTAATGGCCGGACTACAGAAGTGCGTGTCTTATTGTTGCGAAGCGTCGGGGCTCCGCGAAATCCAAACTAATGAGCAGAACAGTGAGATCAGTGCTGCTGCAGCGGATATCCATCCCAACATTAAAAACACAGAGGGAAAAGGTGAGACAATAACACTGAAATCCAATAACACCCCCTGCAAATACCCTCAATCAAATTTAAAGATACAGATCATGCGAGCTCAATGCATAACTCTCTCGATAAGAGAGGAGGAGGAAAAGGCACACAACAGCAGCCAGAAGTGAGGCTTTATGATTGGAGAAAAACAATAACAGTAAACAGATAGAGAAGTTTCTGTCTCTTCCTTTACAAGCTGGCTGGGGATGGCGAGATAGGAGATAAATGTGTTTTATTCCTCAGTTTTTTTTTTTTTTTTTCCTTTGCTTCCTCCTCGCTGCCGTGGCGTTTGGCCTCTTTCTGCAGATTTCCACAGAAGATGCCGGATCTGGGCAGGAGGAAGCCGAGGTTTTAATGAGAGAGCCGAGCGACGCCACGCTGTAAATGTAGTGGAAATAATTCCACTCTGACGTGTTGGCAAACAAACCTCGGCCTAAACTGCGCTCTGCCAATTAAGGAAATGCTCCATTATCTAAATGAAAAAAGGAAAGAAGCCCTGAGAGAGGAGGAGGAGGACTGACCAGCTTCCTGCAGGCTGCAGGACGGACCCTCACTCCTGCCTGACCTGATCCCCCCCACCTCTCTTTTTTCATTATACTGTATTTCTATCTCCTCTGTCTCTCCCTCAATCCCTCCGCCCCTCTTTCCCTTTCATGCTCATCTCTCCCCCCCCTCTCTTTTTATGCAGAAACTTTTTTAATCTCTACCCCTGTGCTCTACTTTTCCTCTCCCTCCAGTCATGGCATTATATAACACACTTGCATTGCGGGGCATCCTAATTCAAGGAAGCTCTTGATGTTGGCAATTTTCAACTTCTAAGCGCCCATTTTAAAGGAGAATGGGGTTGGTTACCTTAAAAAAAAAAAGAAAAAAAAGAAAAAAGATGCACCTCCCTGGTGCGACAGCTGAAAGTACGACCACATCTCTGTTTAAGCAGCCGGTCAGAGCTTCAGTCAGGAAAACATCATCACACGTCCTGGTTTCTCGACTCAGGAGGAACCTCATTACGCCCGTTGGGTCAAAATAACACCTGAAAAGGTTTCACCTGTTTTAACTTGCTGCGACGCATCACCTCGGCCAATCAAATAGCTGCGAAGATACACCGCTGGTAATTACTTTGTGAGGTGAAGAATGAAGATTAAACGATTTTCACGGCGTTTCTGTAGCAACACGTCACCACAAGCTATTTTTATAATTCAACCGACAATACTAGTTCATCAAAAAAGCAAAAAAATTAATCTGCAGGGTGGATTAAAGGTATAAATAAGAGACATAATTTAGTTTCTCTTGTCCATTGATGCAACAGTGAGCTGCAGAGGTAAGTGAAGAGAAATGACTCGTGTGTGTGTGTGTGTGTGTGTGTCAGGGATGAAACCTGCAGCAGAGCAGACAGTCAAAAATGGAAAATGTTGAAATCGTGTTTACACAGAGGTGAATAAGCAGCTTCCTTTGTGTTCCATGTAAATGTCACACCCCAGATATAATCAAACCGGGATAAGATTTCAAATCAGCGACGGCGCGCATGTAAACACACTGTGAGAGAAAGTAGACTCGGACTGTGACATCAATCAGCGGCTGCTGCTGACGAGTTTCTCGGCTGGTTTTCTTTGTGTGGTCATAAACATGAACCTTAAAGAACGAGACTTTTCTCCTCTTTAGTTTCTGCCGAGCGAGTTGGAAGACAGCTTCTGGTTTCAGTCTCTTGTTTGTTATTTATCTGACAGTTCCTCGGTTCGGAGTTTAAATCTGCGATGTGGTTTACTTTCCTCGCTAGCGGCTCCGGACGCCGTTCAGTTTCTCCTTCATGCCTTGGCTTCTTGTCATTTAACATGTTCCACTAAACTTTCTTAAATCATCATCTTTCTGCCTCCGAGTGTCCCTCAGGTCAGAAAATGTAAAGTTACGCTCACCGGCCGGCGGATCTGTGTCAGGTCTGTCGCTATCTGAGCCTTAAACAAGTGCAGAGGACTGAGACGGAGCCAAGTGACACACAAACGGGAGAACAGCCCCGAGCTCGGTTCTGGAGAAAGAAAAACTACCAGAGTGTTGTAGCGCCGCGTCGTTGCTGTTTCAAAGGGCAGCAAGGCAAAAGCAAGGAGGCGGAGAGTGCAGGCCTCATTAGCGAAACACAAAGTAACGCTGGCTCTCGTATGATCTTCGCCTTCCTCTGATGTATGTGACAAACGAGTTATTCGACTGGAAATGAACTGGGAGAAGAAAAAAGGCCCATGCAAATCAGGAGAGTCGGCGCTCGTCCCAGTGCGACCACCCGCCCTCTCCGCTCGGCCTGACTCGCCGTCATCAAGATAATCCGCGGCGCCTAATGAAAAGCCCTCTGCGGCAGAGCAGTCAGGTACACGGCGCATCTCATTCCCGCCGAAAGAGATCGTTGTTCATTACGACTTGTTGTTATATTGGGATTCCTGCGAGCGTTTATGGGAAAGAGCAGGTCCCCTCGCAGCGCTTTAATGCCCCCGCTTACATGGCCTGCTGCCACCGGCCGCCGAAACCTCGTCTCCGCGGACACGACGACGGAGAATAAACGCAACCGGAGAGAGCAGCCTTTATCGATCTCCCATCCCTTCCACTCCTCTTTTCCCTCCTTCCCTCCATCTCTCCTTTCACCCTCTCTACTCCTATTACTGAAGAGCACAATAAAAAACACTATCTCTAATCTTAAGCACTCTCCTTGTGTAAAATTGGATTGGAAACCCTTACTTAAGGAGATCACTTTTGGAGCGGAGTTTTTTTGTTTTTTAACAGTCAGCATCAGGTGCCAAAGAGGTCAGGGAGGCCTGGCGGCGGTGCCCACTGCTGAGGCTGCCAGTCTGAGAAACTCCCAGCACGCAGCATTCAGAGAGAGACGGAGACTCGCGGCCCGGCGTGGACGGCTCGGCGCTCCATCGCAGCAGGTACAAAGACTTGGCCGGCTGCCAGCGGATCCGTGATCCTCTTTAGCGGCACGGGGAGGGACGGTGTTGAGAGGCCGAGAGGGGATGGGCTGTGCAAATACAGGAGCTGTTAGGAGGAACTCATATCGGCAGAGTGCTGCACTGACTCATACGTCCGATGGAGGGTCAAAGAGCAGCGCAGAGGCAAAATACGGCGGGCGACTAATTGCGTTGCATTGAATCCGGAGGGAAATCACTCAAATGGGAGCGCGCTGATCAATCTCAGCGATCCCGGGCCGTGATGGAGTGGGCAGCTTTATGGCTTCAGCTCAGTCACATGCAGCTTGGATCATTTTTCAGCTAAAGCCTTCCTGCTTTACATGGTTCCCACTCGGTGACACTAATAGTCTCAAGCAAGCAAACGCTCCTCCTGATTCCACACGCCGAGCCATTCGCAGAGATTTATGGACGGCTGTGCAATGTTTCTGCAAAAAAATGGTTAAATGTTGACTTAACATAAAGCCTCGCCACCTCATTCCTTCATGGAAAATGTACACAAGCAACTTGCTTTGTCAGATTACAGATGACATAACATTTTCTAAGTGAATCTTAAGCTTCTCGGCGCCTCATCCGGAGCATCACGCGCCGAGCATCCCTCTCCAGAACAATGCTCATTTGGTTTTAATGACCGCCTGACAGTGACAGTGGCAAACTTGTGACAAATCCCGCTGGGCCGTCACAGCGCAAACCCGAGCAGAGTTTATAGTGAAAAGTGTAATGCAGCTCAGCGGAGGCCAACGCGCGGCAATCAGTTGATGCAACACAAACGAAACACTGAGTGGTTTTCAGCCAGCTGCATGAAAGCCTCTTGTTGTCCCCGGCTCGGCTGCTGATGCTCGGTTAATTGTAGCCCCGCTCGCAGACAGTCAGGCAGGCGGGCGAAAAGACGGCCCGAGATGATTTCCACAGGCAACTGGCATTCATTTTGTCTTGAAGGCGCATAAATAAAGGCTGTCTAGCCGGGTCCATTTTAATTAGGCGAGCCACATGATCTTACTCCAAGTCTCTCTGTTAACACTCACCAGAGGCTGCAGCATGTGTTAATTACAACCACATGCCACACAGCGAATCCAAGGTGAGCCAGAAAAGAGAGAAACTCCGAGGAAGTAAACAACAACAACAAAAACAAAACACCTTCAGCTGAGTTTCTCATGATGAGGCACATATTTGGTGCATCGGCTATTCCCCTCCCCCCAGTCAACCAATTACAGCACGATGTTGGGAGGGAGAGGGAGAGAGAGGGAGAGAGAGGGGGGAGATGTGCAGAAGCAGCCCAATTTAATGCAGATTCACAGCACACCCCCACCTTAACAAACCCCGCTCCTCCACCACTATAGTAGGTTTATGATTTCAGATAGGCTGGGGAGAGGTTATTGTTTTGTCTCACATTTCCTCCCAAGCAAACTCCCATCTTTCCATTTTTCCACCTCATTTGTGGGAAAATCAATTCATGAAAATAAACACCCGGCGTCTTCGCTCCACGTCCGAGTCAATTTAGATTTCGTGCATGTCCCTGCCGCTCTTTTCCGAGAGGCTTAATCGTTTTCACGTGTCACATACGTTTCATCCCCTCTAACGTGATTTTTCCTCGTTATTGGGAGCACTTATTTGCTCCACGGCCTTGGATGGAGGTATTAGAAAGAGAGTTCATTTTCCTCAATCCCTTGCTGATTTCTTCATTACGTTGCGGCGGAGGCGCCGCACGCGGAGCCTCGTACCGAGATGGGACTGCTCTTAGCGATGCGACTGCGAGTGTTACTATACCTCAGAGACGCCGGAGACGCCACTTAATAAACAGAGTAGACAGAGGATCACTTTGAACTCCTGTGACATGTAATGAACCTGTCTGTCTCAGCCGCGGCTCGGGCTGAGCTCAGGCGCTGCGTGGTGAAAATGCAGATAAATAAATAAATAGGGGGGAAAAAAAAAACACATTCAAAAAATAAGCCTAGAGGCCCTGTGAAAAAGCCATCAGTTACACATGGTTAGACTCATAGCATTTTGCCAGCGCCATAAGAGGAGATAATTGTCTGTTTCAGTGCTGTTGCCTCTTTTGTTGCATAACAGATATTTACATCTGGGACTAATTACTCCAGACTGGGTGTCAAAATTTGGATTAACTTGTGGGATGCATCCAGTTTGGTGTTTGGACTCATTTATTGGAGCGAACAGACACTACGCCGCTTTGACCCCGTCAAAGAACTTTTCTCATCTACTTTCTCCAGCTCTGCTTTGTTCTTCCGAAGTTGTCTCAACAAAAGTGATATCGACGTACATCCTATTAAAAATCCCCACAAACCGAACGGCTTCTCTTTAGATTGCTATTGATCACTCAGATAGAGACCTGAACGATGTGAAAACTGATACCTCGGGATGTTATCTGTCATTCTGGTCATAGAAAGCCGCGAATCAATTTCACGTGGTCGTCATGCCAGCGCGCCGCTCTTCAGACTACAGATGAGGCTTTCTGAAATTCTTCAGGGGGGATAAAAATGCCAACATTTGTTTTAGAATCAGCTGATTGTCATGTTAATTTAGTCTTTTTTCTGTTTTTTTCTTCCTCCTCGCATGCTGGGATTATGATACCTGGGCCAGAGTTCCTCGTGGGGACAAAATGCCATTACTTAAGCATGCAGGAATCACGACATGACATTGCTTGACCGCTGTGACAATGGCAAACATATGCAAATGAAGGAGAGTGCCACTCTCATTATGACCCTGTCACAGAGACTCTGACACCTCCCACTGGACCCCAAACGCCTCGAAAAAAGGAGAAAAAAAAGGAGGAAACTGCGAAAGAGAGATAAAAGCGCGAAGAAGGCGCGACAATGACCGAATTCTGGAGAACAGGTGTAACGTCGCTGTTTATGTTATCTGGCTTTACCCCTCCTCTCCTATGATACCACGTAATTTATTCCATTGGCCTATTTGCCTCGCCGAATCTTTTTTATTTTTTGCTCTGCAGCGGAGGGAGGGACAGGTTTGCATGGGCGGGATTCTTTGAAGTGAAAATGCCGACTGCTCCCTGCTGTAGCCAAAGCTCATCTAATCAGGGGCTAATTCCAGTTATTAAGATTTGAGAGATAACTTTGATTCATCACAGTCCATCTACCCCTATCGGTTAATCACTGTCGCGCTAAGCTCTTTTTTAGTCATCCTTTTGTTTCCACTCCCTCTGGCACGCAGAGAGGGGGAATAAGAGAGATAGAGGAGAAGGAAAAAGGGAGAAGATATTAACAATATTAATGACCCGTGATTCTCGTCTCCTTAATGAGAAGGGTTATTAACTGTGATTATCCGTGATGAAATGGTGGTAATTCTTGAAAGCTTGAGAAAACTTGTACAATCGCTTGTCTGCTGATTTGTTCTTGTGATGTTTAAGAAAGAAAAAGGTGAGCGTGGTGAGAAAGAGACGGGGGGGGGGGCAACCTGGGGAAACAGAGATGCTCGCAGCAGGAAGCTGGGAGGGTTTTTTTTTTTTTTTTCTGTCTCCAGTCCCACTGCGGCTGCGTTTCAGACACTTAAAATCTGTCTTCTTCACAGAGATGAATCCAAACTCTGAAGTGCTTCTCCCTCTTAAAACCCTTGGCGCTACGTCGCCTCTCGTTTCCTCTCCCCCCCCCCGGTTCCTCTCCTCGGTGGCTAACGAGTGGGCCAGCGTGCTCACCCAGCCGCCCATCTGCTGGTTGACACTGCTGAATGGCTGTTTGAACACCTCTGCCGCACTCGCCAGATCCCTGATACAGCATTTTCCCCCCCGCTCGCCCTTTTTTTTTCATTCCAATTATAGGAAGTTGCATGCTCGTGGAGTCCCTGTCGGCTCCATATGATTCCCTCAACGGAAAGGAGGAAGGGTGGGGGGGTGGGGGGGGTTGCTGTCTGGTGAATCATTGATGTGCAGTCAAGACTGTTTCATTGCAGATCTGTGTGTGCATGTGTGTGTGTGTGTGTTGGTGGGGGGGTTAGCAGCAGACAGATAACAATCCTGAATTATGCATGTCTGTCCCTTGTGAGGAGTTGAGCGAGGGTGGTGGATGGGCGGGGGGGCTGGATGGCGACGGGGATGAGCCGCACTCTTTTATCCCCCGGGGACAAATTTGGGTAGAAAAGAGGGAGGTGCGGAGAAGTCGAGACCACCGCGAGCGCCACCTGACCGCCGCTCTTTAGCTCGGCGAACTCCTCGAGGCGTGACGGCGCTCAGACGCCGCTGCTCGGGAAATCGGTTCAGGAAACGGCCCCCGTTACGAAGCCTGATCCGAGGTAATAACGCTAATGGGCCGGAGTGGCGGATTTGCCAACTTATTTGTTAGATGTTCCTTTTTAAAAGTGTCTCTGGGAATTCAAGCCCGGACCACGCGAAACACTATCACCCTCCTGAAATTACACTGTATCACAGAAACACCTGCTGGGCCCATTTCAGATAATAATCCCATTTCTACATGCCAGTGCAGCTCTCAGATGGGAGAAATTGGATTGTTTGCATTACTGACCTGTGGAGCAAGGCAGTCTGGGAAAAGCAACAGCCTTGAGGCTTTATTAGATTCAATCGGTCTTTCATAAACAAAACCTTACTTTTGAAAAAGGCGGAAAAAAAAAATCTACGAAATGTGGGTAAGCCAGCACTTTGTGGACACACTCCATTTATTTTCTCCAATTAAATCTCTTTAATTGGATTGAGGGCTGGCACCTGGTTTACACTCTGTCAACCACGCAATCCACAATAATTGATGCCAGAGCCTTGGTCTGTGTGTGTGTGTGTGTGTGTGTGTGTGTGTGTGTGCGTGGGATGTGTGGCGGTGGGGGAGGGATTTAGAGCATGTCTCACTACTCCACAATTTCACTGTGATCAATTTATCAATGGCCCGCCTCGCTGTCCACCGGCGTCCACTGCACTGAGATGGGAAATGCCTTTACACTCCGGTGCGCGAGCCAACATGCAGCCACACACACACACACACACACACATACAGAAGCAGTGTTGGAGGAAGCTGAAAGTTAAAAAAAATACTGCTATCATCCATTTCTGAGTATCATCTAATATTGCGGCTGTTTACATTGGAGCTACTTTAACTGTTTTATCTACCTGAGTGGTTAAATCTCTAACAGCGCATCTTATTTTATTAGCTGATGAGAAAACACCTTAAACTGTGTCCGAAATGAATCACTGCAGTTTTGTACTGTTTTCTGAATTTCTCATGAAAATCATTACTTACTTTTTATGTCCAGAACTGTGTTAAAAGTACAACTGATGGTCATTAACTGGAAATCAACCCTACACAGATTCATCCAATATTTAATTATCTTATCTTCATCTCAGTCTGAAAACATCTCTACAAAGTGATCTGAATTGATTGCAGTCATACTGCACGGTCCTATAAATAGACCCCGTCTGCACAGCGTGTAGTAAATAGTGAAACGGTGAATGATTGAATGACAACCGTTAACTGCAGCTGTCAAATAAATGTCGGGCGGTAAAAAAGTGCTGAAATGCAGAAGTATAAAGGAGCATAAAATGAAAGTACTCAAGAAAGTATCTCAGACTGTAATCCCACTACTTGTGTAAAAGTACTCAGTTACATGTTGCTCCTCTGTGCACGTGGAAGAGCTCGAGCGCATGCTAAAGCTGCACATTTCCATACGTAGTTGCGAGCAGAGGTGAATATGCACACCTCCAGAAGTTGGATCCACTCCTGAATACAAATGCCCGCGCAGAATACAAATTGTGTGCGCCCACACGTGGAAACACGCAGAGATACAAATCCGAGAGATGCATCACGGCGGCGCTGACAGCACCTTTAAGACACTTTGAGAAACGCCCGGCTCCTGAATACCGAGCTCCGCCGCCGCCGTACAAATGGAGGGAGGCAGAGACAGAGCGAGAGGGAGGCCAAGGGAGACCCGACACAGTAAATAAAAATACAATTTCCTCCAGTGACATGCCCATTCTGTTGGAAGCCTGACTCTAATTATTCTAAGCACTTTGAGGGATGGCTTTCCACTGCATTAATCTACACATCCCACTAGCCCATCCACAGTCGATGCACTTTTAACTACCTAAGGACGCCCCGAAACTCTTCTTAAAACCTCGGGAGGAGGAGATTGACTTTGTACAGTGATGGGGTAAAGTGCTCTGCCTGAGTGAATCTTTCTCTAAATCTCACGGCACAACGGCGTGCAACAATTTTCATTTTCAATTTCAAATAACGCATCTTTCCTCCCCCACCCCCCCCAAAAAAAAGATCAAATTCGAAAGGGGAGAGTACGTCGGTGCCGCGTGGCTCAAAATAAGTCGGTGAATTCTCATTACAGAGCTCGTGTGAGAGTGCGGTTGTTTTCCTCTGGGCACGAAAAGCACTCGTAGCTCATTTGGAACCGAGATGAATCGATAAATCACCAGAGACCATCAATCAATCAATGAGCCTATCAATACTCGCTGGATGAAGCTCCTCCCACTGCGAGAGGCCATCTTTGGTAAGAATAAGTCGGGCAAATGGGCTTTTAACATAATAGCTCTGTCCACTTGTGCTGAGTGCATGATTGATGCCGCGCAATGTTTACATGTTGACACAAGCTGTAATAGTGATACACAGCAGGTCGCATGTTTACATGTGAAGGAATCAGCACACACACACACACACACACACACACACACACACACACACACAGATAGACTGTAATGTGAAAGGCTGTTCGTATTCTGGTCATGTTTATCAAAATCTAAACAAGATCAAACCATCTTTGAAACAGCTCTGCTCTCTGATCGAGGCAGTATATTTGGCTTTGCTGCGCTGCAATATCGTATAAACATCTGCCCCCTCGGCGGAGAGAGAAAAAGAGGTGGGGGGGTTCAGAAGTAGAGAGGCGGAAGCAGGGATCTATCTTTCCGAATTAATCACCACTCGTTTTTTTTTTTTTTAAGAAAAAACTTTGTAATAATGGGCCTTCCAGCTGCTCTTTTTTTATCCCCGTGAACAGACACAGGCCAAACTGCACGGCACATTACGAGGAGAGTGACATTTTGATGTGAACCGCAGGGCAGCTTCTCTCTGTTCGACAAAACGCAGAATAATAACGATGAGGCTGCTTTTAAAGGACAAAGTCTGGTGACGCTCTCTCTCTCTCTCTCTCTCTCTCTCCGTCAGCACGTGCCAGTAAAAGACCAAAACTAACAATGAATTGATCTTGCTAACAAGCGCCGCACTGGGCTCCTTCCTCGCCACCAACACACACTTTATTTCCACTCAATCCCACTCACAGGAACACACACCGGAGCACCGACTGTGTGTTAATCCAGCTCTGAAAGTAGTCCTCAAGAAATGCCCTATTTCTTCCTCTTTGAGTAATGTTTGCTAAAAATGCAGCAGCCAGCTGTTTTAGGAAATTACTGAACTATAATAAAAAAAAAAGCTAAATTGATGAGCCGTTTTTATAGATTCACGGGGGCGAACCGCTAGAGAGGTCAGAAAGTAGTGCATGAACTGGCACTACGCTTGAATTTTTAAAGTAATACAGAATAAGACCTAGAAAACTGATTATTACGATAAATTCACAATTTGAACTGCCTCATATTACACCTCATTCAAATACATTTTATTAACTGTATAATACTTCTACTATAATGCAGTGTAAGAAGGATATATGTGTTATCAGTGGTAGCAGACACCTGAAAATTTAGAGAAATTTCTTCCACAGAATATAATTCCTCACCGTGGCTGCAAGCATAAAGTGTTGGCAGGTAAATTAACTTTCCTCCAAGTTACCATCTCCAACCCACGTGCCCTTCAGCAAAGCACTTATCCCCTAACTGAGCTGCTCGGTGGCCATCAGCAGAAAAAGCGAGACTGTGCTGAGAGTTAACGCGGCGTGTGAGAGCACCGCGGGGCGACGCCTGAAAAAGAGGCTGCACACTCAGCAAACACGTGTTGAATTGAGAAAAAAAGAAAGAAGAAGTAATGAATGAATAAACAAGCGACCAAACAAATATATAAATAAAGTTGTCGTGTTTTTATTTAGAGGGAAATTACTACAGTTGAACATCGAGTGTGAGGAATTTGCTCCTGAAACAGGAGGATTATAAACATCGATTTACATTATGGAAATAAAAAAAGAGGCAGCTGCAGCCTTTTTCTGTTCAGGCACCTAATCAAGGATTTGAGACTTCTAAGAAGGCTGCGAATCAGAAAATGAGCTGATTGCTGAGGGAAATAATACTGTCAAAGAGACAAAAAAGGCGACCCGCGTGCATCATGTAAGACGGCACGACAATGCAAAAGGCTGAAAGGACGTGACGAATAAAAGGAAATGAAGTGAGAGCGGCGGTCGTGTCAGAGCGAGGACACGTTTTTAATTTGTCACCTCTCAAACAGATCCAGATGTTTTATTTCTTCTTTCTTATCTCTGTGTTCTTTCTCTGATCCTCTTAGGACGACCACGATGAGCGACCGTTAACGAAAAGTTGTTTTGTCTGTTTGTTTTAATATTTAAGTCTGAACATTTGGTGTAAAACGTGGAAAAAATAGGAAAATGGAGGGAAAGAGCAGAAGGATTATATCTGATCTCATTCAGGAACCATGTTAGATATTACCTTCGGCTCTCGGTGAAACTTTAATTCCTCATTTTTTGCAGGAATATCACTATTTTATAGTGATCGATCGATCATTGTCAATCATTAATGTGATTGTGGTTTTTTTTTCGATCAAAAATGAAGTGTAACTGCAGAAAAGAAGAATAAAATAATGCAACTGGATTTCAGTCAAATGGATAAAACAGTTACGACCTGCAGCCGCAGAGAGTCCACTCTCATCAAGTGTCCATTAATGATGAGGGTACTTACTTCATTCAGGTCAGACACGTAAGCTTTCGTCCAAACAGGAGTCACACACTCGCTTCAACATGTTTGTTTAACAGGAAAACGGTCAAATACACATCATGACGGACAATTAGAGGATAAATTTCCCATGTTAGGTGTGATAGCTCCTGAGAAAATAGTGACAATCATCACTTTTTTGGTGCAAAAATCACTTTAAAAAACTGGAAAAAAACTAATCACTTAAGTTTTGGGCCCATGTCCCAACTTGTCACCAAATTTCCAAGTTTCTTTTTTGCGATACTTCATCCTGTTGGCTAACGACCAGAACAATTGGACCAAAACCTTCCTCCTCGGCAGAGCCGAGGATCCGGGCCCTTATTTATTTAATTGAACACGAGTCCCCAAATGCGACGGGCTTGCATCATATCAGACGGCTGAAAAACCAGCCGGATGTGTCGGCATGTGTGAGCTGCGGCTGACGGATGGAAACAGATTGCCGCGGCCGCTCTGCAGCTCTCCATCACGTCGCGGCAGATAGAGGGAGCGCGGGGCCTTAAGGGTCAGCGCCGCGGCCCCTGCAGACACGAGGCTCGGGGCCCGCCATTACTGTTAGCTAATTGGAGTTTTCCTCGGGGTCAGGGTAGCCATCTGTGGTGCCTTTACCAGTGAAGACCCCCCCTCCCTGCATCATTTTTAACTCCATGTCACCTCTTGATGTGACTCTCTTTCCCTCTTTAAGGACCAGGAGGAGGAGGAGGAGGAGGAGGAGGAGGAGGTGGTGGGGGGGATTAAGGAAAGAGTGTGATCTTCCTCCTCTGCAGCTGGTTAATAGGAAAAGTCTCTGTCTCCTCTGTGCACCATTCATCATGTCAAACGGTAATATCTTTAAAGGTCAGGCCGAGTCATAAAGAAAAAAGAGCCTTGGCTAAACTTTCCCTGGGATTTCCAGAGGTCTAATCACCAATCACCAAATCTGAAGTGTCTCTTTTGATTGGCTTTTGATGGCCTTGTTTCAAAGTGAATCATTACACACAAAAAAGTGTGTGTGTGTGTTCAGCAGACCGGTAGCTAATTTTTACACCGAAACACGGAGGAAATTCTCCGGATGGAATTAGCTAGCTTGACAAAAAAAATGAAAAGAAAAGAAAAAAAAAAGAGGACAAATAGAAGCTGGAAGAAATATGAAAAAAAAAACTGCTGTTGTGTGATTTATCCAGCTGACTTCAAGCCTGAAAAGCAGCGGGGGTGCACAAAGAAAGAAAGAAAAAAAGAGCGTAAAAGCTAGATAAAAAAGAAGAAGAAAACGGTGGCAGGAAATAAAAGAGAGGCAGAGGAGCTAAAGACTGCTACTGTCTGACAAGTGTCACACTTGCGCTTCGATCCAGCCTTCCTCCTGCGCTAATGACTGTCAACACGACAAGCAGGGCCGTCTGAAGGGGGAGAAAATTACTCGCTGAAAAGCAATTGACTGACCCCCATCATTTCTCAGGGAACCAGTGACCTGTGAATATTTCATTATGGGGAAAGTCGTGAGGCCCATATAAATGGGGGGCAGGGGTGTGTGTGTGTGTGTGTGTGTGTGTGTGCAGGGGGGTGTTGATCTGCCGAGCTGTGCCGTCCCGAGCCGAGAGAGGGAAACCGGGGGCAGACCTGCCTGCTCGCCTGCCTCGTAGCCTTTTCACCACGCCACTCCAACAATGAATATTTTCAGGCGGAGGAAAGGCGAGGAAATGAAAGGACTCAGCTGTGATTGTGGGGAGCTGTTGTAGAAAGAGTTTGTGTATGTTTGGAGGAGGGGAGGGGGGGTAGGAGCTTCCTTTATTGGAGTCTGAAGGGAAGATTTGAAAGAAAAAAAAAAGCTGAAATGTTTTGTAGGTGCGGGTCAAAGCGAGCCATTCTTTTACCCTCTGCGCGACATTCGTCTTACATTGAGAAACATCAGAGGCTCGGGAATCGAGAAGGGGCAGGAAGAGAAAGAGAAGACGAGAAAGATGAAAGAAAATCAATCCCTCGCCAAGCCTGATTGATCGGTGGAGTTTTGGACAATTTCATCAGGAGACTCCGCTAACCAGAGATGACACGACCCATATTGGAGGGAGAACGCATTGTGGAGATTAATACCCGCATTAGGAGGCATCAGGTCGGATAAACGCGGGCTCTGGCAGTAAATACACTGGGCCCGCGTGCCCCTTCAATGACGACTTAATGCTAGAAAAATCCTCGCAACCCACACTTTACTTTTCAAACTTTGACTGGACGGGATAATTGAGTCAATTAGGAGCACCTTAATCCGTGGAAGGGATCTTCAAAAGAAAAATATACAGTCAAGGTTTTGGGTTTGGTCTTAAGGATATAAATAAAGAGAGCTTGGAGATTGTCTCTGTTTATCCAACGATGGAGGGAAAGAGCAGAAGGATTATATCTGATCTCATTCAGGAACCTCATGTTACATATTAACTTCAACTCTCGGTGAAACTTTAATTCCTCATTTTTTGCAGGAATATCACTGTTTTATAATTACTTTGTGACAGCTAAGTATCCGTCAACACTGAGATAATATCAGGAATGAATTTAATTAGGTAAGAGCTGAGCTGGAGAATCGGGTGTAATGTCTGTTTTTTTTTTTTTTCTGGTCATTCTGACATTTCTCTTTATTCTCCATTATCTTTGAGACACGGGCGCGAAAAAAAAAGTCAATACGCGCATCGTGATCTGAACTTGCAGAGAATCCACCTCCGTGAGAGGCGGTTTTCTCTGCTGTCCGCCGCGTACGTCAAACCAGTGGAGGGAGGAAATGGACGGGGTGAACGAGGGGGAAGTGCGCAGGGACGGAGGGAATACTGCTGATCGAGCAGAGCAGGCAAGAAAGCATGAAATACTACATTACAGGGGGAAAAGGACAAAAGCAGCCACCAGGGTCTGATCATGTAGGCCTGACAGCGAGGCAGGGGGTGGAAGTAATCGAGGGTCACACAGGCCAGATGACTGATCGGAGGGGGGGGGGGAGACGGGACGTCGGGCAAAGTGACAATTTTTGCGGATGGTAAATATTTCAACAGCGGCTCGATCGTGCGGTGGAGGTCAAGCATTTTAAAACACAATAGACAGACACCTTTAATAAAACATCCCACATAAACACACAGAGCTCGCAGATCTGTTTCCCTCTCTCACACACACACACACACACACACACACACACACACACACACACACAGAAACTCGCCCTGTGTGTTTTTTTTCTTGTGGTTAATGGTGTAATTTCCTCGGTTGCAGCCAGAGGAAGTCGCCTTTAGAAATTCAGGTGTGTGCTCATAAGCAAGTAGGGGTGGGGAGGGTGGGGGAGGTGGGGGGGCACAGGCGTGACCATGACTGTCGGTGACATTTCGCAGTGATCCACATTTCACACATTTTAATGCAACAAAAAGGCCTCGACTGTCTCATATCTGGTTTAAAAGCAAAGCCTTAAAGAGCGTGTAGGATCTTTTTTTTATGTCTCTAAGTGTGCTGCTGACAAGGAGGTAAGAGAGGGCGGGTGGGGGGGGGGGGAAGTAAAATTTGAAAGCAAAAAAAAAAAAAAAAAAAAATCCTTGCTGGCAGCTCATAAGACTGGCACCCCTCCAGATGCGAACTGGAGTGTCTCACTGATATACGGCGCCGGCGCCGGTGTGACACGCACATGGATCCCGTCCATGTGCTCGCTGGCTGAACATCACTTGCAGCGCCTCCCGCGGACACATCCAGCTCAAAGCCTTTGTGGACTACCCAGAGCGCCCCTGTTCTCTTTGTCTATCGGCACAGGTAGCTCGTCAAAGCGCAGACTGACACAGCCTGAGCCCCCCCGCCCCCCCCCCCATCCTCCTCTCTCCCACCACACAGCTCCTATAAACTTGGCAGCTGATGTCAATAGCTGCTGAGTGCGGTTGGAAAAGCGATGTTCCCCCCCTTTTGCTCCCCATCCTCACTTAGTTGGCGATAAGGATGAGGGAGGGGGAGCGGAGGGGGGGGGGGGTTGTTATGGTGTCAGAGACAGGATTGGCCCCTCTTTCTCTGTTTTACATTACTGCATGTCTGCAGGAAAGTTGATTAAAGCGCGCGCCGCAGATGTGAACTCCTCACCTGCTCTGCCTTTCATCACTGCTGGGGTGGGGAGGTTGGGGTTGGGGGGGTGAGGGGGGGCTCCCACTGCATGTGCATTGAGATTATGACAGTGAAAGCTGCGTTACGGTGCCCTCAGAGGGTAATCAGAAGCTCGGGGTGGGTGGGGATAGGGTGGCCTGGGTGTGGGCGGCCGCGGAGAGCCGGATGGTGGGTGCTCATTTATCAAACACCTCCAGGATAACCTCACTCCTCTTTGTTTCTCCTCCATCAAAAAAAAAAAAAAAAAGGTGCCGTGCATGAAAAAAAAAACGTCTCAACCATCTTCGCTTTGAGCCTGAACTCGAGCTTTCTGCTGCTCCGTTCTTGTGGCAAATTAGCACTCGTAATGAGCTGGAATCCAGTCCTCAATGCCGCCATTAAAAAGGGCCCTTGGGTTCTCGAAGGCGACTCTGGGAGTAGACCGGTGGTGTGTTAAAGCAGCGAAATGCAAACCTAGACCTTAAGCATGTACCGGCTGAACTCTTGACCCCTCCCATCCCATCTACATCTCTCAGCGAGCCCCTCTGACACGATTCCTAAGAGCTGTGTTTTCTGATCCCAGAACCCATTCACCCGTTTACCCCGCTTTGAAACAATGAAATAGCCACAATGACTTCTCGGACCGGATTCAATAGGTACTTCAAGAAAAGGGAAACCTGCTGGGATTGGCTTAAATGATGAAAACTATTGTGCTCAGAAAGAATCAATCGGTGCTTTTCAGCGTAATTCGATTCTATTCACAAAGGGGCTTGGGAGGCAATTTTAAAATGGAAATGCCACTTTGCTTGGAGTGGGTGGGGAAGAGATGAAGAAAAAGAGGGATAGTTTGCATGGCAAGACACCATCTCCTACGGTTAGCGTGCCTTTCAATCACATCGGCGTGTGTCTTACAAACCACCGCGGAGAGTTTGTGCTGAGTGCAACAAAACTCAAACCAAAGTGGGTTATCGTTTTCCGCCAAATAATTACGGCGATGTGGGCGGGATGCACCACACCTCTTCTCTTACATCCACCACAAAGCGGCCTCGCGGCAGCTAAAATTTTAAATTGGTCTCTGCTTACATTTTCACAAACCGCAGTCCTTTAATTGCACAATATTAGAGCAACTTAAAAGACTCGCCCGTTCAGTTGGGACCGCAGATCAGTTTCCTGAAAGCAGAAAAAAAAAATGGCTGCATTATCCGTTTTCGAAGGAACACGAACGCCGCGAGTTCAGGTGGTTGCAACAGCCAAAGAGCCTCACAGGTGTTTGCTGCTGGGGCGTCTGCGTTACATATGGTTGCATAAGATATAAAAAATATGACATCCTCAGAAAAACAGCGTGTTGTTATCTAATCACGGCAGAGCAACAAATTCATCTCCTTTGATAAAAGAAGGCCAGAGGGCAGCCATGGCCCCAAAAATAAAAGCAACTATTTTGTGCCTTCATCAGAAATGGCACCTTTTTTTTTTTTGGGATTAACTTGTAAAAAAAAAAAAAAAAGTAAAAAATTGTCGTCTGCACCTTGAGTCAAGCTGGTGGACAAACTGCATTAGTTAGAAAATAGCAACACATGCACAAGGCAGACGCAGAGCTACGATGCGTGAAAAAAAAAGATGAATGGCGGCGCAGAGAGAGAGAGAGAGAGAGAGAGAGAGAGAAGAACGACTCCCCTCGCGAGCAGGATGTCGCTTATCTCCCGAGCCGGTAAAGTGCGGTTGAGGCTCCGGTCAGCATCCTTAACCGCTATCTGTCACTCTACCTTCTTCCCTTTCTCCCTCCTCACCTGCCCCCCCCCCCCCCACCTCCCCCCCTCTGCTGCTCTGGGGGCCGGCTCAGTTTCAACCTGGCGGTCGCAGACGGACAGGATGAGGTGGACTCAGGCGGACTGAGTCTGCAGGCGGGCGGCGAGTGTTGGCCGTGCAGAGGGGGTGGGGGGGGACATTGTTAGAGGCTAACCCATGGGGCTGTTCAGTTCAGGGGCCCTTCTCCTCTCTCTCTCTCTCTGTCTGTCTTGGCAGGAGAAGCGGCAGTGTCTCCTGCATCATTAATGAAGGTGGTCGACGCCCCGCGCAGCACTGCCCGGCAGCCAAAGTCTCTCCTGCCTGCCACCAGCCTGGAAGTTTGAAAGGGAGCTGATGTAGTGTATATCCACACTATGGTAATGACAGAGGTAAAGCCAGGCCTCACTCTACTTTGGCAGTCCATGCTGTATAATCAGCCATGACGAATAGAACAACTCTGGAGATGGAGAGGTCTGCTAACTTTGGGCTGGCACACACACACACACACACACACACACACACGCAGGACTCTCGTTGTGAAGTTTATGAGTAATAAAGGAGGCGCAGTCAAAGAGAATCCATCACATGAAACTCCTGAACATGAAAGCTGCTGTCTTTGGCTATGAAATTTAATCTCGACTAAGCAGAAGAAGAACAATGAACTAATTAAAAGATACTTTTTTTTTTTTTTCCAAAATTCAAGTTTGATTGAATCCTGGATAACATGAATCTCAAAAGGAGATGGAAACTCTGTCAGAGGCTGTTTACTGTAAAATGCACGATAGAGACAGACAGAAAGAGAGAGGGGGGGGATGAAAAAAAAAAAAACTACCTCTACTCTCCTTTCATCTACAGTGAAGACAACCATGTCACAATTGTTGCCTCCTGATCAAAGTGCCTTAGTTCAGTTCCAAGCCTTCAAATCACATCCATACTTCATTCTGGGAGTTGAACTTTCCGTCAGTGCAATCGATACTTCTTTTTGATTTCAGCTGAAAATTGCCACTTCTCAGAAATCGCGGCAAGGCTGATGACAACAACATATTGTGACTGCATTTAGAGGCCCAACCTGTAATTCACAGATAAACACAGGGCAGCCTCTCTCAAAACATCCGGAGCTGAGCACGGGGAGCGATCGAGCTGCGAGGCCGAATAAGAAACGTGCAACGTCTGACGGGACATCACGGTTTGAAAAAAGTGTTTTAAATGTGGGTAAGCAGAGACTAAGATATATAAGTTAAAAATAACTAAACCCCAAATGTGCAAAATTGCAAATTGAGGGTTTTTTGACACCAAATTTACCTTTAAAAATGAGGAATCAATCGTAGCCGTTTTAATTGGGTTGTGTTGTTTAAATATTTAATCTTAATATGACGTTTTGAATTATATTCTGTCTTGTATTTAAGAATAAAGTTTAGCATCACTGGATAGTATTATTTATTCATTCAAGTACAGTATGCTGTTGGTTCTGACGTCTGTAGCGTCTGTGGTGTGAGTCCGCAGCTGTTTGAAAAGTTCGGACCGGCTGTGTGGTTTATCCTTGAATACATCAAAGCCGTCAGCCATTGTTCGCTTCATTATTCATTCTTACTTTAACAATATCAAGTGTAGACTGAAGCAGAGTGAGACAGTCAGATGAGAGGCAGGAGTTTATTCTGACTGCAGATAATTCCTTTTCCATTTGTGCTCTTAAACATTAAGCTTATTACACACTCGCGGATACACCAGTTTTCACTTATAGAGGATAATTAGCAATAAAAGCCGCTGACCTAGCTTTGCCAGTAAACCTTCAAAGCCTTCGGTGTTGATGCTGACAAGCTGCCTGAACGCATCAAAAATCTTTTGTTGTTTGGAGTTGGCCGCTGTTGACTCGGCTTCATGAACTCACACATTAAAACGTGGAGAGGTGGGTGTGCAGCAGGTGCACGGCCGTATGAAACGCTGCGGTTTGTTTACGTCTGCAGCATATGGGCTGGATTTCACATTATACTATATGCTACGTGTGGATTCAGAGAATGCCATTAAATATTTTATTCCTCACCACCTGTTTCGGAGCAGAGCGCTGATCGACCTGAGGATGCTGCCCGACATCTCACAGACGTTTGTTTGCACTGTCAGCAGGAGCGGCTGAAGAGCGCAACACGAGCGTGGCTAACTTTGAAAGTCAGAAAAACGCATTTCCATCCCGAAGCACTGCAACATATGTGTACAGGTTTCAGAAAAAGAGCAACATATTTTGTGTGAAATACGGAGAATATTAAAAACAAACATTTAACATTTCAAGGAGCGCTTCACAAAGAACTCATTCACGTGCACAGATAGATTGGAAAAGGGACGTTTGTGCAACTGTTGACAAAGTGCTTGTCAGTTCCATTCAAATGTGAGATTTTACAGAGAGGACTCAATGCTAATCGACATATGAATGAAGCCAGGGAGGCGAGCTTATTCAGGAAGTGTACCACTTCAGCCCTGCACTCCCAGAATAGCCTCCAGCTTTACTGTATCTCTGCTCTTTGTTCGAGCTTCGCCTCTAGCCTCGGCGTGCTGCATCTGCGCGAAAGGCGACAACAAAACACTTGTTTTTAGAAGGAAGAGCCCGAATCTGATTAAACTTCAGAGGATTACAGTAACAATGGGGAGCTCGTGCACTCACACGTGCATCGACACACACACACACACACACACACACACAGTCTCTGACACACATGCAGGAGCAGTCCCTGCCCAAGTGGGAATGAACTGCTCCAGAAAGGCCAGGGCCTTGGCAAGGTAATTAACTGAGGGTGCTTGTTTCACATGGCAGAGTCCATTAAGTGCCATGTCACACTGATGTCAGGGTAAAGGTAGCACACACACACACACACAGCTTTCAAATGGGGGCAAGAACGTCTGAGGTGAAGATAGTGAAGTGAGAACGACAGAGGAAAAAGAAGTGGCTGTGGCTTCTCCGGGGCTCTCTAACCGATCTCTCCCTAATCAGCAACCCCACTCCCCCTCCAGGTCCAGCCATCGATCGGCAGCACACCACCCCAGCGCCGTGATGAAGAGCAGGAGGAGGAGTGGATGTGTTACCCCTCCGTATACCCTCTAATTGCCCTGCCTTGGTTACCACCACCCAGCCATCCCAGGAAAATGGCCCCCACACCGACTGATGGAGCAACAATTCTGCTGGCAAAGCTGGAAAACGGGCCTCCGACATAAGCCCATTAGGCACGGATGACCACACCAGACGCTGGGAGAGTGCAGGGCGGTGGGATGGGTGGGAAGGGCTGCATTAGCCGAGGGAGGAAGTGGGTACGCTCGTCCCCATAACCACAACAGTGAACAAACCGCGAGGGCACCACACACCTGAGAGTGTGTGCACGCAAGTATGAACACACACATTTGCTGACACACACACACACACGCTCGCTCACACACCCACAAGGATATACCTTTCTTTGCTTCTCAGAGTACTGCTGCATCTCAGATAACATTGTCCCCACTGAAGAGACTTCCACACAAGCTAACTGAGGTTTATCTCCCACTTAACAGATGAGCCAAAGGAAACAAGAGAGGCACTCAGGGACCGAACGAAGAAAGGAGTGAGGGTAGAGGAGGGGACAAAGTGGAGGTAAGGAGAGAAAGAGAGAGGGACAAAGCAACAAAGAGGCAAAGCAGTGAAGTATGGAAACAGCAAAGTTGCGGTGCAGCACATGTCTCGGTGTCGGACTCGAGATGATGCGGTGATCATTGCAGGCAGGTTTCTCTGGCTGCCCTTAAAAGCGATTATCGCAGCGAGCGTCGCCTCAGACACGACTGCACGGAGCCTGCATGCGTACGAGCGGTGGACCGTGGCGGAGAGCGCGGTGACGGATGGGGTGTGCGCCCGCAGCCCTGTGAGCTGCCGTTACGCCGCCCAGAGCAGCACCGCAATTAAACGAGCAAAGGCCCGGACGCTCAGACCGGAGGAGCAGGGGCCGGAGAGCTTTGGATGGCGAGTGCTGAACTGAACACTGTGCTGATTTGTGCACTGACTGTCCCCGAGAACAGGGCCATGTATTTTTAATCAATGTCAAAGTGATGAAGTGTGTGTTTGCCTCAAAAAATCCCCTGACAAACACAAATAGGGAAAGACAAACTCCCCAAGGGGCCCCTTTGTGCACGCACACACACAGATATGGAGCGACGCGGTGCAAAAAAAAAAAAATGGACAGAACATCCCAGAGACTGACCTGAACAGCCTCCTCCATCTTAGTTTTACTGTACAACCTGAAATAAAAACCTATTTCCTCATTAGCATTACGTAAAACCAACTCAAAAAGCAGCCTCATTATGAATGCAATTAACATTTTTAATAACAATAAATACTGTTCGGATAAGTGGTCGGCTAGCCGATAATTAGAAATTGGCGGATCCATGGCCATCCCTCAAGACAGACACATGCTGACTTTTCTGCAGGTTATCTGGTATTGGGAATCATTCCTGAAGCATAAACAAGCCAGGGAGATAGGCTGGCTACCCTCCAACAGCCTGTCTCCTCAATTTTACAGGCCTCTTTTCCCCTTTCAGCCAATTCAGCCCCAAATATCGATCAGCAGAGAGAGAGAGAGAGAAAGAGAGGGTGAGGGGGGGAAGAGGGAGAGAAATTGAAAGAAAGAGATGGGTAGAAAAAAAACAGAGAAGTCGGGGGAATTGGAGAGATGGGATGGGGCGAGGGAGGAAAGACGGAAATGGAGGCCAAAGGGGTGAGGTATGTGGGTAAGTTGCAGAGAAGCAGCAGAAAGTTTCTTAGTGAATTCAGCACACACACACACACCATGTGACATGACTGAGAGAGCGTTTGCGGGGAGGGTGGAGCCGAACTGTAGAGGAAAGCAACAAAACAGGAGGCGTGAAGGAGGGATGAGGGATCGCGGCGCGTCTCAATCCCTCGCAAACAGCCACCCGATACTGCAAACTGCGCGGCGCCGTATTAAGATCATTAACCCGAAGACCACTGACCTAAGGAAAATGCTCAGTGATCCCTGACTGAAACGCGGGGCATTAAGGAGGCTTCTGGATGATTGCCTGAGAATTATGGGACCGCAGAACACGAGCGGGCGGGCTTGTGGGCGTAAATGAAGCCACAACCGCAATTCTGCGATACATTATTCTCATAAGTTCTCCAGGCTTTTATTGGACTCTTTACAGTCCTGCCCCCCCCCTCTTTCGGACTCCATCGTACTGTATGTAATCCGACAAGGCATCACGTGCTTGATACGATTACACGAAATGAAATTACGACACATTCAGTGCACCAAAATGCTTCTCCGAAAAGAACCAACACCGGGAACGCTTGCTTAAAGAAGCGGCAGCTGTTATATGTGCAGAGGACCCGGGATGATCTTTGACCCCGCAGGAGGGCCAATCAGTTTCAGCACATCAATGGGTCTCCTGCAGCAGGAAGGGGGGAGGATGCGCAAAAAGGGGGCCAGTCAAAAGGCAGGCTGTACATAGTTTTACACACTATAAAATATGCATTTGCTAAGTGGTACAGCGTTTTGCCCTTTGAGAGGTTCATGCATTGTTTAGGTAGCGGAGCAGAGGAGGAGGAGGAGGCCGGATGGTGGCGGAGGAAGTGCACAGTAATGGGGCCAAACAGGATTTATGTGCACGCTCACCCAGGTAAAAGACAAACACAGGGACAGGAAAGAAAAAATGGGAGGAAGTGTTACACCAATTCTCTATCTTCTAAAGCAGCGAGGCCGAGGCTGCAACAAAGCCACAGTTCAACCTCTCCTAAATTGCGTCTGCTGTATTTTTAATTGCGTATGTTCTCAACTGTCGATTAAGTGGAAGTTAAAAGCCACCTCTGGGACTGCTGTTTTTTTTTTTGGTGAAGCAGCAGATGGTGGGCTGCAGAGAGCCGCCCAGCAGCACCGACTGATCTGTGGCATGTGCTGCTCCGCGGCCGCGCTGCCTCCACGCCTGCTGCAGAGCAACACAATGAAAACACTGTGATACCCTCATCGTGGTGAATTATGAAATAAAAGCCCCGCTTCACCTTTTAATACCTGCCTGGCTTATGTACAGTAACGCTACGGCAGCCTTGAGGAACAAAAACCCGGCCTGACAGACAGCAGACAAACATCTTCGACTGAGTCGTCTTTACCGGGACCCCCCCAGCCTGCAGGCCTGTAATGCAGCAACCCCTCCCTGCATTCGCAATCTACAGCAATAGCATGCGCTAATGCATAGGCCAGAAGTGGTCGCCACATTCCTGGCAAACACAGCCCAATCTTTAACCTCTTTACAGTGCGCATGATATACTTTGCAAGCAGGGGCCAAGGGTTTATCCATTATGAATGAACCCATATTACTCCAGGCATTAGCAATGTATGAGTTGGGCTTTAGAAACACAAGGTCTGGGGTTTTTTTGCCTGCCTCCCTGCCACTCCTTCCTTCCTCCTCTCCTTCCACGCTGTTTTCTTCCCTTCCCAGCCACGTGCTGCTGCTCTCACACAGCCTCCCGCCGATGCCCCGACTCCTGCCTGACAGCTCATCTGGGCCGAGCCTCGCCCGTCCGATCGCCGGCTCCGGCAGCGCAGGGAGTTTGAAAGAGGAAGGGCCGCGCCCGAGGCTCAGCCCTCCGCTGATCCCGGCTTTGCTCGCTCTCCGGCTCACCACGCCCAACCGGCCGACCCTCGACTCGGCTCGTCTTCAGTCTGATTTCGCTGCCTTTGTGATGGTATCTGATTTCTCAAAGCCAGCCAACTGAAAGTTTAATGAAATGCAAGCATGAAAAAAAAATAACATCAAGGCAGAATTTACTATTGTGCTATTCTTACCATCCACATAGCTTACAGCTTTCAATACATTTTTTATAAATCTGTCAATTCACATAGCCTTAATATGGGTTGTTTTGTTCGCCGATGTGCAAGTTTGCATCTGCTACTTCATGAGCCTGTGTGGGCAGAGTTTGTTATAAAGAGGTCATGTTGGGAAACAGTAGCATGTCGTAAATATGATCAAAATTCACCAACGCCTACATGAGAGCACGGACAGCTTCTTCGTTTTGTCGAGCACACCTCCTTCCTCGTCAGATCTAACAAACAAATCAATGAGGGCAGAGCTTGCAAAGGGCCGCTTGTGATGACTGCTGCATCTTTCCTGCTTACTTTTAGCATTTTGGCAGCGCAGACTGAGGTGGGAAGATGGAGCAAGTGCTCTTGGCGGAGGCTGGGACTCCCCAGGGCTGCAGCCCTCATCTCCACCTCCTCCCTCCATTCCCCACTGTGAAACAAGGAGATTACAGCAGCCCCTGGGGAAAGCCCGGCTCCCAGTAGGCGCCACAATCCCCTGCTGGTTTCCCATATTGAGAAGGAGAGCGCGCTTCAAAATCCCTCTCTGGCCGTAACATGGGTCAGCCTGATACATTATGTCTCACTTTTAAATGAACAATCCAACACTCTCAAGCCATTAACCTCTAGTGTAGTCCTGCATCGCATTACAAGACGACGGCAATGTGATTACTGGCAAACAGAGTTTGAACGATGTGGCTATATGTGGTTTCAAAGCCCATTAATGATTCGAAACGAACAGAATGTCATTAGCTACAACGTAAAATACGAGCACTTGTCCTATGTCGTCCCCATGTAAAAGGAAATTAACATAGTTTCAGCCGGGTTTCAGCCACAACAAATAGCGGAGGACAGGAAGGAGTGTGGTGAGCAGCCGAGCGGCAAGAGGCCTGGACAAGGCCTATTATGACAGGAAGCTCGACTCATCAGCCATTCAGGGCGCTGTAAGAGGAGACATAAATCAATGGTGTGCCAATTATGACACCACACTGAGCCGTGTGAGTGGAGGGAATTAGCCGCACAAATCTCAGTATCAGGTTCAGTTAGATGGGCTGGGGAGGGAATGCCAAAGAAACACCACAGGGAGGATAGAGAGGAGGCAGGAGAGGAGGAGAGAGGAGAACAGAAGTAAACGCTGAAATGTGAGGCAACTCATTACATTTGATAAGGAAATCAGCCAAATGCACTCCTGTTTATCTCTTTTGTTCTTTTTCAGCCCATAAAATCATAGCGTACACAAGGGCGGGGGTGGGAAAAAGGCTCTGCAAGCCCCCGTTATCGAGTCTTCACCGAACCAGCGAGGAGGCTGAAGCATCTGAGGTGAAAACTGTAAGACTGCAGTCGCCACACATCAAGCAGGGTTCTCATATTTCATTCTCTCACACTGAGATTTCTCTCTTAAGAACATTAAACTTCACCTGACACCTCCCCCTCCCCACACACACACACACACACTTCACACAGTTCAATCAAGCAGGCGTCTTGGCTAGTCTCAGGGAAGCTGGGCATTCGGGTTTGAAGCAGAAGCAGCAGCGGCGGCGGCGGCGTTCAGCTGGGTCTGAACACGATGCCTCGACACCGCTGAACACACAGCTGTATCCCAGAACTTAGATTCTGATTAAATGGAAACAGAACAGCCCATTAAAGTCATTAACATACATCTAGAGTATGCATGGGGGGATGTGCACCAAAGGGTGTGCATGCACAGTAATGTAGCGCATATATTAAGAAAAGATCCGCTGATAGAACTTGAAAGAGCATATCTTGCAAAAGCTTATATATATTATTTATCACTCAGACATCAAAAAGGAGACTTTGTAATGACCTTTTTAATTCATATGCAAAGGTAATGCAGATTCTCAAACTGGAAATCCACCAAAAAGCACAAGCCGAGGGGCTGGAGCATGACTGCGCCGGCCTGTATGTTTCATTTAACGTCATTCTGGATATGGTGCTGCTTTATCTCCTAGATTATCGTGAAGCACATATGCTTCTTTTAATTTCTGAGATTACGATGTGCTAGTTATCTAGCTTGTGTGGGAAAAAAGGGAAGAGGATGCGTGACTAATATGGGAATGTTAAGTTAAATTAAAAAAAAAATTCTGCGATGCTAATGGGATTTTGTGCAGAGATATTTTAGAAAATCTTTTTTTTTTTCCCCAAGAAATTTTCGCAAATACATTTTCAAAAGAGAAGAGAAAGCTCAAGGTTATGAAGTTCAAAAAAAAAAAAAAGAAAAGAAAAGTATTGGTAACCAAATTGTGTTGTTTGTATTTTAAGGAGCTGATGTCTCTTCTCATTTTGACGCTGTGAGAAACAAACAGCAGTCTCTCAGTAACACAAACATTAGCATATATGGAAATATAGACCTGCGTTCTGCAGAGATGAATCCTGTGTCTGATAACTCATCACCTCCACACACTTGGGAGCAGCAGGAGCCGGAGTGTCACTCTGGACCGAGAGCGATTCGATATCCCCAGCGAGCTGCTCAGGTCACACTCCTCTACAGAGAGAGTGTGTGTGTGGGAGTGTGTGTGTGTGTGTGAGAGTCATCACACATCAAGGTTTGTCGCCTGCAATCCCTGCTGATTTTGGTTTCTGCTCATTGGTTGATAAATCATGAATGTTTTAATTGTACGCTGACCTTGATGAAATGAATGGACATCATTTATCAATTAGGAGTGCAATGGGGTGATGTAGGGAGAAAGTGTCTGCTGACAGAATTATTTTTCATCTCGTCTTTGGCTCGGTCAGCCTCCCTCAGCACTGTACACCTTTTTAAAAGAGGGAGGCTTCTCATGTTGAAACAATTTCCATCTTGCACTGATGTTTTTTTTGGTTTTTTTTTGCTTTTATTTTTATTATTGTCATTACATTTTCTGCTCCCGCTCATAAAATCCCTCCCCTCGGTACAATCCTTAGCTGTTTACCAAGTATAATTCAAAAGGAAAAAAGAAAAAAAAATGTAAAAATTGGGAGAGAGCTGGTATGACCAGCCTAATCTGTGCGTGGGCGCCTCAGTGTGCTTGCACAGTATGGCTTTTCATGACACGAACATCAAATCCCCAGAGAATACAGCTGCCACGATGAGATGTGTTTTTATGGGGATTTAGGCTCTGGAAGAGAGATTTGAGTATTACCTATTGTCAAAAATGTGCAATGTTAGGAGAAGCTGCAGCGACGGAGGATGGGGATATTAAACAGGCCCGTTAATGTTTTACACGGCGTTGTTGATGCTCCTGTAGACCTGTAAAGTCTTGACAGTAACTCTTGGTGCTGAGTGGTGCAGGAGACTTCTTGAAAAGGTGGCGAGTGGGAGGTACATAAAGGAAGATAATTCTGCTCTTCTGAGGGTTTGGAGGAGCACACACACACACACACACACACACACACACACCCAACCCCCATCAGCCATTTCTTCCTCTGAGCAGTCTAGCATGCAGAGGGACATCGTTTTTCATCCCTCACAAAAGGCTCAGTGAGCCCTGTCTTTAACCAGCTAACAACGGACCAGCCTACCCTTTAGTTCCTCAGACATCTAAATGCTGGCGGCGTTCATTTCAGTCAGGCATCGGAGAATCGGCCCGGGCCCAGCTTTCTAACCTGGAGTGGAGTCCGGCAACGTGGCCGGATAGATGTGTGACCACGAGCCAGAGGAGCCCGGCGCCGACCTTTTGAATGGTGGGCTGCTATTCTCCAACACCGGGCCCCAGATTGACTTCGCCCTCAGCCAGATGAGAGAGCCTGCTCATGTGTGAACGGCCCCGACTGCCTGCACGGGCCTCGCCAGATCCAAATGCCCCGCAGGTCTGAGGGAGCATTTTACAGCCTGTTTAACAGTAACTTCAAAAATCCCTCCTCGTCCCATTTTTTTTTCTCTTCTTCCACAAAGAGATTCTCAGACATCAGGCCTTGCTTGCTGATTGCCTCTGAACGTGGTGTTGATTAAAAAGTCAGCATTGTTCAGGCTTTCTTGTTTTCTCTTTCTTGTGGATCCTGGGAGTACAAACAGCTCGATAGGCTGCGTGTGAAAGTCTTCGGGCCTTGTGTCTGACGAGGGACCCGCGGTGAGAGAGAAAGGGGCCTGCTCGCCCAGCTTTTGGAATCCAATAAAGTGCTTTATTCCAGGGCTGGGGCCGACGTGAGGCTAATCTTTGATCTGAACTGGAAGCTGAGGGCTCCGGAGTGGGCCACGCTGCCCGATTATTTATGGGAACTTCAAAGGTTTCCGCTGATCACACTTGTGTCTCTTATCTAGCGAGCGAGAAACAGCCACAACAACAAAAAGTGACTTTGTGAGAAAAGTGGAAATTCAGAGCAGGGAGCGAAAGGTAGGGGGATAAAGACGTGAGCGTTTGAAATGGAAGGGGGGAGGGTTTGCCGGGGCTCTGCGGGGAGATCTCCAGATTAGAAGTGATCAGGCCGCTGTATATGGGCCATCTGCCTGGGAATGTGCCTCTGGCTCCGTCCGAGAGACAATCGGACCCGAGGAGGATCAGCGCTCCTCTTTTCCCATGGAGGAGCGGAAAGGCCGACACCATCAGGGAACCCCACTCCTCTATCTTGTTTTCTGTTTTTTTTTTATTTTGCTCCTTCACTTCCTCCCTCCCTCCCCCCTCCATCCCTCCTTCCACTATCGCCGCCGCCACCTCCACATCACATCAGAATTGTGACTGGCCTCAAACTGCTGACTTGCTCACAGTCCATTGAGTTTCCTCTCCTTATCAAATTACAGCCACCTCAATAACCCACTCGCTGCAGCACGCCGGAAGAAATGAGGTTTTCTCCACCGCCCGCCCCTGGCACTGCACTCTTTCCCTCGCTTTTTTTCTTCTCTCACATTTTTCTTTCAAAAACAGCAGACGAAAGAGGGGGAAGAAGAAGAAAAAGAAGAAGAAGAAGAAGAGGGAGAGGAGGTGGAAGAACGGGGGTGGCTGATGGTGAATGTCGTATATATTTTCGAGTGGGCGTACGATCGTGATGTTTCGTTCGAGCGATGGGGGGGTTGTCGAGATGGCCCGTCGGCTGCACATTGCTGATTTGCAGACGTGGGCCGATGTCCAGATGGCAGGCGCCTTCCGGGAGGCTGTTTTTTACTTCCACCCCAACAACTGCTCAGTCACAGCAGCCCACCAAGACCCCGACTTCCTCCTCCAGCGTCGGGGTATCTTCTCGAGGCCACCCGTCGTCAAAAAAAAAAAAAAAAACAGGCAGCCATTTCTCTTTATGCCCTCCATTGTCTCGCTCCCTCATCCCCCCCTTCTTCCATCCGACAAGAGAACTACCACCACGTCTCGATGGAGAAAATGACACAGTCCCATCACCTGTTATATACCCGCGATGAGAGAGCTTTGGGGAGCCTATGAAACGGACCACGCAAGGTCATCCGTCTCATTTTGCGAGCGAAGCTGCAGTTATTACAAAGTCAAAATGAAAAGCCTCATCCCCAGGTCAGCCGTCTGACAGGTGATGGATGTCATTTAACCTTTCCCAGCAGCTGGTTACTGGTTTAGACACCAAAGTAAATAAGACCGAGGGAGGAAAAAGTTGAAAACACCTCTCTCCGGGCCCGGATCCATTTTCTCCTGATATGATAGTCGCCTTTCGAAGACCGATTGATTTATTTTTAACGTCAGCGGCACTGATGTTTTTTTTTTTGTTTTTTTGAGATTGTAATTGTCCCTGCGTTAATGCATGCAAATGAGAGTTCAGGATAAATTTACAGGAACTTGTACACCCCGCTCCACACACACACACACACACACACACACACACACACACACACACACACACTCTACTCCTCCAATGTGAATTAACATCAATATTTATCTTAGTTCTATTATCCAATTCTTACCTCATTCACATGCTAATTGCTACAATTACCATTAAATAAGGGCCCCGGTTCAGAGGAAATAACCTGCTGCTGAGCACTTGAATTACTGACTCGTCACCTGTGCGCTCATGATGCACACACACACACACACACACACACTCACACACACCTACACAGACAGCCAGAGAGGAGAGAAGAAAGTATGTTAACATCTGCCTTGTGGCAGATTTTTAAATCCCAAAACACCTGACAAAAACTACAATACAACCGCGAGTTATCCCGTCAGCGGCGTCACGGCCGGCTCTCTGACGCGAGACGACAGCAAAGATAACTGATTGGAGAAGCAGCCCAAATCGAGGATGAACGCTCATGTATAATGATGGGGGGGAGCCCGGAGAGGGTTAACATGAAAGCCCAGCAGAGTGCCAGCCCCAGTTACCTGCAGAGCCGCGGCCGACGTGCTCTGCCTTCACCTGTTTTATTGGAGACGACGCCGGCGTGTCAGTGACAGCGAATGTCCAAGTTGAGTGGGAGTAGATTAGATTAACTCCCCTGTGAAAGAGCCTTGTCTGCTTCCATTGTGCATCCTGTCTAGTTAAAACGACACAGGTACGCCGCCGCAATAAGCAGGTGCGCTGACATCAGAGCCGTGTTGGGAATACTGGCACTGATTGGAAAACCTACGGAGGATTTCTCAAACACAAACACACCTTTCCGCCGCAACCTCCCCGAGCAAACACTCTCACATGAAGATCAAGTGAGTGATTCTCCACGGCCACCGAGGTGCAAACTGCACTGTACTGCACCCGCCGGACTCCCCGCTCGCTCCCTGAAGGGGTGTTTCTCCCAGCGAAGACATCCATTTTGTAAATCGACATGGTGGAAGTGCGAAGGTGTTATTGAAAAGGGGCCTCGCAGGGAGTCGAGACTACAGGCGATGCTGCAACCGAAAAAAAAAAAAGCCCAAAAACCTAACTGGATAGAGACACAGAGCCCGGTGCTAACTGAGTTGTAAACTTCTATTGCCCGAGGGCTGCAGTCATACTCTGCTCATTGAATCAGCTTGTAACATAGGAGAGTGAATTCAGACCTTGTCAAGAAAACAAAAAAATAAAAACAGAGAGAGCGAGAGAGAGAGAGAGAGAGAGAGAGAGAGAGAGAGAGAGCACAATGCAAACTGAATAAGTAAGAAAAATAAGTAAAGAAAATCCAATTCCCTCTCGGGAGCAATATCAATGCCGTGGAAACTTTGTGAGGAAAAAAAAACTCTTTCCTCTAATATTGCATGAAAAAAACTGACCTCAGCAACGGATTCGAGTGAGCTTTCTTTACTTCTTGGCGGGATAAGAGTCGAAAGGGTTTCCTAATTTAGTGCATACAGTCGGCTAACCTCCCTCAAACAGAAATATGCATGAAGAATGATTACCAATGTCAGAGCCGTCTTGCCTTTTGGCCAGGCCTCGTGCTCGCACAGCACAATCAGGGGAGCTGATGACCTTTGCTGATGGCAGAATACCTCATCGCGAAGGCCTCTCAGTTGTAAAGTAGCAGACAGGCCGCGCAAGATCTATTAGTTTGCTCTTTTATCTGTAATAATCCTGACAGAACAAATAATACCCGGGCATATTCTGAGCAAAAAAATAAAATAAAGGGGTGAAAAAAAATTATCATAATCATTCAAAGTGATGCTTTGGGAATGAAAGGAACGAATGTGAAAATAAATTCAAGTTTCGATAAATCGAGCGCACTTGCGGGGCTGAAGTGAACGGAGGCTGTGGAGTGGATGGATACCATGGAGCACTGTCTGTCTTACGCGCACAAACCTCCCTCGTAAATTATCTTGAGCAATGTAGAATTTATGAGGCAGAGATATCTCACTGCCGGCCTATCATTTCCATGGCTCTGTCACCGTAATTCTCTCCAAAACTGCCCAAACCCATAGATAAAAACGGTCACTGCAGCCGCGGATGAAAAAGCGAGGAGAGGCAAAAAGGGACAGTAAGTGAAATAAGTGAGTCTGGATGAGGGTGGGGGGCAGGCTGTGGTCTCGAGTGGCCACTACATCCGGGTAAAAAAAGCGACCGGAGCGTATGCAAAAGCAGAGTAAAGGAGGGGACAAGTGTGACAATTAGAATTTGCTCTGTTTACGTCGCGTGAAATCAAGTGTCGGGGGGAATTTGGCGAATTGGAAGATGAGTCAAATTGCCAGTCGCATCTCTACCTCAGCCCGCCGCGGCTTCCTCGGATCCACAATGGCTTTTACCTTTTGAAATATGTGTTTGTGCTCCCCTGTGTGTCAGTGGGAGTGTGTGTGTGTGTGTGTGAAGAGATTTGGGGGAGCTTTTAGAGCGCTATCATAGAGTAGGTGGAGGACGGTAGAGTGTATCAGAGAGGGCAGTCCGCACATGCTGCCCTGTGAGATTGGATTCTCACCCATGAAATGTAAGCACACAGAAAAACGCTCCGCCGCAACAACCTCCTATTTACACAGCAATTTTCCACTCGCTCGCGACAGAACTAAATCGCATTTGTCTCCCTGCCGTTGATACCACGCTGCCCTAGAATTTCATTCATATCCAGTTAATTAGCACTTCCTCTCCCGGCACCAGAAAGAGCAATCATTGGACAAAATGTGCGGAGTAATTTATTACAGTTTATTACAGTTCATTGAGGAAGGCAGAGTGTGTTGGATATTAGAATGATTACTTGTGTTTGCGCTGATAGCAGTGACGAGAGGAGAGAGAGGCGAGAAGAAAAAGAAGAAAAAGTTATTTACCAAAAACAGCTGGACGGATAAATTAGGCCTTTTCTCTACATGACAGTATCTCCCACGACTGCGCTGTTTCAACATTTCTGGGTGAAAAGCGACGTCTCTCAAGCTTTACTCCCCCCTTTGAAAACGTTAATTGCTATTCATTACTCGCTATTGCTGAACGATAACAATGTTGGAGTTACAATTCTGAGTCATTAAATTAGAAGGAAGGGGGATGAATAGGAGGAGTGGGCAATGGAAAATCCTCATCCCTGTTGAGCCTTGACAGCGTGTTACGGTTTAAAGGGTCGCTTCGACCCAAATTAGGGAAAATAAAATCCCTTTTTCTTGCTCACATCTCGTAGTACCTAACCAAGCTGATAGTTTTGGTTTAATTTGCTCAGGTTTAGAAATTTTCTGAGCGAATTACATTTGTGAATAGTTGAAAAGAAGTCTGCAGCAAAGTCTCTTTCCAGGAAGTTTTTTTTTTAATTTTTACAGAGATTATATCATCAGGAGACAGAAGCAGACACTGATATTTCAAGAGCTGGACAAATAAAACCAAAGATATGTGCAGAGAAAGCAGCAGTGTTGATGAAAATTTGGATCACACAGAACTATAATAGTGTAGTGAACGGTGTTTGGGGGGAACATAACTGCTTTATGGATTTAATTAACTTAATTTATGTTCACTAGCAAACTTTCTTCCAGTCCTGTGTTGTGTTATTGTGCTGAAAAGGACTCGCAGGGAGCTGCTCGAGGATGTTTGGCACGCAGGAGCAGAGATTATAGGAGGACGTGTTAAATATGAACCTTCTGCAGATAAGTTCAGCGTGGACGTTTTGTGGTTTTGCAGATGTGTTCATTAAAAACGTTTCATCATAATGGTAAAAAAATGCAATCTGGGCAACATAACGTGCATCTGAAAACATGTCTGCTGCTGCAATTACTGAGTAAACAAACCTTTTTTTTTCTTTTAGGAGATGAGATGACAGCAAGATACCACAAGCGGTAAGTGAAGTGTGAATTTATTTATTTAGTAATTTGGGTGAACCCCTGATGACAGAACACCCCACCCAACACACACACACACACACACACACACACACACACACACACACACACACACACACACACACACACACCATCACTGAAACTGTTATCACCCAGCAGCTGCGGCGGACATAAACACACTCACGTGGGGCTGCACCATCTCTCAAACACACACACACACACACACACATCCTTCATCAACTGGCCACACTTGCACCTGCCTCAGCACGCAGCAACACACACTCGGAGGAGGATGCTCGAGCCCGCGGAGGCTGTAATCTGTAATTTGTAAGTTCCATTTGTTTTTAACACACACCAAAGCAGCGGTCCTGTGGGACCTAATAAAACCTCATAAGCACACGGAGAGGAAGCCCGAGGCGCTGCTCTTTCCCACAGATCTCACCTTGATAAATGATTTTAGAAAAACACAGAGGCGTGCTGCACTAACAAAGTGCTGCAAGAAAAAGCAGTGATATTTAGACTCTCCATCTGAGGAGAGGAAAAATTAGGAGGAAGAGGAGGAGGAGGAGGAGGAGGAGGGCTCTGATTTGTGCTAAATTACACGAGCTTCTCTTCTTTCTTACCGATTACCCGAAGAGAAGCAGAGTAATCAGTGAGATACCTGTTTGGTTGCCTGCGAGGAAGAAGGAAAAAACTAAGTCAGGAGCTTTTTTTTTTTTACTTGCTATTTTTTATCTCTCCTGCTGTTCATGCAACGCAGAGCTGAGATTAACTAAAACAAAGGCCCCGTTTTTTATTTTGAAGTCCATCCCATAATCATTTGTTTCATGGCGTTAAAGGGAGTAGCCAGTGGAGATGTGCTGGGAATCGTGGCCATTACTTTATATTACTTTAGGTCTCTAAAAACGAACGTGCCATAACTGGCAATTTCAGACCCCCAGCTCTGCAATATAGGAATAATAATAATAATAAAAGGGCTCATTTAATTTGGAGAAACAAAAACAATTATGAATCTGCCGGGTGGAGGTCATCTCCTCTCTGCGGCACTTCTCCGGGTTTCATTTTAGAATACCTGTAGACTTTTTTTTTTTTCCCAAGGAGAACTTGAAATCAATTTCAAGCCCCATTTAATTTTATACACCCGAACATGCTGACCCACAACAGCATAGTTCAAATATTGATCTTCTTTAGCGGGTGACCCAGGGTGCCTCTTAGTAGTCAAACACACTGTACGGCTGTATCCCTTAAAAATGAAATAATGAGATGGAAAACAACAGGGGAAAAGGGAACTTCTTGGGCCCGTTTGATATGAAAAATAATTTCCCCAAACTTGGTTCCCATGCAACACGCCCGCTGCTCCGATGAAGACAGATAATGACCTTTTGAAAAACAAAATTTCAGCGTTTGCCTGGAGATCTATTTGTCAGCAGCGGCGGCGCGGCGGCAGCAGCGTGTCTTCTGGCAGTGGAAAAAACAGGCTTGCAGGAGCACAAGGAGAAGCGGTAATAATGCTTCGCTGTTCACCACTGCCATTAAGCCGCTGGTGATAAAAAGGTGCAGTGCTTTTAATGGCTTGTGATAGCCTTTTTTTTTTCTTTTTTGCTTTCACTTGCACGGCCACTCTGTTAACTCAGCACACAGGGTAATATGTCTCATTTGAGAGCATCCCGCCGAGAGGAGAATGCTTGAAGGACAGTATGAGAGTGACACTACATTATAAACATACTAATCACAGCTGGCTAAGATACTGCAGTAAAGAAATAATTGGACTCAAGCTGGTCTGGCTGCTTGAGCATTTTAGCGTGCCATTTGCAGAAATAGAAAACCTCAGGACAGATTATATTCTCAGGGGAGAAAAAAAAGAGAGAAGAGGCTACAAACGGTTTCTACTGCGAGGTTATCCTCCCGTCTTTATCCTCCTGTAACTGTATGCCAGTGTGTGTGTGTGTGTGTAGGGAGAGCTCCCGCAGTGTAAAGACAGGGAGGTGTTGTGTCGTGTGTCTTGTCTCCCCCCCTCCACACACACACACTCTCTCTTTCCAGTCCCTCTACTCGCTCGCAGCCTCCGATTGGCCTAAAGGAGCGCTCAAGCGAACCGAGCAGCAGAGATTTCCAAACCAAGCGGACATTGCTGAGCTGTATTAAAAGGCCTGGGTGGGAAATAAGGCCACTGCAATGCAGATTTGACAGCAGTGAGTGCCAGCCGCCCTCTGCGAGCAGTAGCCTTTATCTGAACCTTTGCATCTTTGTGAAGTAATGTCACAGATTTGCTGTATTTCTGTGAGTACTGCAAACTGGCATCAGTTTTTGTAATCTCATTTGCTGCCTCTTGTATCAGCAGCTTCCTGATTTAAATAATTAAATTAATTAAATATTCAGCTTAATCACTTTTACTGTACGTTGTTATGGGGCCGCTTCTGTTTCGACATCTAAAGTTTGAGATCTTTACTTAATGAATAAAATTGGTTTACAAGAAAGCATTTCTGTATTCCTCAAATAATATTTAAAAAGTCATTTTCACATGTGCACTGAAATGCACGTGTTGCCTCGCCACTGCTGCAAACAAGGAAACGCAGGAAATATCTCCCGCGGTGTCGCGTTTTCCCACCAGCAGTTAAATGTTTGACACTCATGATAATTAAAAGCTTTGTTATAAATTTGCCACCTTCTAAAAAGAAAAAAAAAGAGAGATTGGTAATTATTGTGAGGTAAGGACATCTGTACCTGCAGCTTTGTTTTCAGAAGTGGAGTATATTAGCATCAGCAGCACCGTGAATGCTAATTCACTGACACTATAGGTCCAGAATATAGACAGGAGCACTACAGGCAAACGCTCAGCATTAATGACTGGAGGATATTTAGCATTATTGGCAAAATGTAAATACACATTTATTGATGCACTGCAGAGCACCGTGCATGCAAAGACCTGCAAGCATCCACCTACAGATGACACACATTCCTACATATGTAAGCTCAAATATGTGCACTCGCATTAAAAATACAGCCAAAGCCCCGGTGGAAAAGCTTTGTTGGTGAGTAAATCTATTGCACTGTTTGTGCCATTCTTCTATACAGGGAACAAATTTAATTTTGTTCCATTTACAAAGGTCTAGTGGAGTAAGACGGTGGGTAGCCTTAAGAAAAAAACACACAAGTCAGCCTGACTGTGAAGTCTCTGTGAAGAACAAGGCAGCACTCGCTCACACACCAAATGAAATTTCAAAATAAACGACTGAGCTGTGATTTACAATTCTCCTCCGGGCCAGAGAAAAGTGAGAAAACATTTCAATCAGTCCCTCCGCCTTTGTTATGCTGCTATGAATCAGCTGTTTAAGGGACAAAACAGCTGAACGGCGGTGAGAGAAAGACTCTGAATGATTTCACACCAAAACACAGAACATATTGAGAGGTATATTCCAGAGCCCATGAAATTGGGTTTTAAGTTTTTTTTCTTTTATTTGTTCCTGATTGAATCTGAGTGAATTGCGCTCGGATAAATTGACTGAAAAACAACAAAGCTGGCACTGCTCTGTGATATAATGAAATATTTGAAATGCAGCGGTTACCTGTAACAGCACAGATATATCTGATAGCTCGAGAAAACGGATGCAACAAAGGCCTAAATCAGAAGATGTGGGCACCACTTGGAAGCGGTTAAAGCATCAGGCCGGTGTTTTTCTCTGTTTTTCTTATTGTTGACGATTATCCAACGTGCTTCAGTACTTTCTGACTTCTCAACTGTATTTGGCATCTCGAGTCAATTGGCTGCTGCTGAAGATGCTCGTCTTTCAAAACAACTCACACATGCACGGTTTGGTTATAAAAACGCCTCCTACAGCGGCAAACGTTACTCAAACCTTCCCCTTTAAAGACGGAGAGAGCATATGAACAGCGAGTCTGACAGTCTTAACCCTTTTCCCCCCTGAGAGGTCAGGACGGAGGTGGTGCGGCGGGGGTGGCGGTCTCTTAAGAGTCCCATTTGAAAGCCAGCGAGTCGGCGGCTCATTTCTCAAACTCATCTCCGATGCACCCACACCGGCCTAACGAGAGCCCATGTAGGGACAAAAACCTATTAGGCCTCCACAGTCACACACAGCATCTCCATTTACAGCTGTCAATAGTACAGCGTGGCCTACAATAATTATCCCCCAGGAAGGGGCCGTCTCTGCGCGGCTCGCATTAGCCCGTCCCCCGGGGAGACCGCCAACCTGAATCCTTCGATATCTAAAGTCCCCGTGAATAGCGGCGCTTTGGGAGGCAGGATCAAGGCCTGAACCGAGGGGGGGGGGAGTGTGTCACGAGTATTCCCAGTCCTCTCCTCGCTGCATCCCTCGCCTTTAACCAGATGTATCAGAGTGTGTGTGTGTGTGTGTGTGTGTGTGTGTGTGTGAGAAGAGGGAGGGCGGGGAGTCCAGTACAGTCGTAGAAAAGAGATGAGTGGAAAGAGGAGGAGGTGGAGGCCGCTGAAACCAGAGAGCCGGGGCAATTCCTCCAACGTAAAAAAAAAAAAAAAAGGATCGCCTCTTCCTCGAGGTGACCCAACCATTTAGGACGATACCGAAGCCGCGTGTACAGTTTAAAGGAGGAGGGGGGGAAATTCAAAACAGCCCGACCAAAGAAGCCACAAAAAAGAAATCAATAGACACAACAATAACAGCAGACGTCAGCGCGGGGGAATGCCATGATAGAAAATCCCATTACAAATCAAAGGAAGGCAATTTTTGGGGAAAAAAAAAAAAAGTGATATCTCCAGATAAGTCAGAGAGAGAGAGAGATGTGACGTGAAGACAATAACAACTGCTGCTTTTTCCCTCTTTAGACATAACTAACACCCTGCTTCCCACCCAACAGCACCGTCTTAGATAATAGAGTTACATTTACGAGCGTTGCCATATGCCCACCCAGTGCCTGGTAAATAGAAAATCCATGAGATGCCATGTTTTTATGGCTCTGAAGACAGCTACTAACTACCACGAGCAAACCTGAGCTAGCCCCCGTCAGCTCCGGCTCGTGCCATAAATATATTTATACTTTAATACCGGGCCTACAGCGGTGAGCATTGCATCCCGTAAAAGCCTCACCACACTGTAATTCATAACTCCCTCAATATCCAGCGCCATAACTCACGAAATGAGGCACGACAATACAAATTGACGGTAGGAGAAAAGTGACATCATCCTGCGGAAGGATGAAGCCGGGCACCCCATGTGGTGGAGAAACTCTCCCCCCCCACCACCACCAACCACCACCCACCTCTGTCAAGAAGAGGGACAGCCCTTCAGCGGTGGCGTGATACCGACACTTTTTTTTTCTTTTTTGTAATCAGAAGCCCACAGTTCTCCCACCACACCGCGGGGAGTCTCTCCTTATGTTAATGAAAACAAACATTTAGCCGGGATTTATACGCGCCGCAGCCGACTACAAAGAGCATCAAAGCAAAACTGCCTGAGAACACACACCCAAACACTGCTGCACACAAATAAAAGGCAAGGTATGCCTCGCTAATCTTTTATGTAATAAACTCCTGTCTTCCTGTGATATCACGCGGCGCCATGTTCACACATAATAAGCAAAGCTGTTCGGAGCCCAACTTAATACAGTGTCTTATTTGAAATGCAAACAAACTGCGAGGCAGAGGCTATCACCTCAATCTATTCCCCTTCTGTTCTCGGGCTGTCATCTCGCACGCACGAGCCGGCGCCGCAGCCCTGCACCGTGGCGAGGGGAGGGGAGGGGAGGAAGCAGGAGAGTGGTGGCGGATGGAGGCGAGGAGGGGAGGGGGGGCGGGAAACGGGGGCAGCATCCTACGAAGGATGGTGGAGGTGGTGGAGGAGGAGGAGGAGGGGATGCTGGCCACGGTGTGATTCAGAGGGGTTGTTTCCCCTCGCAGCGCTGCAGGGCGAGGATTTACCGCAAAGAAAAAAAAAAAGAAAAAAGAGAGAGAGAGAACAAAAGCTGCTGATACATTAAAGGGATTTGAAACAAGACGGGATGTTTCAGGAAAAATAGCACACAGGAAGTGTCAATTTCAGCTCCGTCTTGGACTTTTTAAAGGAACTACTTTGGACACACACACACACACACACACACACACGGTGCAGGCACACACTGACACACTCAAGAGGCTTACCGGCCATTCGGAGGATTTGGATGTAACGTGTGTGTGTGTGAGGGTGTGTGTGTGTGTGTGGAGAGGGGGGGTGATGTTGTGGAAGGTAAACCCACCTAAAGTCAGTTTGCAAACATTTCTGCTTTTTGCTCAGCAAGCTTTTCGCAGCTTGACATAAAAATTCAAGAGATAGAAATAAAAGTGGTCGTCAAGAATGGAAACGATTAAATATGGTAAATCTGCAGGTGATGATTTAATCTTGTAAATTCATCTTTTAAAATAATGTTTGCTGTCATGACTCGTTTGCGTCGAGCTTCACTCGGAGTAAAAAGCTGTTTTAGTGAGGAGGTCAGTGTGTGGAGGAGGCCTTGGTGAGTCTGTTGGTGGCACCTGGTTGTCCACGTGCCCCCCCCGCCCCCCATCCCCGACGGCCTGTGCCCACTCTGGACAGATGGGTGGGAGGGGGTGAGGGCCATTACCATGATGGTGGGGGAGAAAAGGGGGAGGAGTAAGATTCAAAATGAGAAAGCAGGACTTTCAGCAGCCTCACTCGCTGCAGTAACACAGTCTGTTTACTGCAACACATGCTGCTGGTAGTAAAAACTGAATTGGACGCCCCCCCCTCCCTCCACCATCCTTTACTACGCACCCACCCTGATCCGAGCACTAACAGCACTCCCGTCCCCAACTCGCTGAATTAAAACATGTGAATAATTCAGCAGATAGACAGGCACACGGGCTCTTAAGAGTCACCTTGTTGTTGATTTTTTCACCTCCCCTCAGAAAATTGCAGTCTTCAGGTTTCGCAAAAAACAAGAGGATCAGTGACAGAATCAATTTCAAAAAGGGGAGGATGAAAAAGTAAAAGGAAAAAAAAAGAAAGGGGAAAATCAATGTTAATTTGCAGAGATATATAATTATTCAAAGTGTTGTCAGCGTTAGAAAAATGAAGGGGTGGAGAAGAGCTGGAGGCCTTCTGCTCAGCTGAGACCTTCCTTAAATCTTAAAAGTTTTAATGTTATTTTCAGCATAAAAGTCTGCGTATTTCAGGCAAATCTATGGATGTAGTTTTATTTGTAACGACATGACGTAAAACAAGAGATGCCGTGACAGAGAGAGGCTGAAAAACAGAGATAAAGAGAGATATTTCAGACGCAGCTTTATATTTGTTTTCACATCCCGAAACTAAAATGCACTCAAATTTAAATACCAGCCGTGTAAAATAAATGAGTATTTTATCGTTTATTACACCCAAAGGCCTCTCTTCTTCTTTTTACTTTAAGGGGTTGAAATTGAAATGTCTTTTTCAATACACCATTTAAAATGTTTTTTTTATTTTGCAGGTCAGATCAGGTAACACCACCGAGCAGAAAACACAGGTACGCTTTATTTTCTGCCTAAATACTTAACAAACTGCAGAAGAAAGAAAAAAAAAAGTTGACATCCTTAATGCATTTTTTTTCTTTTTGATTGAGGATGTTTGATTTTTAAAAGCAGCCTGTTCTCCGTGTCGGAGGACGTGTGAGCGCAGCAAACTGACAGAGAGAAAAACATTTCCAAGCACAGTGAGTCATGAAGCCGCTGATGTACACAAACACTGCGTGATCCCCACGTCAGGGCGATCGCTAATTCACTGCTTTAAGAGGAGAGAGAGAGAGAGAGAGGAGGTGAAAGGATGAAATTAAAGGGGTGATTCCTCCCCCAACATCCTCTTTTTTTTTTGTTTTCTCCCCACAGAGGGTCAAGGGTTAGAGGAGGGGGTGAAAGTACTCGACACAAAGCGAGCGCGATGCCATCACGTGCAGCCGAGGAGCGCGCGAAGGAGCGCAAGGCACGGATGGAGAGCGAGGCGAGAGAGATGGAGGGGGGGGGGGGAAGGAGAGAAGGTGGGAAACAGAGAGAGAGAGGGGGGGGGGGGGGAGAGAGAGAGAGGGCGACAAAGCGAGCTTCATTCAGTCTTACCTCGGGCAGGTAGAGGAACGCAGGGGGACACTGGAGCGAGTGAGGTAGCATCCCGGAGCCGGAGAGCAGCAGGCAGCCGGAGTTGGCCATGGAGCTCAGCGTGGGGTGACGGGACGCTTTGCGCATTTAGCAGGGAGATCCTTTCGCTCTACTCTCTTTCTTTCTCTCTCTCTCACTGGCTGGCTTTGCACCCACTCTCTCTCTCTCTCTCTCTCTCTCTCCCGATCACTTCCTTTCTTCTGTCTCCTCTTTGCCTTTTTGAATCCCCCCCTTTCTTTTTTTTTGCAGGCTTTTGTGTCTCTATTGAAGATGTGGCAGCGAGGCGAGCGCAGCGCAGACAATGTGCATGTTCCACCTTTATCACTGATGCTCTCTCTCTCTCTCTCTCTGTAGGTCTCTCCCCCCTCTCTCTCTCTCTCTCTCTCTCACTATCCCTGGCGCGACTCTGTTTACTTTGAGCACGATAAAAGCCAACATAAGCATTCAGACACAGAAGGGGAGGTTCTGTGCAAGCCGAGGAGGAGGAGACAGGGGGCTGGGTAGGTTGGGGTGGGGTTATAAAAGTGGTGGTGGTGGTAGCATAGAGGTGGAGATGGGGGCGCGGGGGTTGGGGTTACTGATGAAGTCCCCGGTGGATTCATACATCAAACGGGGGGGGGCGGCTGAATAACAGAGGGGATGTGAATGACATTAGAACAGCTGATCCTGGGCATTAGCTCCTCGTGGGACCCTGCATGCTGCCTTTTAATTGCGGCCCCCCCGCCACCGCAAACACACACGTAAACACACACCCCCCTCTGTGGCCCGGCACACACCACCTCCCTCGCCCGTGTGTGTGTTCAAGGACACACACTGTACAGCATCTATAGCAGACACATCGGAGCTGCTACACACGAAGCGCAGAGCACGTTAAACTCTACAAGCACAGCAGAGCTTCCTTTTAATGTCTATTTTTTTTATTAATTCTGTTTGATACCAAACAAAGAGAATCCACAAGATGTATTTCTCACATCATCATCATCATCATCATCATCATCATGTGCTCACGTTAGCTTCAAGTCCAGAAGCTTCAAAACCCCGATGCCTCAGTGCGGGTCACGATGAGCTGTGGTTACTTGAGATAATTTATATTTATGAAGCCCAATGTCACTAATTTGCCTCTAAAGGCTGTACAAGCTGTACAACATACCCCCCCCCCCATCTTTAGATCCTCCAGCATGATGCTATCTCGGGCCACCGAGGAGCGCCCGCAGGAATCAAAGGCACGGATGGAGAGTGATGAAGAGCGAGACAGTCAAGAGATCCAACACGGTCTTTACATGATGATTTTCCATCATGTGGGGGTCGTATTTTTCGTTGCAGACCTCTGAAGGGCTGTTTGAATGAGTCTGCTGTGCTGCGTGTTGGTGGCTGCTTCTGCGGTTGAAAAAAAAAACAATGAAGACAATCAAAGCTCTTTAGGCGGGATTAAGAACAGGGATGTTATCTTCCTGTGGCAGAGCCAGAATAATGGCAACCGGAAAAATTGCCACAAAAAAAGAAGGCAACAAGCGTGGTTGAGATCGAAGCAGCCGTGGAGGTTTTATAAAATCGACTAAAATCTTGAATCGCGCTTCTGTTTGAGTAAAATGTTTTTTTCTTTTTTTTTCAGCCTGCTCGATGCTCGCGACAAGACGTCGAGGTCAGCGTCCAAACGGACCCCCCCTCTCTGTAAAGATCCTCGTGTGAACCTTCAGTGAACCTTAATTCCAACCTTACAGAAGCGACAACTCTTAAATCAGCTTATTTTTTTCCTCCCCTCGCAGTGAAAAAATAGAAACTGCAGCTAGCAAGCGAGCGCCATCACAGCTCTCACGTCCAATGAAAATGACCAAAACGGGACATCTGATGCAGCGAACGAGAAGATGTGGAGGTAAAATGGAGACTTGATTTTCAGGTGTTGTTGCTTCCTTCTGCAGGTGCATCACCTGAAGTCTTCGGACACTCAGACAGTAATAACAAGGTCCTGCTGTGGGAGACACACAACACAATCACAGAGGAGAAATTAACTCGCTCTGGGATGCTCCCTCTGCAGATTAAACAATTCCCAGTGTGCAGCAGGGGCACGGCTGACCCGTAATTACACACTCGTACTTGTATTTCATGAACTCGGTGGAGAGGAAGCGACTGTGGAAACATCAGTGAGGTCTTGTTGGTGGCTGTTTGATGCAAAGTTCATCCATCGCATCCATTTTCTGTCTTTCGCTCTCTTTTTTATTTCGTCTGTCTGAGTGTCTGTCTGTCTCACCACCCAGTTAATAATTCAAATGAGCTCTGCCGGATCACTCCCTTCAAAGGGAGTTTCTGGAATTTTCTCAACGGTGCCTTTTCTCTTTTTGTCATGTGAAATCAAAGCCCTCAAACGCGGCAGAGAGCGATATCCTCAGTTAACTCCCCACGCTGGCTGTGCTACCAATTAAAGAAAGATCAACAACAAGCGCTGGCGAACAGTTGATCACCAAAAAAAAAAAAAAAAAAAAAAGAGTGATCTTAATCATTATCATCATCGTTTTTGTCGCTGTCGCCCCCTTTTGTCTTCCTCTATTTCTTCCTGGCGGCGCAATCACCACATCACCGTGGCAGCCCCGTAATAATCAGCATAATCATTATTACCACAATCACCATCATCATCACTGTCACCGTCGACTCTGTCACGTCTGTCTTCTGAGCCGTGTTTCCGGCCTGCTGCAGAACCGGATTTACCCTCCGAGGAAGGACTTAAAGGTGTGTGACTGTCAAACAACTGCATGTGTGTGTGTGTGCAGGTGTGTGTGTTAAGTCCCTCACTTTGAGATTCAGCTGATTCGAAGCATTACAAGCTTTTAAATCCGCTTTTTAATCCCCCGCCAACCCCCTTTTTAAAAACATCCGCTAACACACATCCGTTTCTGTACATGAGACGCGGCTTCGCCCCAACAGACGACGTGGAGAGGTTTTGTCTTTTGAGCCTGTGTTATTTTAATGTGCTCCTCAAGAAAAGAAAAAAAAGGTTGAAAGCAGCAGTTCTTGCAGTAAAAAGCCATCACATGCACTGGGAGCTCAGTCAGCAATAATCAAAGGCGGTACAAGCAGCGACTAATGGGGCCCAAACGATTGGCAGCACGTTCCTGTTCTCCGCTGTTTATCGTATGACCGCTGATCAATACGGCACACTTGCACTAATCTTCATAAGAGATGACTGTTTATTTCCCTTAACTCCCATCACTCTGACAGTGGAGGGGAAGAAGTATTCAGATCAATTACTTAAGTAAGAGTCGCAATAAGCCGGTGTAAAATAAGCCATTAAAGCGAAAGCCCTGCGCCCTCCGAAACATTTCTTATGTGAGAGACAAAATGTAGAAGCACAAATGAAGAGCGTAATCAGGATTTTAACGACATTGCTGGCTGAGGATGAGCTGATTTAATTATAAATATCACATTTTATATGTAAAATCTATTCAAACTGACATTATTGTCCTTTTTTTTTCAAGTAAGTGATTTGCAATCATCATGTTTCATTCAGCTGTTTCTGAATAAAGTTAAGTTTCTGCACATTTCACTTCCCGCAGCCTGTTTCCAAAACCCTCTCCACACTGCCGCAAGTTCAGCTCCGGTGAGGAAATACATAATCTATCATTTTGTGAATTAAACTACAGCCTAAAAGTATAGAATTTAAATATATTGAGCCTAAAATGACTGGAATCCGCCTGCAAAACACCAGAATGAGCGTTACTGTTTGAATATTGCAATGAAAAGTACCCAGAGGTGGTTCAACTCAATTTTTTTCCTAAAAACGCCGAACACACGACCTCGGAGTCCTCGCGTGTAGTTACGACCCTGATTTAAATTAATTAGTAAGTTGAGCTGTCAGATGAGTGTGGTGGAGTACAAAGTGCGGCGTTTCCTCTTTAAATGCAGCAGGAAGCAGCATAAGATGGAAATACTCGAGTAAAGCCAAGCACCTCCAGATAGTCGAGTAAATGCACTTGGTGTTACTTTTCCACCTCCTCTGCGCTTCACTATGGACACAGCTCCCCCATCAGGACCACCAGAGTTTGAACAACACAAACATGTGCATGTTGGGATTATGCAACATTATGCACCCACAAAAAAATGTAGTAAATATGCATGAAAATAAATATGGACTCTGGATTTTCTCTATTAGTGGTGCAGGGTGTAATTAGTCCATCAGCCAAGTTGGAGACCGTAGAGTCAGACGAGGAGTTGTTCTGTTCCTCCTACTCACACCCCCCCCATCCATCCCACCCCACCGGACACACAACCAGGACCTCAGGAGACGCACTCTGAAGAAAACAAAGCCGCAGTGTTTGGTGCGGGTGGATTTCGTGGAGAAGCAGCGAGGCCTTTGGAGGGGCACCCTTGAAGTGCCCCTCTGACAGGCTTCCTCATTATCTGGCATCTCCAGAGTGCCAGCCAACCCCGCTGAAGAAGAGGGGGCACGAGGACGCCTCGATCAGCCCGCCCCGGGGGTACCCGGAGAGGGGAGGGTTGTGCTCTCGCTAAAGGTCCACTGATTATATCTCAGGCCCAGAGCTTCAGGGATCCCCGCTAATTAAAGGTTGTGTCATATCTGTTAGAGATAACAAACCTATGTAGCTCATCTTTTTTTAAATTAGAGAGTCCATTTTACCCCTCCCCCCCCCACCTCCCCTCTCCTTCCCTGCCGATATCTGCGTTCTCCTGCATCATGTCAGGTTGCAGGCTCGGTCTGCAGTCAAGGCTGACCAGCTTCTCTGCACCCAGAGGAGAGGGGTTCCTGTTTAACCTGCCCTCACCCATCTCAGCGTGCCAGCGGTGTTGCGGAGGCATCGGGGATCCTTTGTCTGGAGGCATAATTAAAGCTCTCGTTCATTATTTCTTCACTTTGAGCGCAGATCTGAGTAATTAGGAGGCAGTGCCACGGGGGGGATGGAGCTTTCATGGAAGCACATGCACATACAGAGACACACAATCACACATGTCTGCACTCATGAAACCCAGAAGAAAGTGAGCCCGCGCGTGCACACACACACCCAGAGAGGGAAAAAAAAAAAAGCACTTGTTCAATCTCAGCACCAAATGAGCCGCATTCATCTCCCACCTATCTTTGGATGCCAATATCTGGCACCAAGTGAAGTATGCTTTTTCTCCCCTCAAAGCTGTCATGTACTAATGCATTGATTAAAAATTTTGATTAAATGGACAGTTAAGGGAGGAACTGCAAGAGTGATCTGCGATCCATGCCTCAATTGGACGCGGGCAGAGGATGTGGGGGCCCTGGCTTTTGCTGCGTTTGGAGCTCAGGCACTTGCTTCTCTAATGGATTTTGAAACAGAGCTTGGCTTTTATATGGTGCCATTCATCCTCATATGTTTTCGCCTGCTGCGTCTCAAAATCACTGCTTCTTTATGGCAAACTAATGCACCCGGTGCTAAGATCAGCAGGTTGGCCGCGGCCATCGCTCACCGAGCTCCGGCCAGGTATTAGGACGTTTCCAGCGCTTCCATCGGGGGAGGCGGGGCGGAAACTGAAGGGTACTGACTCTGCCGTCATACATCAACCCTGCACGCCACGCCGTCTACACCCAAAACATACGTACACACA
>JBAJHX010000039.1:1607191-1626100 GCA_037176925.1 Amniataba percoides
CTGAAGGGTACTGACTCTGCCGTCATACATCAACCCTGCACGCCACGCCGTCTACACCCAAAACATACGTACACACACAGCTACAGCTCATCCTGGTGCTCTGACAGGGAGGGAAAGGAGGGGGGGGTGATGGAGCTTTATAGCGGCGGACAGTCAACGTCAATACATCGAGCGTTTTACCACCCTCTTCTCCAAAGGTCTGGTTCGCTCGTGGCTACGCAGGCCCGGGGTGTGTTTGTGTGTGTGTGGCGGTCTTTGGCGGTGGGTGGACGGCGGAGGAGGTTTCGTCGAGGCATGGTGGGAGACAACAAACGGGGGCGATGGATCACGCCCCGTTAGCCCCGCAGGCCGAGCCAGGCTGTGATAGAGAGAGAGCTGACAGGGCAGAGGGACGGCCAAGCATGGAAATCACATCAGATCAATGATGAAAAATTCAGTGGCGGCGAGAGTCGCTCTTGGGGACGATGTCACATGGTGCATGTAAGCGTGTGACTACTGAATGTACATGGGGGAGGCTAATGTGTCAGCCAGCAAATATGCATTTGCTCATTTTGTCCTCCAGGGCTGGAGCGGTTAGTTAGAAATGAGCTTAATAGCAGGGAGGAAATGAATATAAGAGAGACAAAATGGCATGTTTGCAGAGCTACACTTGCATATGTACACTTCTCTTGGTATTTAAAATTACAACTCAGGGGGGGGGTCCAATCTCATAAGTCATCCTCTACTGCTAAAGCCTCAGTTCCCCTCCCCCCGAACTCCTTTACCAAGAAAAAAAATAAATAAATAGAAAGCAGTAGAAGATGTGTGAACATTTGAAAATCATCGCTGTGATTTCAATGTTTCTGGTGTTACAGAATTTGACCATCATGGGGAAAGGCTGCAAATCTTTTCATGGCAATAATGAATTTAGACAAGTTTTGTAAGGAAAGGTGATTTAGGTCAAATTTAAAGATTCATATATATGTATAAAGTATATGTTCACATTATAAGACTCAAAGATCACATCCCAGCCACAGATACGCTGAATCCTAAAGCAAAATGTGATGAAATACTTTGATTTCTTCAGTATCTAATTCACTGAAATACATAAAAACATAAACTCCTATCTGCATATTTGATGTATAAACTGACTTTTTTTTTTTTCTGTTCTCTGACACAACAATTTCCTTCGGGATCAATAAAGTTGTTCCTGTTTGTATTAAAGATTCATAAAATGTACAATTTTATGACACATGCTGACATTTCATACGTGATGATAGAATATTTTACTAAGGTTGTGTATCCATAAGTCTTATTACATGTGCATTTCTTCAGATAACTTAAACCTAATCTTTAATCTCATCCTTAACTCTACACTCCTCCGATAGCAGGAATGAAAGCTGCCACATAACTTCACTTTTGTCTATTAAAGAGCAACAGACGCACAACCTGAGCAACACTGTAATCATGCTAAGTTACAGATCGATAAGTCAGGCCGGTCCTCGCGGTGCTGCAGAGCGCTGCTGCTTTTCTCCGCCGCCACCTTCTTAATTGCATTCACCTGTTGTCCGAGAGCCTGAATCAGTTCGAGGGAACTCAACAGCCGGCGGGTTTCGACTTGGCAGCAGTCAAAACCAGCGCAGCTCACGAGGGGCGACCGAGCGGCGTGAAGACACCTGACAGGAAGCTCGCGCTTTGACGAGCATTTTACTTTTTATCTGATCAGTTCTTTAAAACCAGAACGTCTCACAATTTAAATCTATCTGATGCAATCATTCGCAGAATCTACCATCCATTGACGTTCTGATAAAAAAAGAAAAAAAAGCAACCTTAACCATAATGGCTGCAGCCCAAAGCAAAGTCAATTACATAGATTGGTGCGGTGACATAAAGTGTATTCCATTTGGGAGCAGATTGGTCATGCCCGGTAATGTTCCCTTGCAGCAGGCGTACCTTTGACCATTACTCCAAACAGGCAGTCGGGGAACCGGAGACCTATTTCCCCACAACTGTGAATGCCGGTGTGTCTCCCAGAGGGGTCAGGGGTTCACGCTGCAGCTACCACACGCTCATATTTAGCAGCGGCGGCTGGTGAGAAATGGTACATCGATACTTCCAGACGTGCAGAGAGGTGAGGAGGGGGGTGTGCACACATATCATATCTGAACGGAGCCAGAACGTGTGCATGTGATGTTAAAACATTACCGGTTTATTAACAGTATGTAAAAATCAATGATGTGCACGACTGGTCGCCTCAGATTCACTTTGTGTTTTAGTTTTTTGCAAATGAAGTTTTTTTAATAAGCTCCTTCCTGCAAACAGAAGGTTATTACTTGCATGTTTGTTAGTTGTGTTTGTAAAGTAAAATGCCAGACAAACTGTGAAGAAATGGAGGAGCGCTGGGATTTGCAAAAGAACACCAAAAAATGTTGATCCAACCAATCAACAAGCCCCCTGAGCGAAACGATTTCTTTCACGCGTGACCGCCAAGGCCGAGCTAAAGACCGAAAGCTTTTCCATGGCGGACATCACATCAATGCCTTTTCTTCTTAAATACCATTTCTTCCAAAAGACCTTTTCATAAATCTGACTGCTGAATGTTTTATGTGGTGTGTATATATATATGTTGTTTTTTTTACACCGTGTCTTACGATGCCTGTTTGGTAAGCGCCTGTGTGTTTTGAGAAGTGCTACTTAAATATAGAGGCTCTAAATATAAAGTTTGTGTGGGTGTGTGCCTCTGTCCCAGTCCCAATGTGTTTCCCTCAGTGTTTGGGTGTTCTCTGCTGGCTGTGATGTGGGATTTTTATTTTCGTGTGTGTGTGTGTGTGTGTGTGTGTGTGTGTGTCGACACCTGCGAGGCTATAAAACCCTCCCGTGTTGCATGAAGCGCCCGGAGCGTCTGCTGTCGTTACCTAAGATCCAGCCCTGCCCTCTGACCACATCACCGGCAGCACACAACAACAACATCAACAACAGCTGCCCCCCCCCGCCACCTCCTGCGTTCTTTCCATTCCACCGCCATCAAAACGTAGCTACGGGGACTCTCGCGCTGATACAGATTTTCCACGGACATTTGCCCCGGAATGATGGCGGGCTGGGAAAAGAGAAAAGGGGTTTAAGAAATTCTGCCCAAAGGAGGTGGAAGAAATGTGAGCGTAATATCTCTGAGTGGGAGTCATGAATGTAATATCACGCTGAACCGAAATGCTGCGATCCCTGCTCAATATTTTAAAAGGTGTCTGGTTTTAATGCCGTCCTGTTGAGGGCATAATATCGATGGCGCCAATGGAAAATGTTAAAGTGTCAAACTCTGCGAGGCGCACATCTGCGAGGGGGGAAAATTACAAACATACATATATATACACATGAAGGTGTCGTAGGTAAATGTTGGAGCGCAGCAGCCCTTCGCTGAGAGGGATTGTTTGTTCCCGGTCATGCGTGTCCGCCGCGATCAGTCATGCTCATGTTGCCGTATTACTTCCTGTGACGCTCGCTCGCTCTTTCCCTAATGCTTCTTTTTCTCCAGTCTCTAAATGCTATCTGTCAGTAGGTGTTGCAGGACTGATAGGGGCTCGTCTGTTGCCTTTCTCATTACGGCGGGGGGAAGAGACAAAACCCGGCGAGCGCACTAACCTTTCATGGAGACAGAGGGAGGGAGGCATCCACACAGAGCCAGCACCTCCGTCTACTTGACATAACCCTATTACCGCTTCCTTAATTTGTCCCGCCGTGACAACTCGCAGCCAAAGAAACGGTTAAAAGAATGAGTGAACAAAAGCTGCATTGCATTATTGGGGGGTGGGGGAAGGAGGGAGGGAGGGAAGACAATGGGGAAGGCAGAGCTGATGCATCAGCCATATTGGATCATTTCTAAAACGCCACGCATTATCCGGAGGTGGGCTGATATACTCCACTTAACGAATCGCTCGCCGTCTCTGCTCAAAGGGCGCTCTCTTAAAATCGTGTCCTTCATTAGTTAACTTTTTTCTTTCAGTTCCTTTCTTCTCCGTCTGATGTGTGCAAGCTTAAGAAATCAGCTACGACTTAATCAAAAGAGTTAGTTTACACGTTTAAAAAAAAAAAAAAAAAAAAAGCTCGGATACGGTGATAATGTTTTATTCTGTTTGGCCTTGTTTCCCTTTGGAGAACGTCGACTTTTGTTAAACGTAATACTGTTTATTCCCTCATTTAATATTAACGGTTCTGAAGAAACCTTCAGCGCTTCTCCTTTGTTTCCTAAATCTGTTTGTACAAAGTATGATCAAAGCTTCGTGCAGACGGAGTGTACCTCAACACGAAAATGACAACGTCTCGAAAAATAACTAAATGACTGGCAAAATGAGTAACAGCTTCGAAATGGCTGATAATAAGAGCCGCTGAAGTATGAGCTCAGTGAAAGTGCCAGACACTCAGACAAATGTGACACTAAATCCTGCATTTGGCACATCCTAAGTAAACAAAAGTGTTGATAAAAGGAAGCCAAAGCAATCTTCTTTTGTGCGCAAAAATTTACAACAACAAAAAAAGAAAAAAAAAAGTCTTTTCTTTTTCAGTGGCAGCCGCGGCTCTCTGTAATCACACATAAGCTGTGACATCTCGAGTATCCACTGTAATAATCTGCACTGCAAACTGATCGAACACAAGACTGAATTAACCCAAATGCAGCTCCTGAAATAACTATTTTAGACAATAAGTTTCCTATTCTGAACGCCGGCGGGGGTTTGAATCGATGTGATTGCAGGGATGAACAGTAATAAAGTACATTTACTGTAAAAGTACGGCCAGTCTGGACACTTTTCAGGTACTTATACTGTCCATTTTATCGCTATTTTATACTTTTACTCTACATCTATGAGGGAAATGTTCTACGTTTCACACCACCTCAACTATCTACCACTATAGTTAACTTCAGTCCACACTGACATTTTGAAAAAGGTGAGAAAATGTGCAAGGTACTCTCACACTAACGAACTACAAAGACTGTGGCAAAACTGGATTAAATGCACCAAACGTGACGCATGTTTGCAGATTTAACTGATGAATGATCTTAAAATCCAAATACGATAAAACAAATTCACATTTTTTTCATCATCATCATCATTCTGAAGCCAATCGCTTCCTAATGAAGATTTAAATTTAGTTTAGTTTAAAACAAGTAGTGTAGTTTGTAGTGCATTTGTTGGGGACTACTTTCAGTGGCGGATAAATACACATTTCGTGCTTTAGCGCATATTTGTAGCAGCAGGATGGTGTGTGTGTGTGACTGAGTCAAAATAAACTACAGTGTGTGTGTGTTTTGTGAGTTTTTAATGGTTTTTGGACAACAGCGGAGCTCCAGAGGAAGAAGATATATGAGACTTTCATACACGCACAATGCTTTTTAGTATTATCAACTTATTGGTGTTTTTGCTCTTTTCGTATGATTTATTGACAGTAAGACCAATATAAAACATCAGCGGCCTTACCCAAGTACGTCTTGTAAATAAAAAGACGTTAAGATTTAAACGATGTGCTTTTGTTCAATAAAATATTTGACTGCAGAAACTCCACTTCCTCATAAGCGAAAAGAGGCGAATGTGTCTTCCGCCGCGTGTTTTATGCATCTGATAGCAGCAGCGGGTGATGTGTTGGAATTTTTATTTGGAGGAAAAAGCTGGTTAGCAGAGTGATAATGGCCTCTGTGGATAAACAGACTTTCTTTGAGTACTCTTCAAGCCCCGACTCCGGCGAGCACCTGTTCAGCAAGCAGACGTTAATGACTGGAGGAAGCATAAAGGAGGAACTCGCTCCACATTAAAGTTTAGTTTCGAGGATACTGGAGTGTTTTCCGGCGTCAGCGGGGCCCACCTCAGGGCCACAGCGCCCCCCCCCACCCCCCGAGTCGGTGACTCTCGTGGCTGATCTCTCTCCTCCTCTCCGGCCTCTGATCTGGGCTGGGTGTGGGTTCAACGCCTGAGCGCGGGAGCTGTCTATGTAGAGAGATTAAAGGGCCCGTATCGATCCACAAGCGTTCATGCATTTTGCATGAGGGAGACATTGTCAAAGAGGCGTCTCAGATTAAAAAAAAAAAAAAACTAGTGGAGGGAGAGTTCTGGAAAATATGCTGAACTCTGTGAAAAATCTTAATGTTGAAGTGTTATGCATGTAAACTCGCTTTTATATATTGGATTGTCCATGAACTCTCATCGACCCGAGATATTACTCGTTTTTCATTTCTTCCCCCCCTTTTCCTCACAAAACCCACCTCACTGTCTTCTTCTTCTTCTTCTTCTTCTTCTTCTTCCATTTTTTTTGGTGGTGGAGGTCGGATTGTGAAAAACAAGGCGCCCCCCCCAAAAAAAGGAAAGAAAAAAACTGGCAGCCAGAGATTGTCTAATGGCGGCAGTGAGTCCGTTGGAGAATTTTCAAGTAGAGTGTGAATTATTTAGGATGTGTGGCGAGTGTGCAGAGCATGAAGCCACCCCGCCCGGCAACCAGGCAGAGTGGCCGAGAGGATTCAGCGTGCAGCAAACATTCGCCCGTCAGAGGTCTTTATTTCTCCTCCTCCTCGCCATCAGGTTGGGCTGAATTTGAGTTTTCTTCTTCTTTGAAAATTTGCTCGCATTTCTATCTGCCGAAACGCAAAGTGAGGCGCAGAGGAGTCGCACTGACCCATTTACAGCCCCCATGATGCAGCTGATTGTTCATCATCATCAACATTTCATGCAGGTCATCATGCATGTTTAAAGGCACGCCGCCGTACTGTACAGAGGACCCCCCCCCCTTCCTCCTCTTCCTCCTCTTCCTCCTCCTTCACCCTTCGCAGTGCAGGAGCCCCTCAGGGCCTACTTATCCCGCGAGCACATGTCAATCTCACCTGAACGACCCCGATAACGAGACAAAAGCAATCAATCTCTGATATTGGCCGGGGTGGGAGAGAGTCGGGGCGACGCAGACGCTATCAGCAAACAGCAACAAAGACGGAGATTTTCTGCGCGAGGATGATTAGAAACACGGCGGCTGCTGTGACACGCTGATCTGCGGCGGTTAAACAGAGGCGGCTGTCATCGCTGGCAAATGATGACGCCCGAGCGCCGATAGAGGAGATGGGATCTACGTGTGTGTGTGTGTGTGTGTGTGTGTGTGTGTGTGTGTGAGGATCAGAGGTGTTGATGCAAAGCACAGCAACACTGTGCACACACGCAGCGAGGCAGGGCCACACACACGGAGAATCAGTCAATGAAAAACAAACACACACACACACAATGCAGACATGCACGCTGCAGTTAGCTTCGACCTGACTGTTTAAAATGATATTTTGGTTGACTTGAGTCGTGGATATCAAACCTACTCATCGCTGTAATCTTGATAAACACGAGTGAAATAAAGAAATCTGTGAGAGCAGCTGTTTAACGCGCTCGCCTTCTCTGCGGTACGGCTGCTTTGGGCTTTTACACGAAGACTTAATTCACTTTTTAAAATATACTGAACAATTAAACGAACAGTCTGAAGACATAAAATTGATTGAAGGTTTTCAGAGCGTTTTTATTGCCGCTGTGGTCAGAAAGACGAGCTTCATCATGCCGACGCTGGACACCTGTTCCACGTCCAAAACAGGCCTGCAACTAATGATTATTATTGATTATAATTTTTTTAATCAACCGTTAAATAGTTGTGTTTACAAAATGTCAGGCGACGGTGCTTTGGAGGAAATGTGTCACTCCTCTTTTCACTGAAAGGCTGCGACTAACGATTGGTTTAATTATCTGTTATCTTTATAATTATTGTAAAAAAATGAAAAAACTGTCAAAATTGTTTAGATTGGTGATTTTGCACCAAAACTCACAAAAAAGTGTTTATTTGCAGTTATACTGAAGCATTTTGCCTCCACTAAGCCTGAATAATGTGAAATTAACATAACTCCTGTCATCATTCAGAATCTTTAGGTCAGGACAAACATCTCTGCTGATGGGATCTGTTTCTTTTTAAGGTGTTTCAGGATCATTTTCCTCTCTTAACTGTGCTCAGATTAAAGATGGAAGAATCGAATTGGTACGTTACTGCAGTGTCCTGATGCTCGTTTTTGCAGAGATGCAGAGTCACGATTCAAATGTGAAACTCTTCAGTTTTAATGGACTAGTTCTCGGACACGAAGGCATCGCCGGCGTGCGCACGATATCGCTCAAACTGTATGAGAGCAGGCGGGATAAAGTGGAAAACATACAGAGTACAGTAAAGCGACAATGCAGGAGCATGAATAAAACAGGACTTCAGTCTATGCATCTTCCCTACACGGCTACTTGGACACGCAACACAGGAAACTCAGCAAACTACATCGAACCCACCTGGAATTAAAGCTGGAAATAATTTTTTGTTAAATCAAATTTTCTGTCGATTAATATCTTGCGCTTCCATTTTCATCAGCATAATCCAAAACAAGATAAATAAATAACTAATCCAGTACCTGTCTTACCTTTTTAAAGCCTTGAACGCACGGCTGCAGCCTCTCTGTGCATGCAGGGTGTGTGTGAGGGGAGGGGGGTGAAATTTCCAACATCAAAAATCAAAGCATTTAAGTAGATTGTACACAAGCACGTCTTGGAAGCTTGATCTTACTAATCTACAAATGGCTTCTTGTTATTAAACTGCTAATTCAGAGGATTAAAGGATCCATGAGAACACAATCCCCTTCACTTCCTTTCCAGGGTACGCTGAAGGTGGCTTAAATATTAATTAAGCGCACGCACACATGTTCGCCCATATGCACACGCATACAGCAGAGCATATACGGCGAGAGGATATCCAGGACTTTCCTTCTTTCTTTTGTCTCATTTTGTCTCATTTTTTTATGCAAAACTCTCATTTCTTTCACTGATTCATTCCTCTTATTCTTTCTTTAGGATGCTCACTTCTCTTCTCTCACTTTGCCCAAAATCTTCATTCGACTTGTTGTTTTTTTGGCCACGACGGTCCAGGATGAGGAAATAAACTTCAGAGTACAGAGCTGCTGTCAGGAGGCTTCGCCGGCTCAAACTCACCTGCATGTTTTGGGCAGTGTGTGTTTTACTTCCACAGTTTGTTTCCAGCTTGTTCAGAAACACTCGTGCCGCAAATTCAAGAAAGTGTGTTCTGTTTGAGAAAGTGAAGCCACAAGATTTGTTTTTTTTTCCATCTGAAAACACAATATTTCCATTTTTATTGTGCCGCATCTCCAACATAAAAAAGTACTCAGGCTAAAAAAAATGGGCTCATTTAGTCAACCAAGGGCGGCTCCTTTACAAAGTGCTGTAAATTGTTTTAGTTTTTTTTCCTTCTTCCCTGATTAATTTCTTGTTTCCACATTTTTCAGAGACCGGAGATCTCATCTTTTGACTGAGCCCGTTATATATGGTGCGTTATACATTATATATAGTGCATTAAGACTGACACTGATAATACATTTTGACATGCTCGCCTTGCTGAAGCCGCACAAACTGCTGATAACGTGGATTTACAAGGTGTATCACGGCGGGGACATTAAACGAAAAGTTAAATTATGAACCAATCTATTTCTGATTTTAACAACATCCTCCAACGACACATTATTTTAAGTGTTCCTGTAAAAAAAAGAAAAAAAAAGAAAAGAAAAAAGCCATTATGAATATAAAACGCCTCAAATTATTGTAATATCTTGATGAAAAGGAAAAGTTCATCTCGTCCAATCCCTCCCGGTCTTAAAAGGGAGACAGTAAATTGACATCAAGTGTCAAGCGTGTAAAAGTCAAAGAGTCAAATCTGCGCCATAACCCAGGGAGAATGTACTGCGGCCAGCATGAAAAACTACTCACAGCAGATCACATTACCTGCCTTTTTCACTGAAATAAGCAGTGTAATTTATCCTGACCTTTTTAGATTACTATGAATGTGCTGTCTGTGTAATTTTAACTGAAGTCCTCAGCAGCTTTGCCGGTCTGGAAACACTGGCTATGAAACCCGAGGAGGCGGCCGCTGATGGGATCAATGGGCTGATGCCACCAATACAGCGATGATACAATACCAAACAAATACTGAGGGACTGCCTGACATTCACGGCTATTAACACACATCCAGGAAAATCGCTGCCGCAGATTCACCTTCAGACTCTCTGCAGTCGAGGGCCGATTCCTCGCCACGCGTACCGCCGCTAATAACAAAAGTAGAAGCCTATTTTAGCTGTGACAAGTGTTTCAGGATTAGAATTTCATTCCTAATGGGTTCTCTGGTAACGGTTTAATTCACTACCTATGTGATATCAATTCCATTATAATCTCATTAAGCTATTGCACACTGAGGTGATTTCGAATGAATGTGAAACAGCCAACCGTACGCTCCCCCCTAATTGAGCAATACTTTTTTTTATTCATTATTATTGCCCATTATTAAATTAATGAACTTAATGGACTTATTTTCTAAATTGCAAAGACCCCTGGCAACATGTTTTTAATTCCATTAGCAGACATATTGAACAAAAAAAATAAATAAATGAAAGAGAGAGAGAGAGAGAGGGGGAGATACGCAGAGGTGTGTGTGGGCAATTAGCCTACTGCTGCGACAGATCATCAGTGGCACAGTTTCGCTTTTCTCTCTAGCGGGAGTTTGTCCATCTTGTCCTGAGCCTCCGCTGACAGCTCTCACCTTCACACAGACTTTCATGCTTTGTGCTCTCTGAGAAAGGAGTCGCTCTCGTGCAAACCGCTCGGATTTGACTCTGTTTTAACCTCTAATCTGTCGCCCTTTGATATTAAGACGCGGCGTACACGGCATGACAACATATTTGAATATTATATTGTAAGGCGAACTAAACATAACCTGAATAATATATGAAATAGATTTTCTGAAATGAGATCTTTTCAGTAACCAGAGGCTGCCGCGCAAAATTGCCCGAGAAGATGAAAGCAGCGGATCTGCATAACTGAACAGCCGATCAATACGTCTCAAACTAAAATGGCAAGTCTTGATAAGGTTATTGAATTTTCTTTTTAATTAAAAAGCATACAACTGCGCTCTCTGTCAAATACCGCGGCATCACTGATGATGAGAGGAGCAGGAGGCCTGTCCTTGTTTATATGTTCATCACTATATGAAAAACAGCGACCGGAGTGTCGGCGCGTCATCAATCAGCGGCGGAGAAATTTATTTTCTGTTTGTCTCTGTCGTGTCTTGGGATTAAGCTGTCATGGAGGCTCTCAAACCACAAACGATGACATTCATATAGATATTAATTCTTATTACACGTCATCCGTGATGCTCTAAAACTATCAGCGTTATTTATTTCACGTCCACGCGACATCATTTCCTGTTTTTTTTTCTTCTTTCACCTTTTCATCCCAAGGAAATTACGCGACAATGGAGGCGATATTAGCACTCGTGTGGATTATATAACACGTGAGACATTGCATCCGTTTTGTTTAATGTACACATCCAGAAGTGGTACACTCTCTTTCCATATTCTAGTCATGAAAATGCATAATTTAAAAGAGCTGAGACCAAGCTGTTCCTCGGCGGTGCAGAGCGAGCGCTGCATCGTATCAGCGCGAACATCAGTGGATAGGAAACTCTGCTCCCCGGAGAGAGTGCCATTACATTCAATCGTCAACCGCTGGATAAAACTCATTTCACTCTGCACAGTGTCTGAATGGCTGCATACATTCAGCAGAGGCCACGATGTGATAGCGCAGCATGTCACAACCACACTAAAGGGATTTCAGAGCAGGTTGGCGCGCCGCACAAAAGACGCAGCACAAAGAACGGTGGAGGCGCTGCCGCCACAGCTGACCGTCCTCGCAGCGCCTGAAGGACCCGGAGAGTAAACAAACAGCGCCGAGCGGCCGCTTGTTGGGAGGTCCAAGCTAAGTTGTTGACAACAAGATAATGTCAGCGTCTATTTTTAGATGAATGAAAGCGTCTTTGGGGGAAGCGAGCCTGTTTCAAATATTAATTCCTTTGCCTGTATTTAGCTCTGTCTCCATGCAGCTTAACAAAAGATTTAAGAAAACAGCAGCCGGCCGAGATTCAGCGGATGAAGCGAAAATTGAGACTTTCTCTCTTCTTATTTGCAGACTCATGACACACTCATGACTGTTTGTTATCAGAGTTAAACTATTTACACGTGCCGTCAACTCACAGGTAAGTTTTCCTATAAAGGTTTCAGTTTTTTTTTTATCAACTTATGCTCCAAATATCTGAAACACACAGCATCTCTATGTTTGTGGACTGTTGATGCATGAAGCCAGATTAGGTGAATGGATTCCTTTAGTTTTAATATCAGATGGTATTGAGATTATTCCCAGTGACAGACACTCTGCAGCCATTATACAGTGTTTTTTTTTCCACAAAGAGAGAGGTAACCTTCAGAAATTCTTAATATTGCCAATTTAGCATGAGATCTAGGCAGTAAATGTTTTTTTTTCCAACTTAGCTGCACATAACATGATGTAAACACAGCACATGAGCCATGATCAGATACTGTGTTCATTCATGGCTGCACATGAACAAAAGTTTCATTTTGGAGATCACAAGACGAGATCTGCACTTTTCTTTTTTACAGATTTACGGACAAATGTATAAACAGTTATTCTCAGCAAACATCAGAAGAAATGGCTATAAGTCGCATTTATTACAGCGGGGTATTTATGACGTCTGTGCGCCGCGGTTTGACAGATTTGTGACACTGAGAAGAAGGAGAGCGAGCTCTGTGTCTGCTGGGCAATAAAGGTGAAAACACAGCAAAAAGAAAAAGCTGCTGTTTGGACTCTTTGCCCACAATCATGTATTCATTTGTGTGTATATGTATATAAATACAGTATATTTATAGATAAAGCTTCATATATATATATATATTTATTGGGGGTAAAATGACATGCGCGTCACATTATGCAGCGTTTTAACTGAGAATTATTTATCAGCAGGTCATCTTTATGGACTGGCCCTTTTGCAGGCTGCTGAATATTTCTGTTTCTAGTCGAGGCTTAAACAGGAGCTTTGACCAGCTCGTCCCGGGCACGGAAACAGACACCGGCAGCTACAAACATACAGCAGGTTATATAATGATCATGAAAACTACATGAGAGAGAGCAGCCCCGCTCCCCTCTGCCCAACCCCCACCTCATCGCAACCCCATCCCAAACAAACACGCTCAAAATCACACTGACAGCAGCGCGTGTGGATGCACATAAACACACACACACACACACACAGACAGCGGCTGACGGCGAGAGAGGCCAAGCCTGACACGAGGTGAGATGAAGTAGCGTTTCTCATCATCCGCTGAGCCCGGCTGTGTCTGACCTGGAGGATGGAGGTAGGCCCGGGGCACGGCCTCGGGACCCGGCCAGCCGGAGTGAAAAGGGCCTCCGCCGAGACTTATAAAGTCCCGGCCACAATTTACTGGGAAGGCTCAAATTGTGGTGTCCAGTGGCCACAGCGAGGCCGGCTGTCAGCGGCACTCTTATTTGCTTCATTCCCTTTGACACCGCCTCTCGATTAGGGTCATAAATTCCATGAAATCGGTCAATAACCTATAACACTAATGTCACTCTCCTGCCATTAATTTTACAGCCTGTGTGCCACACTGTTTCTTAACCCCCTTTTTTACGTGACAGCGGGGTTTATGCTCCCAGGGATTGATTGAGAAGAGTATATAACAAGCTTTGAATAGAGCCTTTGTACCCGTAAATATAAAGCCATGTATGAAAAACAGTGGATGTGAGACGTGGGTGGAGATTACCACCTGTGCATGTTTGGATCACTAATAATACACCTGGAGGATTTTCGCATTAAACTCCATGGTAGCTCATTTAAATGGGAATAAATTGCTTCGTTTATTGAGTCAAAACACAGAATATTTGCCCTGACACCGTCCTTTTCATTACTACGATGCAGCTCTCGTTAATATCTGCTAATTTGTGTGTGTGTGCTTTAAAATGTATTTATGTCTAAATCATTTTCTCCAAATCTCTAGGATGAGTGTTTATACTGTATTCACTTATCAAAGGTTGCAAAAATCATGCATATATAAAATATCAACCTTATTTTTATTTTATGCTAAATGAAACACACCTATTCGGACACATTTCTCACCCTCCAGCTCACACTGTGCTAATATGTGTAAATATAGATTTTTACTTCCATATGTTGCTGTATATACGGGGCTGTATAGCGATGTAGGTTACTCTGAGGACACCTGTCTCACCTACACACCTGCTGGGAATGAAGTGCTCGGCTGAAAGCTTTAAAGGAGCTTTAAAAGTCGTGAAGATAAATGGCCGACGCACACTGAAGAAGGCGCGGCTGAAAAGCATTTTACAGTCAAACTCCAATTAAAAGATTTCAGGTGTGAACTTTGCACTGCAAAACACTGACAGCAGCATGAGATAGATATGACAGTAACTGCAGAAATGATCATTTTATTACGTAAAGCTTCAGACAGTGTCAGAGAGATATCACAAGTGCACAAACTTCTGAATTTTAAAGAGCACGACTTGATGATTCCATTTGAATAACTGAGTATAAAATAGTGGAAAGTGCACAAATTACATTTGTTGCAGTGAGAGAGAGGGCAGAAGTGTTTTTCTTATCATGCGTGGCAGGTTGCCAGTGAATATGTTGCTGCCGTTCTCACAGGGGCCTCTCCTCCAATCTTTTCCTTATGTGAGAGCTGACACTTCAGGGCATATCTATGGCACAGGCGTGTTAGCGATGCACACGCCTTCTGCTGCAACGCTGCCGAGGAGGATGAAGGACTGCCATGAGAGACTTCTGGAGTTACTGGCAACGCAACAGGCCAACCGCAAAAAAAAAAAAAAAAGTAAAATAAATAAATAAAGCTGTAAAAACTAATTACTATAAAATGGAAATTGGCAACGGAAGAGCTCACTTAAACAAACGTTGCTGCTAAAATATGTTTTGAACTGAGAGAGGAGAGGAAGAGGAGCTTCTGCGGATGAATCGGTGCTGAGAGGAGACTTTCCTTCTTTAGATCAGCTGAAGGGGGCATTTTTAGGCCACGGTGTCTAAATCGCAGAGATGCATGTTTTTGACACATGCTATGATACTGAAACTCACTTGTTGTCGATGCTCAAACGACGTCTTTGTCTATTTTTAGACCTCGAGCGTCATGAAATTTGCTCCAGTTTCTCTGGATCATCATTTGCTGGAAAAGCCGTAATCTTAATATTTAATCCTCCAGGTCCGTCAGATGTAAAAAAAAATGTCTGCTCGGCTTTATTTAACATTATTTCTGCATAATCGCACGTCCCGCTGCGTGCGATTCACTCTTCCAGGTTTGTTTCGACTCAGTCACGAGTGAAAACAGACAGTATCACCTCGTGCTTTGGCAAGTTGGCGTGCGCGTTGGCAACTTTCCATCCTACTACTCCACCGGCTCCTCATTGTTTTGCTGTTGGAGCTGCACTCCTTTACTCTCTCTACTCCTGAAGAGAGGGAGAGAGAGGAGCCTTTAAACGCCGCCGCCGCCGTTAATCATTAAATCAGATTTCTTTTTTTGCCTCCTCTGGAATGGCTGGAGTCGAATTGACACGGAGCCTCGACAGCGGCAGAGCAAAATGGCCGCTCGTGGTAACAGCTCACAAGCCCCTGGACAACCTGAGGCATGGCCATCCAATCCCACATCATTAAGGCTAGAGTCCTTTATTGTGTTGGAGGCATTAAATGGTGCGCTGGCTATAGCCCTGAAGTCACACTCCACTAGGAGAAAACAGCAGAAAAATAACGGCACAGCTGGATAATGACTTTTCCCTGGGAGGCTGACCATGTGTACAAAAGCGCTAATGATAGCAGGTGCAATAAGCGAGCGCAAGGCTTTTACTGCGTCCGGATCTATTTTCCTCTGCTAAACTCGCCAGTGATTTCCCCCGTGTAGGTGTCTTTCTGTAGTTTAAGAACACCCCCCTTTCCTCCTCCTCCATCCCTCCCTCCTCTCCATCCACTCTCTCCTCCTGTATCTAATCTCTTTATCAGCTGTGCAGCTAATATCAAAGAGGACTGTGGTGTGAAAATCCTGCAAGTAAAACCTGCTGTCAGAGCCTAATCACAATTAGCCGGGATCTGGACCCATTAGCCCCGAGGGGAAGAGACCGAAGGCTGACAGAATTATTGTTGCTCCTACGACTAAGCTGCAGATTGTGAATGATCCCACAAAGGGTGGGGTCTGCGTCTCCAAAAAAGAAAAAAAAAATCCACAATCTGAATTGTTCTTAATATTCAATATTGGAGAAATGTACAATTTAAAAACCAGATGAACTTGCTTGAATCTCATTGGTTGAGCAGATAACACGTTTCCTGGATGCACCGACTCCACTGCTTCCTTCGCCTCGGCTTTGCAGCAGAGCTGTTACATCAGCTGTGCTACAAAGGCCCGTGTGTGTGTGTGTGTGTGTGTGCCTTCCACATTATAAAACATTGAGCTGGAAGTTAATGACTGATTGCAACAGCCTGTTACTGAAACTTGTAAGAAAAGGAGAGCAACAACTCGCGGCAGACAAAACAACGCCACGTGACGCCCCTCGGTGAATCACCTGCAGTATAAGCCTTTCAAAGAAGCGCCCTCGCATTTGATGTTAAGCCCCCAAACTGTTCTGGCTGTCTGAGGACTTGCCGGGGAGATAGAAATGTCTAAAGTTATTACAGCAGTCAGGTAAAGTGTGTGGCAACGCAGTCCTGTAATGGGGGTGGAGAGCCGGCCAGCAGCAGCTAATGAAGGCGTCTCGGGGAGTACTAAAGAGTCTACGTGACACTACTCCTGATTCGCCCGTCTGAGGACACAGATCAATTAATACATTAACAAACGATCGCAAGCACTTCATCTTGCAATATGAAACCGGCGGCCTGGACTCGCTGCCCTCCCGCCCAGAATGGCTGATCAGCTCTGCCTCTCCACGCCGTCTGCCATGAATTTCAACATCTTCTGCCGCTTAGCCTGCAAACGCCTCCGTGTGGGTTTGTAATGTCTCACCAGAGGCAGAGACCATATGTATGCATTGTAACCACAACACATGCTCAACATATATGCAATAAGGGCAGATGCGGGAGCGCTCCGAGCGATTCTTCATCTTCTAAGAAAATCTAACTTACTGATACAATTTGCAGTATAATGCACCATATATGACTGAACCACAGCAGCTTTGATTGAACGTCTGCCTAAAGGGAATCCACTCCTGCTAATGACCACAGCCTCAAACCGGCTCTTTCCTGATTTTTAAGCCGCTGCTTGTGGACGTCTCAGTCGTTTTTTTTGTTTTTTTCTTTTGCAGATAAAAAACAAAGCATTAATGCAGGCCAAACACACCATGTGAGCAGCCTGCGGCACACTTGAGTGCGTTGGTCGGGGAAGTCTAACGTAAACCATTGCTCCTTGCCATGCCATATATATCCAGTCTCCCCATTACCACCATCTCTACTCGACAGCGAGGGCCCTGCACTGCTAAATTATTCATCACACTGAGGGGAGGACAGAAGCATGCATGGTTTCTCCACTCCATGCCTCTTCTCTTTTTCTCTCTGTCTCTAATGCAAAGGAACAGCCGGGTGGAGAGAATGATATACAGGCTGTCTCTCCATCACTGTGTGGCCATCGCAGGAGATGTCGCCTCCACTTCCTCCAATTACCACAGCGGAGGAGTTGGGGTTGGGTTTAGGTTGCTCTGCGGCCGACCAGACAGTTTGCTGGCTCGCCCGCCTTGCATATGGGGCAGAAAGGTGGGTGGCACCCAGGGGCCCCATGCATAACCTGGGACGTCTTTGTATACACATTCATCTATATCAGTGGGCAACGGGGAAATGTAAGCCAAAGGTAATTGCCCTGGATAAGAACATCTGCTTGGTGAATAAATATTCTAATGAGGGGAGCTTGCAGGTTCCCCAGACTGATGCACGGCTGACAGGCCTCCGGAGGGACCGCAGGTAATGCTCACCACCTGCAGTTCAAACAGGAGGCGGTCCCACCCTCCTCTCACAGCTAAACGCTGGTCGTCCAACACACACACTCACACTGCCACACATGCACACACTATAGATGCCGGGGACGGGTGGTAAATCTTTGATAATGCACCGCTTGTGATGTTCCCGTGCTCAGGAGTGACAGGTACAATGCAATGCTCTCGCAGTTTCACTTTCGTGTCGCCAGCTGAGGCATTCTGGGTATTCTGGGGCATGTTATTCTGCTGCCGAATAGATGTTGATCTTACGGTCGATGGCGAGAAGACACACGTAATTCTGCTTCCTCCAGCGTCGCGTGAATCTGGAGCCTTAAATCGTCAAAGTCCCTCCCGATTCTCGTTCAGCCGTTTCCAGGCAGTCAAGAAGTTCTGCCACTTCTCGTGTTGGTGCATTAAGCCACCGTCGAACGTTCATTTTCATTGTGCATTAATCTGTTTACTGCTCATTGTTCCGTTTATTCGATAAACTGCTGAGGCTAAATGTCAGAAAATTGTGAAAATGGTCCCCAATTTCTCAGCTTTGCTTTCAAATGACTCGTTAGGGTTATTTACGGAGAAACTTTTATGTAGAATTTGTGGAAAATATCCTCCACTTCACCACACAGCGTTAACACTTCCTGACAACATAAGACACTGATTAGTCTAAAATGTAAAGACAGTAAATGTAGAGTGACAGAAAACAGAGAAAAGTTTAAAATATTGGAACCACAAATGATTTAGATTTGTTGTCATTTAACTTTCTTCTGACCATCATCCATGTTTCAGCAGTGTCACCTTTCATACAAAGTTTATCAAAAACTCATTCCCAACCTGATTCAGTCAGTCTGACACATGTTAGGACCACTGTGAACTATCCTTTTTTAACTGCATATTAAAGGTCACTGTTGTTTTTTCTGATCATAAGGTAAAAAATATTCAATACAAGATTCATCAATTCCTCATTTTGTCTGAGAAGAAAAATAAAAAATATTTATCA
>JBAJHX010000039.1:1652545-1670658 GCA_037176925.1 Amniataba percoides
GCCGCACAACCTCCTTCAAGGTCTGCAAAACTTTCTAAACTCTTAACATGACGATGGCAAGTAGTAGCACAGTATGGCTGAGGGCAATGTGCATATGCATATACATCTATCTATATATATAATCACCACCGCTTTAAAGAGTAGATGAAAATAAATAACAGGAAAAGTCCAAGCGTGACCAAAGTGACAAGAGACTGCAGTGAAGTAAGATTACTGTAAACATGTTCCATGTATGATGGCATATGGATGCCACCGTCGCCACCTAAGGCGTAGGTTTTGATGTGCGCGCCGTGCTATATTCAGATTAGTGTGACATCATATAAAATGCATTTGGATTTGCTAACCATCTGGAGGCAGGCTGAAACAGGTGTTCCTCCAGAGTGGAGGCGCTCCCTCAACCCAAATCTCTGCATCGATGAGAAAACACATCAATAGTGAATAGCACGTCGGAGTGCAACAATCCTAAAACCTCATACGCAGAAATAATCCATCCGCCGCCTCGTCTTAAATAAGCACTCCTACTGAAGAAATACGAGGAGAAAAGCCGGTTTTCTCCCCTTCTGAACAGGAATATAATGTTTTCTAATTCAGCCACAATATATTTCTTCCTTCCTCATTTTGAGCGTAATCTCACAGTAAAAAAGACACAGCACATCAACGCCAAAAGACACCCTCGTTTGACATAAATTATAAATTCTAGTCATACAGTTATTTTAGCTGAGTGAAGATGGTTCATCCCGCTCAGTTTGCCTCCCAGGGTGTCTATATTCATATGTCAGATGATGAACGCCGCCAAAGCCATCACGGATGAGGCGGCTGAGACAGACAGGGGCACAGTGCTGGGGGTAAGAAGAAGAAGAAAGAAGCACTGAGGGTATCTGGGCCTTCTGTAAAACAGTGGCACAAAGGAAGGGAGAAGTCTTTTTCTTTTTTTTTTGGACCATATGCTCCTGTTCCGCACAGGAGCTCGCCTGAATGGGATATGAGGTCCAGAGACACTGCTGGTCCAAGCTGAGCAGGTGTGCTGCCGCGGCTTTCAATCACACACACACTCACACACACACAAATATATACTGCTGTTTACACTCTGCAGAGTCATAACGCAACATCTCTGAATGCAGCAGCTGCCCAGATTGGCCATCTTGAGTTGGGACGCTGCATACTTACACTGTTAAGCAATTTTCAGTCAGTAAAATGAAAGTTTTACGGCTGCGTGAGAATAAAAGGTGGGAGGTGTTGTGGGGGGGGGCTGACTATGGTAATGTAGGTCAGCTATTCTTTCCAAAACTTTGGTCCTGAGCCACTTTTGTCGTTTTGTGGTCGGATTGCCAGACTTGCTGTAGATATTCATCGTCCTCCCGACACTTAACGCTGATGGCTGTGCTCCTGAGAGTTGGGCTTCTCTCTTGCACCAATCCTAGGCCACACTTTAAAGTTTGATCTTTACTTCAGTGGCACCCTAGGGACATATTTCACCATCCTGCAGTGCTGGCGAACTTCTGCGATGCTGTTGTTGTATGTTGCTGGTACCTTTTGTACTGGATTGTACTGAACACTGCACCCCTACTGTCAATAAAGGTTTCAATTAACATGTTCATAAATTGATGTACTGACGTTTTGAGCCACTTTCCAATGCACCTACAAACTTCCTTTTCCGTAACTTTATGCTTGTGTTGGTAAAGAGGCTGAAAGGTGCTCAAAGTGTGCTGATGCATTAAGCTGAATACAGGAAGCTGGAGAAGACGATGTTTTACAGTGAGTACAGCCAGGTGTACAGCACTCCTTCTGCAAAGTAACGACGCTCAAACACACTCGTTCAACTTAAAAATGCAGGTACACGCATACACACAAACACACACATCCATTAAAGCACCCCCCCCCTTACTTATTTCTAGAGAGGCTGTGGTATTAGTGAAACCCCAGTCTGCTGGCAGCCCTATCCATCATCGCACCATGCCAGACAGACAACAGAGCACACCCTCACGCAGCCCACAGTCCCACATTTGCATTTGACCACCTTCATTAAATTCAGAAAAGGTAATACTAATTTAGACTCTCGAAGGCAGCTCGATCTATCCATCTAAACTTTTTTTTTTTTTTCAAAGATTGTCCTCTCATAGAATTAAAAGTAAAGGTCATGTGCGGCGCATCAGTTTGGTGATTAAGTTAGTTACTCCATCCCTGTTGTTCTGCGGCACAGGGTGACATCTTCATAATAAGGAAACATGATTTTTTTTTTTTTGCTGTCACTTGAAAGCAGCAGATACTCGTTTTATCAGCCAAGTCATTATTTAGAATCAGTGGGACCTTCCAAATGGTGCTTTAGCACCAGCCGGACAAAGTTATGTAGCTGCTGATCACCATCAGTCATCATCAGTAGCTTTCTTTTCCAGCTCTTAAGATAATTTTAATGGGAAAAAAATAAAAACAGGAGAAAATACACACCAAAGGCTCCTCCTGATAACTCAAGATCTGCTTACTATTTTCAAATCTTCCAGAGAGGTGATGAAATCATAAGCCCTCATGTCAGATGCCTTTTAATGATTTCTAAAGCCTGGGACAAACCTGAAGTCCAGCTACAACGATGAATTAATCACCTCCTTTCAATCTACCTGCATTTTACTTTAAAAGTCAGGAAGAAACATGCAGCTTGTGACTGAGTAAATAAACTAAAAACACACTGCACAAGGTAAATTACACAACAAGGACAACCAGCAGCTTATACTGTATAGACGGTGTAGTTTGTCCTGAAAAGGCTAAAAAAGGAGAAAAACTCTGACTGTCAAGCCCACGGAGGAAACTGAAGGTGAGTGAACTTCAGGTAAAGAGGTTTATGTACCGACATGTCTTCCTCAGTGGCCAATGTCAGACACAAATATCAAATCTGTTTAAAAAAAACACGTTTATGAAAATGACTGGCAGCGATTTGACATCAGAACCTTTTTATAAATGCACAATACGCAATTTTATCTGCCGTCTGTCAACACCAACTGACCCTGTCCCGGTCAGCCGTCACGGCCAAATCATATTCATCACATTCATAATCAGATTTTTTAATTTATAATTCACTTAACGCGTGTCCCTGCCTTTGCAGAAACTCCATCTGTTGATGAAAAACTGAAAGCACCAGAGAAAAACAGGAAGTGGACACCAAGGCGGGATTTTATATTTGAAATCAGAAGTAATATCTCAAATATTATGTACTATAAACTATTATGTGTGCAGAATATTTTTTTTATTTTATATTTGACGATACAAAATCTACCTTCACTCTTACACCTGCACTGCACCTACATAAGTGAAAATTTGGCTCATGTATCATCTCATCTTAGTCTAGAAGCACTGGATTTCAGCATTTACTCCGAGAAAAATAACATCATTTTACGCTGAATGCATGTTTTATGCTGCTATATTAAAAAGAAATCAATTGAATGTGCCACCTTCGGCGAGCTTTTCGCGTAGAATCGGTCGTCATTTGCATAAAAAATTCTTGGACTGGCACCCGGCTCGGTTCTATTTGCAGGAGTTATCCGGAGGAGGACCGTAACCTCGTGGCTCTTCTCTCAGATGACCTTATGATCCTCCACTATATCGCGCACTACTTTCTCCCTGCTTGTTTGTAGTACTAGGTGGTGTACAGTTGCACCAACCTCTCATTGCTCGGGGCGATATGAATACAGTACCCGAACTTTCATGCACATACAGTATGAGAGTGTTTTCACTTCTCTGTTGGCCTCTGGCCTGCCTGACTCCTGACTGCTGCTCCGACCAGGTTCTCTACAAAGAATCTGAAGCACTGGCACAAATGAGATGTCTCCTTTTCGCAAAAAAACCCCCAAAAATAAAAAAAAAAAACACAAAAAAACCTGCTTCTTCGGTCCGCCGTGTGTGCACGCTGCAGTGGAATTCACAATGTTCGTATAATCTCACACACGCTGAGCATCGGGGCTGTTGTCGAAAATCTCTTCAATCCCTTCCTTCCCCCCGGTGAATTACGACTGCAGGTAAGGCAGCTACCTTCAACAATACGACACAACTGCATCTGTGATCTTGAAAACTGTGACACACCACGATTACTCGTATCGCTGCCTTTTTTAAGTATATAGAAAGTAATATGATGTAAAATCGTCACCACAGTTGGATGTAAAGATCAGAATGAGGGCAAAGGGTAAGATTAATATGATGAAATATACCTTACTTTTAACAAAAGAGATGAAAAATTTGATTAAATAAATGATAGTGATTTAAAAAAGAATGAAAATAATATATTACAAATGATGATGAAGTTGAAAAGGAGCTCTTATGGACATTATAAAGTATTAAAAAAAAGGAAACGTGTGCATACTGTAGGCTGTGTCAATCACACATCCAACTGAGCGCAAAAATAATTTCATTTTCATTCCTCGGGGAAACAGAAATCAAGTTGCTTGCTGACAGTGAGCAGTGACTCAAGCTGTTCAATAACTGTGCAACGGGCTCGACAGGCTGCAAGGTTTCCGCTGCAAGTTCTGCGACTCCCAAAGCCACGAGAGGCGGTTAAAACCGACAATCAGATAAAAGGAAGGTTCTTCTGTTTTGGCGGAAAAGTTCCCATTACATGTAGATGTCCTCATCAGGGGATCTGAAAGTGGTTCATTCTTTTATTGATTTTGTCCCCATCTTTGGTGATAAGAGGTCATCATGTGGTGTTTTTACACACACGGGGAGATGTGCAATCAGACTGCGTGTTTGCCGTGACACCTTTTCACCCACATCTTCTGTTGATCGAGTTTTTTTCTGGCGTTCGATTGTGAAATGAGCTTCAGTTTACAGGGATGGAAAGTTGGAGGTGCATCCTACAGCCGTTTCAGCTCAGCCGAATCTACCAAAGATTTGATTTTATTATTCATGAATGTGCTGGCACATTATTATCTTTTAATTGTTGGATTTCACCATCGGTCTGAGAACACCTGCTGCCAAAACAGCAGGTTGTTTTACAGCTGAAGAAATCTCTTTTATTCTTAGTTTACAGACGCACCATGAGGCCAAAAAGACATAATTTACCTTTTTACTAGTTTTAGTCTAAAGCAGTTTTTGCAGATTTCACTGTGGGGAAATGCAAACAAGGATTTTCTCCACAGTGTTTGGCAACTCTTTGATGAAGTCTTTGTGAACGAACCCAGCTCCTCAAACAGCGAGATTAATGCTCCTGGTTTTGGTGTGATGTGACCACTTCATTAAGTCGACCTAATGTGATCCAACACAACAGCTCTGCTACGAGTTCCACCATTATGAAGCCGAGAGTCTTTCACTTTTTGTTGGCACTCTCAGAAAGGTAGTAATTCCACTTTATGTTTCTTATTGAGGTCGTAATGGGTGGTGTTGTTGTACAGGAGTGCATTATCTTGAAGGGTGGTTTTAATATCCTGCCCCTCTCGTGTGTGTAAATGGGGTGAATCGCTCCGTGAAGTGGCTGGTTGGCGTGTTCGCCGATGGCCTCGGGTGACCGCATTCCTCTCCTTCTTATCAATGACCTGTACTCATGATGGGCAGATTTATTAATCATCTAATTGTTTCTAAACTTCTGTTATTGTTTCTTTGGACTCTAATGCTGTTAGCGTATTACAGCGGAAGATAAATGCATGAGTGTGCACCCCCCCCAGATCAGTTAGATGTGCATACTGCATATATATCTCAGATTGAAATGGGAGAGAGAAAGCAAAAGGGAATAAGACAAGGTCGCTAGCTGACTTATCACTTGTCTCATTACTTGAAACAGCGACTGTCAGCAACTGCGCATCTTCCTCCTGGTCCGGTACATATCCGCACTCCGGCAGAAAGGGAATCAGTGGAACAAGGAAAGCCGACTCGTACTGCCCTCGGTTATTCCTTACGGCAGCAATACGACTTGCGTTCAGCTCAATTAGTAAAAAGAAATCAGACCGTGGATGACCGCGTCCCGAGCAAGTACAGAGGGATCGTCCAGAATATTTTAAAAAGATGCACGGCGGCAATAAAGACATCAGCCTTGAACTAACACAGTGTTTTTGACGCTACTAAGGACACAGAGTACATTAGCAAGTAGCAACCGCCGATGATGAGTTATAAGTGAAAGCCAATTATCTCAGCGGGGTGCGTATTACTGTACCGAGGAGGCACTCGGCCTCCCAAACTTCTGTCAAGGTTAAAACACAATGCTTCAACCTTTGGAGAGAATGAGACAGAAAACAAAAGGAGTTCAACAGGGAGACACGCAGAATGCCAAAGAAGGGAGAAAAACACAGCGCGTGGAACAAAAAAAGAGAAAAAAATATGTGAGGCAAAGAGAAAGATGCGGGGGGGGAGAAAGAGAAAGACAGACAGAGCGGGAGAGTGAGAAGGAGAAAACACAAAAGTGTGGCCCTCCTGGGTTGGATGCTGACACCAGTGAGGGATTACTGAGGGGAGGAGCGCGGCCATATGGCTGCATGGCAAAGTGGAACCCACGGGGAGGCAGCGGGCACATTAGCTTGCACGGGGCCCTCCATCGTTTCCTCTGCACTGCGGTTTGCGGGACGCACAGGAACATTGACAATGACATCAGGCTCTCCCACCTCTGTGATGGCTCCTGGATCCCAGCTGACACCGCTGGCAAAGGGCCAGGAGGAGAAAAAAAATCACCTGCTCCGCCCCGCGAGCACAGAGTTACTTATGCCACTCAATAATGACCCGGGGACCGCCACAAAAACAACAAGCGTGATGGTCACGGGAAGGCTGAGACTGAAGGCGTTCACCCGGCGCTCGGTATCGCTGGCCCCTTTCAAACAACAGAGGAGAGAGTCATAATAGCACCACGTTTCACACCAAAAGCGCCACTGTCGTTAAATCAATAAGTCATTACCTTTAATGGGATAAGCACTTTGAAAACTAATTGAAAACAGCTCCATTTACTCCAGCCAGGCCCTTAATGCAAACAATACTGTTGTTGCAGCGAAAAAAACAAAGAAAAAAAAAGAAGAAGAAAGAAGTGGAGGAAAAAACACACATGGTGCAGCTCGGTGGAGTCTGGTGTCTGATCATTCGGTCGACTGTTTTCGCTTTGTAATACGTCCATTTTTAAAACCGATACATCCAATTAACAATCATCGTGTTTAAAAGCCGAACATAAACGCGCAGAATCGCTGAAAAATGGCCGAGACAAAACCGAGCGGGCGACACACGCTCGGCTTGGGGAAATATTTCAGAAGTTTTGGGAGGAAGGAGGCATCTGAAACTTCTTACTTAGCAAGGTAATATGATTAAGTCTGAGTGGTTCTTAAGTGATTTGTTTTTCCCAGATTTCACAAACAGACTAATCTCACTGCACAAAATGTGTCAACCGTCTGACCGTTTCACTAGTGCTCCCAACTGCAACTGAGCAATAGTGAGCATCTAAAATGTGTTGTGGCAGGTTTGGAGAGTATTGATTTATATTAGAGAAAATGACTGTGCATTCAATTCCAATCAAAAGCCTCTGTGGCAGGCAGCCAGTTCTGTTACTGGGTGAAAGACACTGTATTAAATGTAAAGCAAATTGAATGCGCAAAGCCAAATATAAACCTTGGCAAGTGTTGCTTAATCAGAAATGGATTCTCATCAACACGGTTACTAAGTGGGAAACGTCAGAGGGGGGTTTATCATATGATAAAAAGACAGAAAGAAGTGATGGCACGTTTGTTTTGTTTCATCAATGAAACATCTGAAAAATATTTCAGACCTGAAGCTCTGAAAGAAGCACTTATTATTAATACTTGACTTAGACAAAAAAAAAGGAAAATTGGGCAAAATGTTGATTATTATGTTGTCAATATAGTAGCTATGTGAGTTTTGTGGATTTCAAATGAATTCTGCTGTTTAAAGTATGAAGTTTATGTGATGTAGATGAAGGTACGGTGGGCGCACATCAAGCTGCCAGCAGTGAAATTCATTCATTTAAGTGTAGACATCAATCAGCCGTGTGTACAGTTCGTCTGATAACTAGGTTAGCCATTAGGCTGCTGGAGGAGGAGGTGATCGTGCTGACAGGCCAAGCTGAAAGATTAGTTAACAGGTGGGCGTCTGGAGGCACCCGCAGTTACCCAAGAGCACCCAACACATGCACACACATGCATGGATCCATACATACGCACACACATGCAAACACTCATTGCATCTCTTGCCCTTTTCTTTTTTTTTTACACTTGGAAGAATGACATGTCCACATAAATGGGTGAATAAAAGAACGGGGGCACCATCTGGTTGATCCCGGTACTAATGGAGCAGCTCAATTACGCTTTGACTTTGAGTGGACTGACCGGGGACGGCGCGCTAATGTTGCTGTGTGCTGTTTATGTTTAACACCGAGCGCTGAGTGGACGCGTCGGATTGCTGGAAGACAAAGGAGGAATTTGAATAAATAAAAAAATTAATTAAAACAACTTTCAGAGACGCTTCTGCCAACAATGTGTCACCGATGGTCTCCAGACTATGTTCTCCTCGATGCTCCTCAGGAAGCACAACCACGCAAAATGGAGGGAAGGTGTTGTGGTCCATAGGGGGAGGCGGTGGAGAGGAAGGGGGGGGGGGCGATTCGACACTTGTTGTTCTATCCTTGAACGAGGTGCTCAAGCTAAATTGGCTGCGCAAATGGCTAATGTGTATAATGGAATTGAGAGTTGCCCTGCATAAGGGCGTCTGCTAAGCAAATAAATAATTTAATGCAAATCCCAGCATCGTGCCTCCTGCCAATTAAGCTAACCTGTTTTAGCTGTAAGTGATTTTATTACATTAGCATGCCGTAGCTCTGACTGCATTAGGGAGGGTTTAATCAGTCTGTAATCAAATTAGAGCTCAAGACAGAAGGAGGAAGTGCCACGCTTCCACAAAGCACCTTGCTCGCACACCTGCAGGTCTCATCTGAGAAATCTATATTTAAAATGCTTTTTATACATATGTGCTGTGCACCATCGTGTGGTTTGCACGCATGTGCTTTGACAGTTTAGAGCATAAAAGCCACCCGGTTCACATGTGCAACCTGTGAGCGTAAAGGAGGTTTCTGTGTGAGCTTTTACGCCACGAACAGACCAAACTGTGGTTGTTTGTGGCCAGTTCTTCTCTCATTCTGGTGACAAGCGAAGAGAAATTGATCTCAGCGACGCTCCTTTTGTTTTCCTGCGTTACTTGTACGGCTAACTACATGTCATCTCGTCCCCGTTGATGTTCGCTGTCACTTTCGATAAAGCATCACAGAGGGCGAACCGCATTACCGACGTGATTAACATAACATGCTCATGCAATCATCCGTGTTGCTTCATCACGCTGACCGGGAAAAAACAGTGTGTTTGTGTGTGTGTTTGGAGAGGGGGGGGGTTTTCGGAGATGATCTATGGCTACTTTTCACACAACGTTTCAGAAAAATTCACAGTGAGGTAGCTGCTGTGCTTAAGCTGTCAGGGAGCAACCTCGCAAAGCCTGACAAATCTGCCTCCGTGAGAGTGAGCGCTCAGAAGGCACTGCCAAAACTGATACCCTCATTGCCTTGTTTTCCGAGCTTTTGTTTTTCCTCTGCTTATTGGAAGCCGGGGTTGGCGGCGGGAGGGGAGGGGTTGGCATTGGAGCGATGGTGTGAGGGGGTGGAGGGGTAGCAACATGAGAAATGTGTTTGCCCTGAAGGCAAAGTGCAGAGAGGAGTCTTTAAAGATTCTGTGTGCTGACAGATGGTGGTGATGGCTGACAGACACTGTCTCACATGAGGGAGATCTGCCGGAGAGAGAGTTCAGTCGTGATCACCTTCCTCCCCATCATTCTCCAATCAAGATAAAGAAATAAATAAAGGAAGAGACAGCTTATTCCACCGCCAATTAAATGCACATAAACATGCACACACGTCCACTCCAGTTTTTCTGAGAAAAAGAAAGAAAGGAAGGAAGCTCAAAGTGGCCTTTCTCTCCTCTTATCTTCTCCAGAAGGGTTCACATCTTGGTGTGGGCATCATTGTAAAGTTCATCCTCTCGGACTAATTAACTGACGCCTCCTCTGTCGCTAATGAGGATCATTACAGGTGAGAAAATAAAGAGATTTGCTCTCTTCCTGATATGACATTTCCAACATGTAATGAAGATGAGCGTATGTATATAAGGAGGACTAAAGAAATAAATAGGTTACAGTAAAACGGGCATTAATGTCAGAAAGTCGTTTGAATGTCTCTCCGGGAGCTCGTCAAGCAGAAGGCGGTTATCATCGGACAAATTCGAGATCACCGTGAAGTCACACGCCTGCAGGTGGTGACGTGATGTCATACATTTTTACATGCACTCACCTATGCACCCCCTCTCCACCCCTGCAGCCCTCTCTCATGAATTATGGTCTCGCAGTTTGAGAAGTCATTGATAGGAAGGCCGGGCAGGAGCAGGAGGCGGAGGAGGAGGAGGAGAAGAAGGAGGAGGAGGAGGGGAGTGAGGGGAGGAAAAAAAAAAAAAGAAAATCAATCGGAAGCGTCTCAATTAATCTGGCGAGTGGCGGATTGATTGCGGCCCTAAACTGGGTAAACAGGATTGTCTATTTAAGGGCCATGATCCCTTAATCATCACTTTAGCTCAAATAGACCAGGATCGCCACATCTGCTGGCCTGGCCTGATGCAGATGCCAGGGCCTTGCCTTTCAACTTCGCCCCCTCCCCCCGTCCCCACCCCCCCCTCCCTCGTCCTCCCCCTGCTCCTCTTCACCTGTGATGGACGGACGAGGCGCATGTGGCCTGGAGCGCTCTCACCCCAAATTGCCGACGTGGGACTGCAGCTCCGAATGGTCCAACCTGAACTCTGACCAACGTGCAAGCTGGGGCCGCCCCCCCCCCCTTCCACCCACACCCCCACACCCCCACTCTCAGTTTGTGGCTCTGCTGAAATGGCCACTATCGGGATTGAATACAAAACACGGTATTATGACTCGCTCAGCTCGCCATGAGGACCGTATTATAGCGCTGCGAGCGGGGCGGGTGGAAGAGGAGGAGGATGAGGAGGTGGTGAGGTTGTTGGGGGGGTGGGGTTTGCATGCACTTGCAGGGCCTGTACCAAAAGCCCAGGGTCTCTCGCGGCATAACATGAATTACAATGGGGGAGATGTTTTACGGCGGGATGCAGAGTGTAGAGGACCTGAGGGTGCAGAGATGCAGCTCCGAGAAGATGGCTGAGGCCAGATGAATGGTGCGCCTCACTCCGAGTGTAGTCATCACCATACGGGAATATCACTGTACCTCCTCCCTCCTTCCCTCCTCCCTCTCTCTCTCTCATATTGTCTGGAGTGCCAGAGTTGCCCAGGCTCCATTCTCTAGAGCCTGATTGAAGAGGCTCTCCTCTCCTCCTCACCGGTTTGATTTACTTAGGCTATCTGTGGGAATTGGGCTGGAAGCTTCCTTATTAAGAGGAGACTGTCTGAAGGGTCCACTGACTGATTGGGCAATTGAAGGCAAGGCACGTGAGGAGAGATACAACAGCTATCGCTATCTCCCACAACACACATACACACACACAAATGCATACAAACACCCCAGTGGTTTATGTATGAGGTCTAGCAGGCACATGTCTGTCACAATTCTTCGGTAGCCAGCTTCAGCCCAGTAAACCGGTCGGATCTATCTCTATAAAAGGCCCTTAAATCGCTCCCCGGTGGTGACTGGCTCGCATTCAGCGGCTGCTCCCACGCATCCCGTACACGCACCGACACACTTGTGAGGAAACAAAAAAAAAACAAAGCTAACATCAGATCCCGTGGCTGGAGACGGAAACAGCTGAAAGACGAAAAAAAAAGAAAAACCTTCCTCATCCATTTTGACGCAGACTCGTTATGACGGCTTGTAACTTGCATTTTAGACACGGCCTTCCTTCCTTCCTGCCTGCCTTCCTGCCTGCCTTCCTTCCTTCCTTCCTAAACGCCGCCACATGTCGAAGCGATGCATGTGAGGCCAGGAGAGAGAGAGAGAGAAACGCAGGAGAGATTCCTCCGAAGTCACTGTGAATACAAAACGCTGCAAATCCCACCACTCTCACTTCATCCGAGAGACAAAAATAAAGCCAGAGAACAAGAAATCTGGTTACGAAGGGGCGGGGGTGGCGGCGGTGGAGGGGAGGGGAGCCGGGGAACGCATTCATCAAATTATCCCTGCCCATTGACGGCTGTCTGTGCCCAGAGGCCCGTCCTCTCCCATATGCGCCGAATACATTTGCGCCAAAGACACCTCTTTAAACAAAAACTGCTTCCTTCCTGCTCCACGCCGACGCCCGACGTCTCGAACGCACAAGACCTGCTCGATGACCTCAATTTGCTTCAGTCTCTGTATCTGTAATAGCCCATCTGTTTCTTCCTACTCATAAGCAAACCGCCGCCGTCGCAATCTAATATCATGGCGCTTATTTTAGACACAAAAAGATAGATATGGATTGCAGCGGTAACTGTGATTGTGTTTCCGACGGTGCTAAGGAAGCGATGGAGCTGTAAATAAAAATTCAAAGCGGCTCGGGCTTGATATTCTCGGCGGCTAATGAAGAAATGAAGGTGACATATCGCCGGCTGCGGTGCTCGTGGACTAACGCTCCACAAATCCCCCCCACCGACTTCCTCTGATGTTTCCGCGATGCGCCGCTAAAAAGACAAACGCCAGCTTATCGTCCAATCTGCTGCATAACAGAGCAGGGCGCATTCATATGCAGCCATATATGCCTCGTAAAGATTAGCCTTCATCTTAATCAATTCTGTAAATTATTTCATCATCCAGGGGAAATCACATCAATATAGCATGGATATATATATATATTTTTTTTTTTCTTCTTCTGCCAGTCGCTTTGCTAGTCTGTGTACAGAACGTGTGCGTGTCATGAATATTTATATTTTTCCTGATGAATAATGTCGTCTGTTTATCCCAATGAAAAGGATTGTAATGATCAAACAAAATTACCATTTATGACAGTTATGGTTCCCTCCTAAGACTGTGTGAATTATTAATGAGCGCCATTGATTCCTTTGGTCGAAAGAAGGTGAACTGAGTAATTCCATAAGTGCCGTAGTGCAGATTGGTCTGTTAGCTCGGCTCCTTCCTCCTCACTCCATCTCATCCTCCATTTGTACCTTTCGCCAGTGCGACCAGGGCAGGGTCTTTCCTGTAATTCCATTACTGCCGCTACTATGGCATCCCATCATCCCGCAGGACAACTTAGAGACCACTTAGAGACTTGTGCACGTTTAGCCGCGTTACAGTAATGCTGCCAACTGGGCAACAAGCACTATCTATCACCATCTAACAAACAGCAGCTCCGGCTCCAGAGTGTGGATGGATCCGTTTAAAAAGACACTAGTGGGGCAAAATAGAATAGAAAATACATCAAGACAGAGCGGGGCGAGAGAGAACAGGATGAAATGGGAGAGAGCTAAAAGATGAACAATCTGCGCAACCTCGAGAAGTTTGAAAAACACGGAAAGACGCGCGAGACGACATGAAACGACAACCGATGGATGCGTGTGGAGAGAAACAAAGAAATCTAACATAGTGAACGTAAAATGGTAAATAAAATTAGGACAAAGCAAAGCACGATGATGTGATTCATAAAGGCTCATCATTTAACAAGTGAAATAAACATAAAACTAAATATAACAGCACAAAAACAAACGAGCAGAGAACAACACAGTGACACACTGAGACGAGAGAAACAGGACAAACAACACATGACACCATGACATGATGACACATGACAAAACATTACATAACGTGACACAGACACACACAAATGATCAATAATGCAACACAACTGTACATACCACATAACATTAACCGAATTTGCATAAATGCATGTAACATATAACATAATGTGAACACAAGAAAACATGAATTTTAAATAAGTGAAATATAATGACAAATAAAGGCAAGAAACATAAAACTTGATGACATAAAAAGACCACATGCAAGACACGACAACGAAATATCACGCAAAATATCACCTCAACGTGATTTAAAATAGCATAAAATGCATATAACATGGTGATATAAGAAAGTTTAATCTCTCCAGTCAATAAAACAGCTGACAGGGCCCAACAAATGTCTTAAAATTTTCTTTTTTGAGAGAAACAAAACCAAAAATTTAGAAAAATCAATTCAGTTTACACTAATCTAATTGGAGAAATCCATCAAATCCTCCCAGTTGAGAACTTTTAACCAACATCTGTTCGCTTTTTTTCTATTTTTCCCCCACATATAAATGAATTTTACAATTAATCAGTTGTTGTAACGGATTAGTTCTCCTCTGATTGATCACAGCGCAGAGCCACGGAGCACAGCAGAGGACCTATCACAGTATAATGGTTTATTTTAGTGCTGTGATGGCTCAGTGGATTAGAGTGTGACCACAGCGGACTCTGTGATGGGCTGAGGAAGTGCCTCCCCTCCAGCACACACACACACACACACACACACACACACAGGGCTCACTGCTGTACTCAACAGATTAGCAGTCTTTGTAACACAAGTGGTGTTTTCTGAGAAAAAGGACAGGGTGTCTGAGAGGCTGGCTGAGAGGAGTGTGTGTGTGTGTGTGAACGGCAGCGAAAACACACACTGGGAAAAGCTCGACGGATCAGATCTCATCACCAGAGCGACACTCCCGTCCCTCCTGGTCCTCCTCATCTCCACCTAAAACCGAGGCTGGAGGAGGAGGAGGAGGAGGAGGAGGAGGAGAAGGGGGGGTCAAGTGCGGGCTCACCCTATAAAACCCGCCTCCCCCCCTAATCACCTTTTCTCTCACTCCTCCCTCCCTTCTATCCCTCCATCTCCGAGCCACAGTGCATAAATCTGCCCTTCGTGACAGCCGCAATCAACAAGGGCCGTAGTGAACCATGCGTAATGGGCGGTTAAGACAGGGGCGTAGGGGAGCGGCAGAATTTACAGCAACAATTATAGCCCCCATACAACGAGATGCCTGGAGGGGGGGAGCTCGGGAAGGGTTGTGTGTGCATGTGGGGGGGTTTAAGTGAGACACAGGTACGTCCCCATATAACCAGAGCAGAGCGAAGCCTGCAGGGAGAGGGCGCAAAAAATGATGTGTGAGAGACACATGATGAAGCCTCGCTAATGCTAATGCTAATGCTAATGCTACGCCTGTGCTGTATGTGCGGTTTTGACCATTTTACTAAAAAAAACGTGCACGCTCGATGCACCAAGTGACACGAGAAAGATGTGACAGGATTTCAACAGAGTGTGGAGCTTTTCATATATTTGCCTGACCTACTCCGCTAATTCATGTATCTGTGCAACCCCCCCTCACACTCTCAGCATCCATCCATAACAAATGGCACTATACACCGTTGGACATGACCTGCAGATATATGTGTGTGCATGTGTTTGTGCATGTGTGTGTGTGTGTGTTACCAATGGATGCTTTTAACGATCAGTCATTTTAATCAACACGTGACCTTTTAAAAGCCATTATGACAAACAGATCAGCCATGAAAGCCGCTGACCTGGTGTGCGGCCCCGGGACGTCAGGCCGCTGCCTCCCAACGTGACACCCCCGCCCCGCCACCTCCACTGTCACACACACACAAACACACAGCAGGGTTGTCTACAGACCAAAAAAAAAAAAAAGAGACGAGTAAAGCTGAAATCACTGTCATCATTTCTTTGTTGGATTTGAATGAACACGTATTACCAAACGCGGCTCGGACTCACCTTTATGGGATCATCTTTTATTGCACAGGCGTCAACTTGAGGTAAAGTGAAATAAAATACCTTCTAATTAGCGATTCAATGTGCAAATTCATTTAGTTTCAATGAGTGGAGAAAACTAACAATATCAGCGTTCAATTTCAAATCTAATTTTTCTGCGCTGCATATTGAATTACTGAGCTGCACGGGGAGGGATTTGGTGGAGGAGGTGGTGGTTGGGGGGGGGATAAACACTTGGTCATTGCTTCTAAACAAGGACTGAGATTCATTAGGATTCACCCCCCCTTTAAAAAAAAAGTTTAGATAAACTTTAGGGAAGAAAAGAGAAATTGTAATTAGACATGAAAAATATTCCCAATAATCAAATCACATTTTGTACTCGGGGCTTTGAAATTAAATTAACTGAGTTCATATACTGGTATATCTCTCAGCCACTTTCTTCACTCTGAAATGTGTTGCCGGAACACCAGTCCCCAGAGACTAGATAGGAATCTAATTAACTAAGATCAATATTACTCAGAATTTTCTCTCTGTCTTTCCAGCTCTCCAGCTACCAGCGTCTCCTTTGTCTGCCAGTCTGAGGCGCAGACGAGTTTTATTTCTGCAAATGTGCTCGATGCGAAGAGGTCGGCCCCTCCGACTCCGGCACGCGAGCTTCAAATGTGATCCCGCCCGTTTCCCGCCAAGCGATGCAAGACGGATGCGGGAGAAGAGACGGAGTAAATACGTTTTAGGGATCGCGGGTTTATGGGCGGAGAGAGCGAGGGACGACGGGGGAAACCAAACGTGCTGATTCAGGTGAAAAAAACGGAGATTTGGTGCAGGGAGAATAAGATCCCACTGCCATATGCCGCGTACAGATCAGCGGTTGGCCTTTTCCTCTCACGACGGTTCAGATTAATTACGATCATCACGTCTCGAGTCCGGGCCCCATAAATCACGCTGACTTTAAAATAATGTAGTAAAATAATATTCCATATATGGCGTCGCTAGAAATTCAACACCATTATCGCCCATCTTCAGAGACGAGAGAAAATTTGATAAAACGTGAGACTCCTTTATAAAATCTTTCCTCCACGCTGGAGCATAAATAATTACATTTCTAGTAAATGGCCGGAGGTTGAGGACGGCAGAGCCGCGTGGACATGTAAAGTTTAAATGAAGTGTAAAATGGGGATATAAGGGGTGCAGGGCTCGATACCCCTGCAGCGCTGCCGTCCACAGAACATAAATCCACTCTGAGGAAATCTACAAGGCTGTCTATCAGCAAGATAAGTTGGACTGGACACAAATCCTCTCAGTCATAAATCTGCAAAGGGAGAGAGGGACAGCCCCTCAATCAGGAGTCAGCTCCCGTCAACGCGTCCCCCCCAGGTGAAAGCTGGCGCTCGCTTGTGTGTGTATGTATATCGCCGCCTCCGCAAACACTCCCAGCAGCCGCCCTGTTTCCCCCCGCAGGCCGGGCCTCTCTGTGATGTGTTTCTGCTGAGGGATACGGATGCTGACACTTTCACGAGGCGACACGACGTTCTTTCTAAATTACGGGAGCCCGCAAGGTCCCAAAAGATGATGGCGAGGCGAACGCTGTTAAAGTCCGGCGCAGTTCTGTAACCATATTACAGAATTTGGAGATGCACGAAAACATGACCGCATTAACCTGTTTCTCGAGGTAAAAAAAGAAAAATGAGCAGGGCTCTTGAACTTGAGTTTGTAGTAATTTAGTTAAACAGCATTTATTTAGTTCTCTGCAGCGAATAACCCGGCGAGAGGAGGCGAAGCAACGGTGCATTTTGTCATGTTCTTTTTTTCTTTCAACTTCTTATGAATTGATTCAGGTCCTGCTTTCTACCCTCTTCTGTTTCATTACCGTGTTTATTTAATAGTCCGCTCGCCTCTTACAAGTAAATTCGATGTAGAAACAGGAGCGAACTGGCAGGCGCGGATGGAGGAATTTGTATTCCACGTGAAAAAACCACACGTTCTGTGCCTGTCCTGTGTTCTTTGTTATCTAGATTTGATTTCTCCCCTTTTATTCTCAGTATCAGCAACACGTCCTTTATTTGTCAAACTTCTGCTAGTTCGAGTAAATCTTATTTTTTTATAGACGCAGCCTGAATAATGCCATGACATTAACAGGACGAAAAGAACAAAACATCCCGTCCAACACAACAAAAGAGCACAGATCGGCACGGAAAGGAGCTTTTTTAATGTAAAATACAAATTCCTCCACATTTGCTATCTTGCCCTTTTTTTTAACACCGTATTTGCGTGTGCATGTAGCAAATATCATTACTTTAGTTGTTGAGTTGCATCAGGCACAACAAGGGTCAGGCCACATATAGTCGCACATTTTCTCACATTTGATCTGTTTTTGTGGAGCTCAGCTGTCGTTTGTGCAGCCGTTTGATTCTAGGAAAGGCCGAGTTTGCAG
>JBAJHX010000039.1:1672863-1707891 GCA_037176925.1 Amniataba percoides
GACGGGAGAAGGCCGCTGTCGCTTCGCCATCAGCTGTTAGATTCTGATACCGCCGGGTCATTACGTGTTCACGGCGAGCGCTCTGTGGCGACCCGGCAATCACCACAACAGGGACGCCGTGAGGAGATAAAGAGTATAAAAGCTCACGGCCTGCTGTGATTCACTGAGATCAACTGTTTGTTGAAGAGATCCTCAACATGATTTTTTTGTAACGGTACACACAATCCAATAGATAGTAATTTCCTGATGGTCTAATTGGCCCCGGGGGGAGTTTTGTCTTCATCTATTATGAGGAGACCCACAGGACCTTAGCTTTATTGGATTTATGACAGCAGAGAGAGAAAAGATACTAAAGGTATAATTTATTAACAGTTTTTTTTTAATTGAGCCGTGTACTTTAGCTGCTTCCTCCTTGAGGTTTCTTATTTCTGTGTAGAGGCAAAGAGAGCCGTTCTGCTGTCTCCACCAGTGGAAACAAGGGTTAAAGACATTTAAGATAACAAAGGAAGCTAATTGTCACCATGCACCCGTCTTATATATTGTATTTACGTCTGCACCTTGTAGTTTCTAAGGTTTCCAGTTCTGTTATTGATCTGTTTTGCACCAAATCTTTGTTCTTATTCTCGTCATATCATTTAAATAAAATTAAATATAAAGTACGCTGAGAGCAAACATCAGCTAGATTCCTCAGATTTAGTCACAAATTAGTCGTTAATGTAAAAAGTGTTTAGATTCCTTCATGAAAACGGAAAGAAAAACAGATTTCCATTTTGATTCACTCGAGTTAGACGCGGTGGATCATTCTGAGGACGAGAGGGGACGTTCTCGTGTTGACAGACTTCTCCCCTCGAATGAAATAGTTTTTTTGCGCCATGATTAGATTTGAGTGTGTAAGTTTGCTTGGCGACAGACGGTATAGTTTGATGCATGCATAAATGAAAGAAAAGTGGGTAAAAAAGTTCTCTCTTAGGGATCAATAGGACCGATTAGAACATGTTCCACAATAAAAGGCCGATTCTCATGAATTTCTGGGCATCAGTCTCAAACTCTTCCTGTCGGAGAAGTTAAAGCCTGTATAGTTGATTCCCACCATGAATCCCAGCCTTGCGTTAACCCTCATAAATAAAACAGCAGCACAATCACAGACTCCACCTTAACCTCTCCCACTGACAGTATTTTCAACTCATCTCTCAGAAGACCTTCCCTTCCTCAGCCTCTCATTGGCCCCCCAGTATGGACGCCCAAGGACCAAAAGTCAAAAGGCAAAGGCCGAAGCAATTAGAAAAGCATCTCCTCCCCTAAAAGAGCAGGGTTGATCTGCAGCACCGCGACGGGTCCCTGAGGTGCGCCGGTTAAAGCTGAGACGCCATCAGCTCTGTCACGGTTCGGCCCCGCCATTAAGGCAATCTGTTTTGTAAAAGCACGGCCATCATAATTTATCTGTTTTTAAGCTGCAGTTGAGTACTTTTCCACATCCATCTTGGCGCGCATTAGAATTTCAAAAGCATCTGTGAATCAGGGCCGGAGACTGGCTGAGATGATTGCAGTGGTTTTCTATAGTCTCCTGTGGTGCTCTCCCTGACCCCGAGTCTGTAATCTATATTTTCAGAATAATACAGAGAACCGGAGATGTTCAAGGGCATAACCCTCTAATCTACTCTACTTGCCATGTACTTCGAATGTCCACAACCGCTCTTGAGCTCAGAGAAATAAAAGCTGCCCGTTGAAACGGCCTCTTTTTTACTTCAACGTTTCACGCGTCAAATCCAAATGTTGAACATTTGAGGCAGGAATACGTTCGCCGGCACGTGCACAGGAGCAAACACAAGCCGAGAGACAGACAAACACAGAGCATATGCTCCTTCCACAATGATCAGTGACCTCCCAGGCTCGCAACACAGTGCTAAATGAGCAACTTTCCTCTGTGGAGTAGTCAATAACCACACAGCCACAACGATCGTGTCAGCGTCCAGCCTGGCCAACATCCCCCGTAATTAATTAGTTCATGTCTCCTCCGCTCAGAGAGAGGGAGACAGCACAAGGCATATGTACTCATCCATTACATGTGCTATCCAGGGGTCAGTGGCCCTGGCAGGAGCAGTCGGCGAGAACGCCTGCAGACTTCAACCCGGGCCCATTTTAGAAAATTGCCTTTTGGGTTAAAAAATTGTGCCTCTTGGCTGCCGTGTCAGTCAAAGACAATTTGATTAATATCAATCAGCATTAGGAGACAGCGGATCTATACGCCGGAGGACGACTTGTCTGAAAGCAACACCAGCCGGCCCCGCGCAGAGTCTCCGGGCTCGGGACGGCGGGAATGAAGCGGCGGTCCAATCCCTTCAGTCTCAGCTTTTCCATCTCTGTCTCCGTTTTTTTTCACTCCTTTCTCAACTCCAATCAGTCCTGCCTATCCCCACATCACCATCCTGTCATCTCCACCAATACCAATCCCGCTGCCCCTGCACAATACCCCCCCCCCCCTCCTCCGCCCCTCCAGCACCACCCCTCCCCAGACCCTCTCTGAAAGTCTCATATCACCCTATGTGAAAAACAAGCCCTATCTCTGGGTCGGGGGGAGAATCAATCTCTGCTCGCTCCGTGGAATCCCAGACCGTCAGATACCAGGAGGAGGGGGGGGCGGCGGCAGGGGCGGCGGCGGCGGAGGTGGGGGGGCATCCAGCACATCAGTCTTGCCTTCGGTCACATGCTGCCTTTTTGACTTTGTGCTGAGTCAGGATAAACACTAAAGACAAAAGCCTCCCCCTCCACCTCCTCCTCCACCCCCTCCGATCGCAGAGCATTCCCTGTATCGATTCCCGCCGCAGCCACCCTCTGCGTCCGAGTGAGGCAGAGCAGCAGCACATCTGTATCAATCTGTATGTTTCTATAAGTCTGCACTTTGAGCATCTGCGTTGTCTGTGTGGGGTAGCATTTTAATCAAGGCCCGCACATCAGATTAATGGAGAAATTTGATAAACGTCTCCTATTCGCGAGCGGGGTTTTGCCAACTCAGGACTTCGGCTCGGAGCAATGGGAAATGAAGAATTAGAGCGGAGATGAGAGAAGTGAGATGTTTGAGGTCATCTCTTTAAAAAATGACTTTTAATCAGAATTAAAACCGTCCGCGATATCCCAGTGATGATTTCATTACCAGGGAATCAAGATGTCATCCATTTTGAGGACGAGACGTCAGAAGTTTTGGAGCTGGATCTCGGGGTGGCTTTTTGCGAAAAATTTTTCCAGCAGCTGCTCGCAGAACGAGTCATCAAGTCAGACACGACAGGTCTCATAAAATATTCATGTTTTAAATTTTCTCTGAGCAAAGTGAGCCTTCACACATGAATTTCTTTTAACGAGCATTAAATATCCCCAACAAAAACTAATTGACATCCCTTTAAATATCAGGGTGCAGATTATGTGGAGCAATTGAGTTCAGCGGCCGTGTCTGTATAAACCTGTAAAAGTAAGTGCGTCTGCATGTGCCAAATAATAAAACCTCACCGTGACCAGCAGTATCATAAGTCAAACGTGAGGAAAATTTATCGCAAAATACAGAAACCGAGCAATGAAACACAAAAACACACCTCCATCCTTCATTAGGGTTTAAATGGCTGCAACCAACACGGGGAAGATGGCGAAGTTTCATAACAAATATAGATTGGTTGTTTTCTTGCTCTCTTTTGACATTGTCACAAAGCTGGGATAATATTGATGGTGAAATTATTCTATTTATTAAGTAATCTTTGTGAGGCAGGGTTTCAATCGCAGGCTGGTTCCACAGGCGACCAAAGTGGCACTTTGCGGGCACATTGAACCGTGTCACCGCTAAGCGAGGCTGACACATCGGGAGATGAAAGTCTTGTCATTCATTTACCCGTGACAACCTGTGTATGCTAATGTCCAAGCATCTTTAGCTCAAGAGGAGGACAGTTCTGCCCGTGTCGGCGCACACAGTCGGGGCCTGGAGGGAAATCTGCAGGTACAGTGCAGCCCCGCCGCGGGCTTCGTAACAAAGGAAGTCACCGATACAGCGTGCGGTCGTGATGTGAGTGAACGCTGCATCACTAAACTGAACCTGTGATCTGGATTTTTAGAAACCTGCCACTGAAAACATAAAATATTGTATTCTGGGCAATTAAAGTCACAGTTTCGGTCCAGTTTGTTAAATAAGATGCTCGTTTTTCATTTTCAGCGTCCATCGGTGGTATGTTTTTGGTGTAGAGCCATGAAAGGATTTTTCTTTATTAGTATATTTTTAGCATTTCCGTCATTATAGAAATCTAATATGGTGCAAGTGTGTTCTGATTTGTCTGTTACTGTGTAAGATGTCCACAGTTTAGCTGTGGTTATGTGTGTTTTCAGGGTACAGTTTCAGACAGAAAAAGCAAATGTTGGTGCTTCGTTCTGCCACAGCAATATCTCTGTCAGTTTGATGAGAGAAGCAGGTAAAAAGGCCACAAGAAGATGTTTACAACAACTATTACCGGCAAAATGTTGGCATTAGGCTGAAGCTCCTGCATGCAATCCCACTTCCTTTCTTACAATTCACTGTTTTTCATCCAAAAGTAATCATCATAAGGCAATAAAACAATTTCCCTGCAGTGTACATGCAACATCACAGCACTAAAAAGCTGTTTGGACGGCGTTAAGACTGCAGAAGTGGTGTCATTATGATTAGTCTAAGTGAAGTCATGTTTCAAACGCGTAATCATTTATGACGGCTAAAATGCATGTGCTGTTATTGTTCCAGATCACCACATTTCACGTCGTCTTTAAAAGAAACGCAGGCAAAAGCTTATCGGTTCAGACGATGAGAAACATTCACTCCAGCCAAGGTCTAGTGCCTGTCACCTGGCAACCGAGCCAAATGCTAAATTCTTCAAATGCTGCGCGTCAATACAGTTCGCCTTTGAGCAGTATTGACATACAATTAGCTTTTCGAGTATTCACAGGGGCTATTTAAAGGGCAATAATTGCATAGTATGGATCTCTGTTTGTTCAATGAATTCATCGAGTGGATTGATACGTTCGATAGCCACGTGATGCGTTTAGAGATTCATACGAAATCTATCACCTGTGCTGCGCCAGAGCGAGTTTGTACCGAGAGAAAACAGACTTCGGCCTCTGGTGTTTATTTCCACATTACAACACGTGTACTTCATTAGACGTCCTGTAATCTGAACGCTTGGTTTCTAAACATGCAGCATGTTCAGCGGGCAGGCTGGGAAATTAAAATATGGAGCATGTTTTATATTGATTGCAAACACCTGTAGAGGCAGACAGACACAGGATGGACTTTGAGCCGATGCAGATGACTCATTTTCCTGATAATTATGACCATCAGTGTTTTTCTCATTCCTATAACCCCTCCATGTAACTGATGTTGATTTTGGTTCCTGATCAGTGACAGATTGGAGGTGTTTCCAGTATTCCTGCTGCTAAACTGAAGCATCGAGGTGAATTTGAGGATGTGAGCATCTCCCCTTTTGAACAAATCAACACTACGTTTCGCTAACAGTAACTTCTCTCCAATTACCAGCTTAGATCGACCCAGTTAATAAAACAGTCCATTTGATCCGGGGGAACCTGTTCGTGTTTTGGCTCTGAGCTACGGCGTGCGCGTTGATGTCGTGATCAGATGTATCCAGGCAGACACCTGACATGATGGTGTTACTTTCACAGCAGCTGTCACTGCGGTCTGTCAGTGATTGACTCGCACCAGATCTGCTTTCAGATTAATATTTCATCTCTCACTTAATAGAAAAACAGATGTTCTGCAGCCGTGTACACTGGGAAATAAGCTGGTGGTAATGTATGCATTACTTACAGCCAGCTAACTAAATTTAGAATGAAATATGCATCTGACAGATGCCTCACAATCAAGTTCCAAAAGCCTATAATGGGATATCGACAGATTTCATTTATGCAGGGCAGACTGACCTCATTGGGGGAACTAATAAAACTTTTGGTACATTCAACCGGAAAGATGCCCTGGCTGTATTTCAGTCTTAGGCAGCTCTCTGTGTGCCCTTTAAAGCATTGACCTCTTCACAGAGTGAGGGTTCCTATGTGATTAATACTGCTAGGCATTTATTGGCACGCAAGGCACTTTTACCAATAGGTCACCTGCTTGACCTCAGTGTGAGCATGGGGATCGAAACCGAGTGGACAGGAAACTATATGGCTTAGGGTGGTAACAACAGGCAAAATACTAAAAAGGCATCTCAAACTCATAACCATCCCACTCATATAAAGCTATTTGGGCGCACTCTCACACGCGCACACACACACACACACGGATCCTTAGTCTCTATCACATTCACCAAGACCCACCCACACAACACACACAGCCCGGGGCATAAAAGGTTTCTGCGGCCAGAACACAAACAAACTCATTTGTAACCTGCCATGACACACACACACACACACACACACACACATGCACGCAAAAGAAAAGCCAAGTAACATTATCCCTTTGTGCAGCTAGATGGATCAGACTGTTTATCAGAGGCTCTCCAGCAGCTCAGTGCTAGAAGGATCATAATGTCACTAATCGATTCCATGACGATCAATACAGATACCTATTCAGATATCTATTGATGCAATTTAACGGGGATATTAGTCCGAGCTCAGGTAAATGTCAGGAGTTCTGCTAAACAATGTTTCTAGGTCATAATTAGACTGAAAGGTGCCTTAATGGCATCAGACTGTTACATAAAGTTAACTTAAGCGCGCTAAAATTGTGCACGGCGATAGAAAAAAAAGAGAAAATGTTCTGTATCAGGTCAACAAGCTTCTTAAAATAGGACACAGTTTGTCTTACATAAAGCAGGATAGATGGAGCATCAGAATAAGAATAATAAGCAACCAAGAAATGGCGATGCAACACAACAACATATGCACACTCCGGTTTATCAGCAGTAAATAGCCGGTGCCATGTTCCCATGCTCCTTAATCATACTGATGCATGTACACAATCACACAACAATGTACAGGCATGCACGCGCACACACACACACACACAGACACATTCTTCTTCTCTATCTTCCACAAGCAGTCGCAACCGCGCACGCGCAACATACGCGCACCCATTCGCACATATTCTCCGAGACCAAAGGAAGAGCTGACTGCAACATTTTTCTCCACTTCAAAAAAGTAGCCAGTGTCAAAATGATAAATGAGGGATCATGAGGGAGAGCGTGCATACTTACATTAGACTGCACAAGAGCTTCAAGAGCTGCAACAGTGCGGACGAACGCTGGTTTCAGATGGTTTCAGCGCCGCTTTAAGGCTGCTGTTGTTCCACAGAGGGAGCCGACATGCAAATTACATGCCACCGCAGTGATTAGCAATGTGAAATTACTATCAACATAACAATAACATTTTCAACACAACGGGCGTGCAGAGTGTGTGACCTGACATTACGAGCGGCTGGATGGGGGAAATGTTGTGTTCCTTATACAGGTGTTGCTGGTAAAAGGTTGATTGCTAATTTCCCGGAGGTGAATACGGCTCACAGATGTGTGCGGAGAACATCTGATAGGCCTTCAGACTGCTGATGCAGGGCGGCGTGGGGATATTTTCAAACATCATTTATAACATCATTTCAGCATCAGTTACAAAATGGCGGCGGGAAGATTGATGGGTGGCGAGGACTGGTTAATATGCATGATTGGAATGATACACAAAGCGTGCTGTTTGTTGTTGGGAGAGTGATGGCACACATACTGAAGAGAGACGCTCTCACATTCACAGGATCAACATTAATTCCAATAAAGCAGATATTGACATGTAAGCATTTCTGTCTGTCTGAGGCTTTATAAAATGATTATAAATGTGCATGTGGCAACAAATCAACATTTGTTTTGTGTGTGCTTTTTTTTTTGCATTTTGCAACCTCTTTCAATAAAAATGGTTAAAAAATTTTCAGTTTCATTTTGTTGATGTAATCGCTTTGTAATCTTTTGCTTTTTATGAAAAGATTTTTGCTCCGACAACAAAAAAAAAGGTAGAAAATCACAAGGTTTGCTTACGCCGACACTGTAGCACTTCTCCAGATAACAAGAGAAAAGAAAACCCTTGCAAAGTTACTGCATGGGCACTGCCCAGCACACCCTCGGATCAATTACAATGTAATTACAATAGCAGACAGAAATACAACCTGGGTCTGTGCTCTGTCTGCACTGATAACTGATAGATAAGCACCTGAGGGATGGCTGAGAGAAGCACCTGGCCAGAAACACATCTCAATGCTGTCAATAAATTACTCTGCTGGGACTGTTCTTTCCTGGGTAAGGCTACACGATCGGCGGCCACCAGCCACATCCAAACCTCCCGTGCAGTCCATCTAGCTGTCCGCTGGGAAAGACAAGTGCGGAAAAAAAGCAGCAGTTTCGGATACTGCGGTAGGAAAGCAGAAAAAAGAAAAGGCCTGGCTCTCCACCATTTCCCCCGCCGTCGTGCTCTTCACTTTCTTACGAGCCCTTAGGTAACCCGGCACAATTTGAAAACTCTGATCAAACCGCCGCTTATCGAGAAGCACTCCCGAGCTAAAATGTGTGACGCCGATGCAGATGCGCCAGCGATCGGGCGGTCAAAAGGATGAGCGGAGGGGGGCGAATTTCGCTGCAGAGAGAGCGTACAAAGACAAAGAGATCAGCGATAAGACAGAGAAGTGCACCCATATCGACTGCTGTCAGTTAAGGAGCATGTTAAGGAGTGTATTAAGGATTAGAGGGGATTAGTCATATCAGATCACTAGAGGGTTATCAGTGGTCGCAGCTCCACAAAGAGGAGCTCCCGGCCGCTCCGAAACAAGCACCCCACCGTTCTCATATAAGTCTTAATATTAACCCATTAAGCCGGACGATTTATGAGTTTGGAAAAACAATTAAGCCTGTGATTTTTATTAGGAGCCTGATTGAGTGCCTCCTCCCCCGGTGTCTCGACACTACCAAACTTTACCCCCTCCAGAGAGCAGGGGGGGGGCGGGGGAGGAGGGGGCCCCGCTCCAAATATTACCGTGATTTAAGATGCAAAACCAACACACATTAAAACAGCTCAGAGCTTATTCCACGCGCGCTTCCACACAAAACCAATTTAGTTTCCATTGATCGCTTTTCAAGCAATTAGATTTCCATTGATGGAAAAAGTAGAGGCTGCTTGTATGAGATGGGGAGGGTCAGTGGTCGGGCGCTGTGATTTGCACGTTTATTCAGGCCGCTTGACCACCTCCTCTAACCCCTGACAGATCCCGGCTCCCTCCCCCCCCCCCCCACGTCCCCACCTTCCGGACAACAAATAATTCACCCGGCATGAAAAAATGCCTGGCGTCAGATTATATATCCGTCTTTATTTCCGATATTGCCTCTTTGTTTCTGCAAACTTGGCTGATTTTCTAAATTGTGGAGTATTGACTGTTTCAGAGCCTGACCAAGCGAGTCTGATGTAACACATTGGAGGTAATGATATCCCAGCGACGGGAGAGGCAGCGGCTGGGGCAGCACTGGACGATAGCCAGGCCCTGTAACCATTAGTCTCCTCAGGAGCCGGAGTCTGTTCTGTTCCAGCGAGGCGGGGCCCCGCCACCGGGACAAATGGTAACCCAACTCAACCAGTGAAACCACCAGATCGCCTCCCATGTGCCCGCCACAGACAGAGATGCCATCAGGAATCACTTCCTTTCATACAGCCAAGGTCACTCCTCGCCTTTCTGCGAAAATACACAACATGCTCGATCCTGAAGTGTCACGTGGCTCAGGCTTTTAAAAGTGAGCGATTCCATATTCAAAGTATGTCGTAAAGGTGAAAGGGTGAGAAGTAGATTCGAGGTATAAAGCAGGAACACTGAATGCCATTAATGTGAAAGTAGGGAGTAATTCCCAGCATGCTCCCAGAGGAAATCCACCTTTCGCCAAAGCGCGGGGGATTTTGACAAATGCCTTTCTCAACACCAGCAAAGGAGACAAATGTTACATTTAAACAGAAATACTTAATTTCCGCTTTTGGTGACTTGCAGCAGATATCATTAATCAACAGAGGCCTACCACGCTCAGTGAGCCTGCTAAGAACCAGATGATCGCCCTCTTCCACTCAATCCATCAAGTATGATTGGAGAAAGAAAAGGTTCAAAAATTTTGAGTTGCACCCACGCAGGAAGAGTAATTACCCTTGTGCCAGTCGCCGAGGTGTTCCCGTGACACCTCGACCCTCTGTTTATCATGCACCAGATTACTCATGGGGTTGTCAGCGCGGCGTGACAGAACCGGCACCTCCACCTATGTTCCCCTCACTCACCGCGCCCCGAGGAAGACAAATATGACGTACGAGCGTCCTGAACTTTTAACAAGCAAACTTATCTCGGGATCCAGAAAACATAATGCCCTTCATGTTTGGAGGAAAACGTGTAAAACACTGAAGTCCACACTGTGAACGACGGGATCCTCGCTCCATCTTTGAGGATCTGTTGATTTCTGTCATCATCAGCACCGTCACATCAACCAGTTGTTGTTCTTTACGGGGCATTACTCACTGTCTGCTTTATGATAATATGCATCGAAATAGGATTTTTTTAAAGGTGCTATGTGCAGCATTTTGAGCATTAATACATCATTGTCAAATTAATTGTGATACATTTGTTTACCTCACTTGTAAACGAATGAGACCATTACAGCCTCGAGCTCGCGCCACTGAAAGTGTTTATGGAGGAGCTTCGAAAAAGTTAGTGCCGGACTACTTCCTGGCGTTGTTGGCGTCTTTAGAGAAAGTTTTTTCTTCCCTTTGTTGAAGATGAAGAAATTAAGAGGAAATTTATCTATAGGAAAGATTTTTTTCTCTCAGCTCTCGCTGACAAATCAGCATCCTCTTCATCTTTAATGCATTTAATGTATGTACAGATTTTTTGCATATTTTTTTATACTTCTTGTCACATTTCTGTTTTAATATTTATTTCTTCTTGCTTTTATCTTTCATTATATTTTCTACATATTTTTGTTAAGCACCAAAACTAGTAAAAACACGCACATAAAACACTGAGGTGGATTCAAATGTGGAAGAGTGGCGAGCGCGACGCAGTGATTTTGGAAAGTCAAAGTACAGACGTGTAAGTTCAGACATGATCAAGAAAATAGGTAACCAATGAGAAAAGTTTGCATTCGGGGTGAAACGGGGGCAATTAGGAACAAAGGTCTGTCTCCAAAGGCCTGCTTCTCTCTGCCTGAGATGAATAAAGGCAACGGTTATGAGAACGTACGAGAAAGCATCTTCCCACCAAATCAAGGCCAGAGAAACACAGATAAGGCTCATTATTTAAGGCTCTTACGGAGTTTCACCAAAATATACACAAGTTTTATGAAAGGAGAGCTGATGTGAACGCGATCTGATGTCCCCGATGCAAATGTGTTTTGTTTTCCTGCTGCAAGAAGACACGATTCACTCTACAGTAAATTAAGTCCTCGTAATACCAGCAGAGCTTAGAATATGTTTTTGCTAATAGAAGATAAAAATGGGGACAAGCACTAATGAGCTGCTGATTTATGCACCAGAGAACAATACGGGTACAGCAAACCTCAAATTTTCACCAAAACTGGAAGTTTTTGCATCTTTTAAATACGACTATGACCTGTTTTCTTACATTTGAAATATCAATACGTTCCTTTTTTGGTAGAAATAAACACATCGGGGTCTTCACACAGGGAAAAATGCTGCACTCCGCCACTTTTCTCAGTGATGGTCTGGTGTGTTTCTGGTAATTACACCAATTTCTTATAGCTAATGTGGTGATGTTTAATTGATGTTAAAATGCCCCATGCAGCTATGTTAATGGGATTTACAAAAACAAGAAACATAATAAAAAAAAAGGAAAGATAGTTTCGAGAAGACGAACAAACCAAAGAGGTGCATTTGAAATGTCTGAACATGAGGAGAGTCAGACGAGGACGGACGTGCGGAGGCAATAACAGTAAAGCAAACAGGCTGCTGCCTTTGCACCACTGCTTCTTGCCTCCCTGGTGATACATGCCAGAGATAACAGCTTAATTTCAACCTCAGCACTTTTACTGCACTGTCCGAGGCATTCACTGCATCGATGTATCAATGTAGCGCCATGCTAGTCACTCTCCACTGCGACAACTAACAATTTTTCCATGATGGAAGCTTTCAGAAAGGTGCCACGATTTAGCTCGCACACAGGCCGCCCTCCTCTGATGGCTTTGGTCTTTGGAGACTCTGCTGGCTGTTTGTTTCTCGGAGAACAGGTCACAGGGCAGACTTTTGATTGAATCCCCCACACTGTGACGAGCGAAGGGGGCGGAATCGCTCTTGATTTTTGCTGCAGAGGCTCTTCCCTCTGCAAAACATTTCCTCCTTCACTTTGAAAAGCAGCTGCTGGAGCGACTTCAGCCGCCCGCCCAAGAAAAAAACAACATACAAACAACAGAAAAGAGAAAAAAAGGAGAGATGCTTCATCTGAAGAGCTCCAGAAACTGAGTCCAGTGCATCACATCCAGAGGAAGAGAAGGCATCAGTTGTTTTTCACATTTAATGAGCAAGACCAGATCTACAAAATGATATATTACGTACTCCAATCTGCAAAATAATGAGTAATACACTTCAAATATTTATCAGATACTTCAGAGAAAATGTACCAGTTCTCCTTCTTTGAATGCAGCATAATTTAAAAATCAGAAATGTTGGACTTCAAAGTTTTTTCTTTAAAGTTTTTTTTCTCTAATTTTACATCAATGTTTCCAAAAGAGAAAGAAAGAAGAAGCTCCTGAAAACTCAGTAAGGCGCCTGTTTAACGGCCACACTGGTGCTGTTCATTTGAAGCTCCTCGCAGTCGTAAGAGAGGATTTATAAAGAGAGACGGTGCTGACGAGACTGCTGAGAGTTGACATGTCAGCTCCCGAAACAGATGTTTCATAAACGTATGTGTTTTTTTTGCTCGGTTTAATTGCTAAATTGTTTACCTTATAAGCCGGAGCTCGGCAAACAGGCAAGCGTTTGAACCGAGACTATTCTCAAAGCAATTAACGGTTAAATTTAAAATGTGCTAAAATAGATTACATTCACCGCGAACCCTCTGTCGATTCGCATTCATCCGGCCGCTCCCGGTGTGGCAGGAGACTCTGCGCCACGCTGGCTGGGATTTCCTCTAGAAAGCCGAGCGTTGACCCCACGTGACACGCGGCGCCGCAGCGGGCTCGCCGGACTGTGATTAACACTGACGTCGACGAGGAGGCCGGGCCGCGGGCGCCCGGGGTGCCGAGGCCACGCAGGGATCCCGGCACCAGAGGAGATCCACCTTGTTGAGGCGTCACGGCGGGAAATCGGCCACATCACGCGTCACCTCCATCTGCGGGGGGTCGTGAAGGCCAGCGTTTAAAAGGGCAAACACGAGCGGAATAAAGAATATGCTCGGCAGCACATCTTCGCCGTCCTACATTAAAATATATATAAAAAAATACGTGTTAGTCGTGCGTACAGCTGCCTGGTTTGTTGCTGTTCCACAGGGCTTTATTTCAAACACAGGGATGCCTTTTTTCATGGAACATATAACTGGAAACGACGTGCTCTTTTCGACGCTCGCCGTCCTCTGTTATGACAGCAGATGCTCACGCGTCTTACACATGAGTAACGATCGCAGAACTTAAAAATAACACTACCTATCCTGCACTTTCACATAGGGGAGAGCCGTGGCAGCTCTATGCAGGCGTGTCTCCCGTTATCCATAGGGAAGGCGAAATGAAATGTGCTTTTTATCATGTGTCATGAAAGCTCTTCATGCCTCCCCTCCCCCAACGCTCGCTCACATCCACGTTGAACCTCCCGTCAAAAAAATATTGGCAAATGTTGTAATTACGTGCCGGGTATCTGCGCCTTACATGGCTCGAGGCTCGGAGCAGTCCCGGGCCTGATATTTCAGCTTTATCATATTTTAGTTTTATTTGAGGATGGTGGCAGCGCCGCGCCTCCAGTCAGCCATAATTGAAATGAGGGAAGGAAGATGTAGAGGCTGTGTGCCCCACTCCTTGTAATCAAGCCCTTAGTCCTGTGTGCTTTGCCATTTTTCAAAGTGAAATATCCTCGCAATCTTTATAGTAATATGCAGCGAGTCCTCTTCATGCCTTAGCCCGTGGGTAATTAGGCATGAGAAAGTGTACTTTTTACATGCAGAAGAGAGCCGCGCGGCGAGGATGTTGATGCCACAAACCGGGCGTCGAGTCCACTCCAAGCGTTCAATTAAATCCATGATCACATACATAACAACATAAAGGCTGCCGTGTAACTAATTTATTATTCTTTTTCTAGCAGGCATGACATCATTCGTATTCAACAAGCGATGCTATCCGTTTTTTCTTCCATTCGTGTGTCAGAGCCGTGTGTTGGGAGGCGAATAGTGAAAAAGTGAAGCCGGGGGGACTGATGGAGAAGTTGATGTATGATCCCTGGTGGCTGAGCTTGTTTGAAGCGTAGAGCTGGGCAGGTGATTCGGAGGCGCCGGCTCTTTAAACAGCGTAATGAGCCAGAGAGGACGCCAACCAGCCCCCCACCACACCCCTCCATTCCTCACCCTTCCACCAACTCCCCTCCCAATCCCTCACTCCCCCCTTTTCCCCTCCATATCATCTCATGTTATGCAAAGACTTTGTTACACATTTTTTTCCTCAACCAATCTGTATTTTTGTGTCTTATCAATAGTTTGATCTGATATTTCACCTCAGTTTTGCCTCGTTCAGGTTCCTGTTTCAGTTTTAAGGCCTGCACTAACTCGCCGACACCAAACGAAAGCCAGAGAGCGGCTGGTGTAACACGTAGAGTTTGTGATGGTGAGGCGAAGCTGCAGCCTGGTTAAATATGCAGCGCGTCCACCTTTAAAGCAGTCCAACGGCGCAATAAATCCCTGACAACTTAGAGTCCAAATTCATCACATTCAAGAGTCTAATGATCAGATATTGTCCCTTTGTCTTAATTTAGGCCGACGTAGGTGTTAAAGGGTTCAACTTGAATGTGATTATTTTGCGATGGGGGTTTCGCATACTTATTAACGCTCTCTGCCCTCCCCCTGCTTCACTTGCACTGCAGGTTTAATACGTCTCTTGTAATGCTGCTTTTCTGCAAACGCCGTGCAAAAGGGGGAGCAGGGCGCTCAGAGCGCACACTCCACCGCCACGACGTCTGCAGACACTCCAACAGGTACGCACGCGGCGGGATGTCAGCGCGTGGGTATGAAGTGTGACAAACACAGAGCTGCTGCAGATACGAAATGTGTTTACATAAAAAAAGTATGACCGCCTGAAACCGGTCCTCATGCACAATTTACTGTGTGTCTGTTTGCAGACATATTTTTTTCCCCTTTGCGATGCTGAACAGAACGCGGCGGCTGCAGCTCGAGGAGGAAACAAAGACGAGGGGGCACGCGGGGGAGAGAGATGGGCTACAAGCCTTCTACGCAGCGTTTCATTGCTGCTGATAATATATAAACGCATGCACACATGGATGCTGCTCGTAAATGAATAAACACATACATCAATTTCAAAATCCAACACATTTGAATTTCAAATGCAGCAGCGTGCTTTTTTTTTCTCCTTTTTTTTTACGATATGTCTCATTTCTCTTGTGGAGATATAAAAGGAGAGGGCTGAGAGGAAAAATTAGAGGGGTGGGAGAGAACAAATGCTGTATGGAATTTGAGATTATGTATTTGGTTTGTGTGTTTCCCTCCTGTTTAAATCAAACGCGTGGGGGCCGCGTAGCCCTGGGCTTGTTGCTGGTGACAGTTTCAGTGTTTCTAGACTTCTCTCCTCCCCCTTTTCAGCGACAGTCCTGAATTGAGAAGCGGGGTGGAACGGGGTGTGGGCTTCTGGCGGAGGGTGAATTAAATAGTCACTCTCTCTCTCTCTCCCTCTCTCTCTTTCTCTCTCTCTCGCACTTTCTCTTTTTTTCAGTGGCGTTTAAAATCAATTCATTCAGTGGACTGCTGACACAGCCCGGCCCAGAGAGCCCAGGATTTATGGCTCCCTCTAATGGGCATGCTCTGAACCAAAGCCCTGCCGTCAGCACAATCCTGCCAGCCACCCGTCCGCCCCACTCCCTCACTCCATCTAGCTTTTAAAGACGCAGGCACCCCCTCCTCTTCCTCCCTCTGCTCCCCCCATCCGACCTTTTTTTTTTTTTTTTTTTTGTTCCTCATCACCCCCCTGGTGGTGACAGAGGGTCCTCGGAAACACTCGAGGCCCAAAAGGATGTAGATATCTGGAGGATTTATCTGAATGCAGAGGTGCAAAAAAAAGGGACTTTGTGTGTCATCTTCATCATTTTTGGTGTTAAACGCTTCCTTTCAGAGCCGTCACAGTGATTGATATTTGGGGGATTTCTTTGGCCGTGTTTAAGGGAGGCTTTACTAACAAGTGGTTCCCACAGCTGTGAATAATATCTCTTTATCTATTTATAGATATCTGTTAATATCTGCACGGTTTAGCATAACAGCATGAGGGAGTGTTGTTATCGCTGAAATCAAAATTTAAATGTTTTCTTCTGGTTATCAACATCCAGGCGAAGCTCTGCTAACAAGTGGTGCTTCACAGAGCTGTATATAATCTCTCTCTCTATCCATTACCTTGTCTGGCTAGTGGAGCTTCCTAAGGTCTTCGGAGTGTACATATAAATATATATTCATATATTCATAACCAAGTGTAGTGTCACAGGATCTGAGACAATTTATGGCGCAAGAGGAAAAAAAAAACGTGATTGAAAACACTCGCCTATGAACTGAGTCAGTGTAAAGATATGTAAAAAGGATCATGGCCTGAATGGTGATGACAACATGAAGTCACTCCGGAGCGACACTTTGCGCGGGTGTGTTTCTGTGTTTATATCTCTATCTTCGCACGGCGCTCGTGAAAAAACGCACCGCTGTTGACCCTGTTATATCCTCAGGCAACCGGGCAATTTGCAGACAAACGCGGACCTTTGCCGCGGCCTCAGAGCCTCCAACGTGCGTCCTTATCCATATTCCAGCTTCGCTCTGCGGCCTGTCAAAGGCGTTACGGGCCCTGAATTAGCCTCCCATTACAGCAAAGGCTCCCGCTCCACCTAAAGTTAACCATAACTGACCATTTGGCGTGGCTTCATTATAAAGCCATGCATGTAAAATCAAGTCATGGTCCCTGGCCGTCACATTCAATTTCAAAATACAATACCCAGCCTCCCCCCCTCGCCGCCGTCTTTTCCGCCAAGAATCTCCATCTTTCCCTCTTACTTAAGTTCAACCTTCTCCTTGTTTCATAAAATATGATATGATTAAAATAGATTACACACCTTGTTAGCAGAGCGTTTCATATTTGATACAGCGGCGCTTTAAGACAGGCAACCTCCTCCATGATTCAAAGCGATTGTGGCCTTGTCCTCTGGCCTATTTGTTTAATAAGCTCTGCTACATCAGTGGGCCTTTTAAGTGAACACACTTCCCTGCAGCAAAGGCAAAGATCAATACCCACACCTGTAAAAAAAAAAAAAAAAAAAAAATCATGGCCAAGGATTTTTTATTTTTTTCTCTCCTCCTTCTACGGACTAAGATAATCAGTAACAATCCTTCTGTACGAGAGGAAATCCAAAACAGGAAACACCTTTTATGTGCTGACCTGTAGGGAGAGCTACAGGTCAGCTGTGAAATATTCAGCGCCGATTAGCCCGCCGCAGCTTTAAACCGAAGCTTTTTCCAATGTCTCGATCATGAGAGACCACGTTATGCAAATGAGATATTACAAACAGAAAGAAGAAAAGGCAGAGTCTTTGAGGGTAAATGAATCATTATAATCCTCACCTCATCTGCTGACTGATGGAAGACTTCTCGTGTAATCGCTGGTGGGGTGGGGGGAGGTTCGAGTGTAGCTCAGATGTGGGAATAATACCGGGTCGTATCGCCTTAAAATGAAAATAATACTCCCCCATTTGCCGTGAACAAAGTCCATGTGAGAGGGTAAAATGTAATACTCTGCTTGAGGAATGTAATTATCATTTAGCGAGTCCGTGAGCTGTGTTTGACAGGGCCTGAACCGCATGAAAAACTCATTTTCATTTTTCTTATTATATCATGATTATATAAACATTCTTAACCAGTGGCCACAGCAGCAGCAAATTATTGCAAATTAGCCCCATATTGCCAGTTTTTAGCGGAGGCAAATGAACAAGCACTACAACTCCAGTGTTTATTCCATAAATCAGCCCAACGCTGCACCTGTTGAGAATGTAAATAGCCGAGGCTATTTGATTAAACTCTTACATCAAAAACATTTGAAGAGCTCTTTCTTTCTCTCTCTCCCTCTCTCTTTTTTTTTTTTTTTTTTTTTGCTTGTTTATCCTCCTGTTTTTCTTCTCTGCGTTAAGTTCGTTCTCTCCTCCTACACCCGCTGCAAGTGGAGTTTCAATGGGCGGCGACGGGGGACACATAACACCCACCAGCTATACGTGGGGGCACGGGAGGTCCATCATTACCAAGCCACAGTGGTGATCACGGCAATAATATAGAACTATAACCGAGCAATTAGACTAATGGAAAACGTCCCTATTTCTCCCGGTGTGCTGCAGCTAGATGCGCCGCGTGCCCCGCGGGCCCCCCCTGGAGATGAGGCTGGAGATGTGAAGTGGAGAGGAGGTAATGGCGGAGGCCCATTGATCCTCACTGCCACCTGCTATATGGCTCCACGGAGGACGGGCAGGGAGGCAGAGGACTCCATCTGGGGAGAGATCGCGGCGGCTCCTGGGCTCTCAGGCATATGGATAAGAGTCTTTCTCTAGTCTTCCGCTACTTAACCAGCACACATTAGCACAATATGGCCGGATAGGGGAGAGTGAGGCGTGCATACATACAGGCTATATTACAGTAAGGCCGCGTCCACGGTGGGAAGCCGTTATCTTCAAACTCTTTGGCTTCTTTGGTGCAGGACAGGTGAGAACAGGACGGAGCGCTCGAACGAAAAGTCTCACTTCAAAATGAACAGAGCGGAGTGGAAATGAAAATCAAGATATTTTCATTCAACCAAAAACATCCCAATATTTACATTTATTGGCAAAAGTCTCCCGTGAGTGATCACCTTTGAGTAAAAAGGCTGAAGTGACGTGATGTTTGGAGGATTAAAGTGTCGCCTGCCTGACACACAACATATTTTCTATCCGGAAAGTCATGTTAGCTGCTCTGGAAACAGATGATTCATTAGAGACGCAGTGAAAGTTTATGCTTCAGTTTACATCTCTAATCTATGTAATGTTTTTAATAGTCGCTCATGAGGTTTGGGAGATGAACTAAACTTCTGCTTGCTCAGTGAAAAGAAAACGTGGGAGTGTTTCAGACTTCAGACGGGACCTGCAGAGGACAACACGCACACACGGGGGGCGGGGGGGTGAAGAGGTTTTGTTTTGCGGCTCACCTGCCCAGCTGGGGGTCTCCATGTACAGGTAAAGCCGGTCGGGCTGAGGCTGGGTCACTCGACTCGCTGCTGCTGCCACAGGTGCTGATAAACCTGCAGGAAGTCACAGAAATAAAGCTCCTGTTAATATACAGCTTACAGAACAGAGAGGTGAAGTGTGTGTGTGTGTGTGTGTGGATGAGTTAGCTGAAAGATTAAATGGCAGCTGTTAGACTTTGTGCATCCATTTCCAGCTGCTTCATACGTCTATTCCTTTAAATTTTAGAGGTTTATATTCTACTACAATTTTTACTTACTACTTATTTACCCATCCAGTAACATTTCATGTATATAATATTACACATAATGCACTTTTTGTAAACCAGATAATTCTGTGAACACCAGAATTAACCTTTTATTAATTACTAAATTAAAACCTAATCGACATACATTTAAAAAGGTTGGCTCTGCAGTTTGAAACTTTTATTTGCACTTTTTCCAAGAGTTGCATTAGTGAATGAATATAAATCTCACATCTGGTTTAAAGGGCGTCACTTATGTTAAGATGTGGTTAGCTTAGCTTAGCGTAAAGACTGAAAGCAGGTGGAAACAGTTAGCCTGTTTCTGTCTGAAGGTTAAACCAGAGGCCGATACAAAAAAACACTTTAATTGTTTTGTCTCTGCACAAGCACAACAGTATCAAACCTGGCAACCTCACTGTGATCAGAGACTTTCCTCTGTGCTCCACCGACATTCATTTACTGTGAAATGTTCCTTTAAGTTGTGGATATAAACACGTCTTCAAATTACTTGTCAAAACAGAAAAAAGAGCATCTCTCTGAATTCAGCGATGAAAAACAGCGATGATGAGGCGAAGTGTCTTGTAATTACTTTCATACCTGTGCATCGGGTTTTATTTCATTTTCGACACATTCAGAGTGGTGTAATTATATTTGGATAATCACATTATCTGACAGTGATCATATTATTTTGGTCACAGAGGGAGTGACTAAATGAGAGCGTGATTGTGTCTGAACGTGCATCTGCATCAACGTCTACCAACATTTAATCTCGCGGGCGCACATTACGGCCGCATACATCTCCCTCGCATACGGCACATATAGCTAAGTGTTACGGCGTGTTTATGCCTCGGTGCGACTGCTCTCGTGCACCGGCTGCTTTTCTGCTGACTTGTGTATCTTGGCGGGTTGGCTGTTGCCCAGCAGCCCAGCCGGTGAACCGCGGAGAAAAGCGCATTGATTTCATCCCAGCAGAAATCCCTTCTCCTGGTGCCCGCCTCCCCACCCCGCCCTGCACCTGATTAAGCATTTGCAGGGAGCCATGCCAACACAATTTGTCATTTATCAAAAGTAATTAAAAGCAATTTCTTTTCTCTTGTTGATTGGGAATTGACTAATTGTTGAGTCTGTGAAAACGGGGGAATAAATAAAACAGGGGAGGATGAATTTTACATAAACTCTGAGGAAAACATAAATGCTGTAAAACGAGGGCCAGACATCTGGCTCTGTGATTTCTCTCTACATGATTATGACTGCAAAACCGAAACAGTTGTTTAGCGCATTCTGATATACAGCCCATAGGCAGTAAATAATATATTAGAAACAGCATATTGACTAGCCGACTTAAAAGGGTGTTTTCACTTCATGTTGTGTGAACACAAGAGTGGGAGGAAAAATACAAACACTGGTCGGTTACTTGTTAACAGAAAATGAAAAACGCTGCTCCCACTTGTGCCAAAAGCGATATTTGAGCCGGTAAATACCGACGTCTCAGTCTGAGAGGAAAAACAACAAGATAGAAGGTGCAGCGGGAAGAGAGGAGCCGGAGTCATCCTACAGCAGAGGTTACAGTACGTCTATCCAATGAAACCAAGCAATACCATTTCAACATTATCGGTAACAACCTCTGAATGCACCATTACCTTCTATAAGGGCAGAATGAAATGTCAGAATTGATTTGAGAGGGGAGGGTTGAGACACAAGTGGGCAGCTAAGGTGGCCATTTTGTTTCAGTGGCCCTTTATTTGGTGTCCCTGGATCATTAGCACACGGCGAGAAAGAGCTGGAGGAACATGAAGGAGGCGTAGGCGGCCATCACGCGTGTCTCCGGTGACGGCATGTGAAATGAAAACAGGAAGAAGAAGAAAAAAAAGCAGCACATGCAAAAAACACAGAAATCAAAGAAAAGAAGAAGAAAAAAAAAGCAGAAACGCCAGTGGAGCCGTTTAAATTTCCCACCACTTTGTAAATAACTTTAGCTGCACAAATACCTGGCTTCGCTCTGAGCGGATAAAATATTTTCTCGCCAACAATTTATTCTCTGCCAACAAATGGAGCCGTTGCTTCAATGAGACGATTTGAATATCCCTTTGAAGGCTGCAGATGGACAAGCAATACTATCATTGCCTGAGAACACAGAAATAATTGGGCAACAGTGGGAGAAGCCTACATGCACGTCTCTGCTGAGACACGGCGCTGCTCGGAATATCTAATTGAAGCTCTCACTCTCCTGCCTTTTGTTTACATTCCCATTCATCATAAAAAACTCAATTACTTATGTTCCCTAACATGTATAGTTATTAATGTTCTAATTATGCTTCTCTCCTCTAATCTTTCGCCGCGCAATTTGGGTGATATATGTCTGAGCAACAACGGGGTGAGTCCCCTGGAAGTGAAAGCTGAATTAGGAATCCATGTGCAATAACACACCTTCTCCTGGGAGCCATCTGACAGAGAGAGAGAGAGAGGGAGAGCTTGTCATGGTTTGTCTACACAGAAGGATTCATGCCAGCTCTGTGTTATTATTATATTATGATATACCTTCTTTGTTGGACGTGCATTTGGAAGCAGAAAGTTGACTAATCGGCTCTCGCTCAGCAGAGAAACATGTAGTTGGAGGAAGAAGAAAAGCTACCAAAAAAAACAAAGTAAACTACCTCTGGCCGGCTCTTCTTATTCTTCTTGTGAAGGGCTATAGGTATGACAGCTTTAGAGGTATGAAATAATGTCGGTGAGAGCCTTGAGGAGCCCCTGCAGAGAGGCTGAGAGGGTCCTGTACTGCCTGAAGCAATGAGTGTTCTTCAAGGCTTTTCCTCAGAGCACTTTTACAAGAGCACAAATTAGGTGTAAGGGATGCCTGTGTCGACGGGCGCACCCAGCCAGCACACAGAGAAAAGAGAGAGTGTGTGTGGGGGGGTGTGAAATAAAGAAATATATATTTAAAAAAAAAGGGGCAGAAACTTGGATGACAGTGAAGAAACGGAGGGCGTCGTAAAGTGCGGAAAATAAGCTCTCACTTTCAAACGTTTACGGCGGCTCAAATATCTGATGATACCTCTCATAGCTTTTAATCTTTAATGTGAAAAATTAATCATCCCATTCATTATTTTAATAGCTGTCATTTTTCTCTCCCCAAAGTGATGATTTATAACCATTAAGCCCTGCGTAGGCTTGTGTGAGAGGGATTTATCGTAATGTTTGCACCAGGTAGCCTCCAACCATATTTCATTACTCTGACAAGCCATTAAAATGCCCTGGTGATTAAACAACAGCTCTGAGGTCAGTGTGTATGGCTGTTTCTTTACCCGTGCAGGAGCGCGGCGGTGCAGCCATGCAGGCGTGGATCCCGTAGCCTAACAAAGCCCTCTCCCCCCCTCCTCCCTGCCCTCCCCGGTTCCCTCCAGACTGGCGATCGTAGTTATAGATCTCTATCTGTTGTGCAGCGCGAGGGGCAACAGGGGCAGACGAGAATAATGTACATGCACAAAAGCCACAATGAAATAAAGTTAAGAATGGAGCTATTATGCTTTTTTTCCCCCTCAGAGGTTTGACACTGTGATAACTGTGCACTTAGAGGAAAAACTCCAGCCCCACATGCTCTCACATCCATCCGTCTGTGGCGTTCGCTGTGTTCCAGGACTTATTTTGTGATCACGCGTTGCCATTTAGGCTGCCGCTCTGCTCACTTGTCTCTTCTGCTTCTATTTCAGTTATTGATTTCCTACTGATCCTAACAGGCGAGTGCACGTCGAGTACATCTGGAGGGACAGAGGCTGCCCCCCCCTCACATAAAGACTCACCTTGTTATTCAAATAACGCACATGAACCTGTTGCTGAGAAGGAAAACGTCTGTGTGGTGCTTCAGATCACAAAACTTGCTCATTAAAAGGCTGAGGTATTCTACGTTTGTGCAAATGCATGCTGCTTAATTTTTTCACTAAAATGATTTTAATAAATTGAAATTGATCTACATGATGGTCTTCGTCTGCAGGGACGCCCGTGTCTTAACTCCACAGTACAAACTGAATGTAAGGCTCCGAGCAGGCAGCGCATTCACACTAAAAGCGACAAAATTCACTACATGCAAAGATGCCAGTATGTGGACTAAAAATACTTGACTTCAGAGTAGGCTGGTGTTAGATGATGCCCCACAATGCAATGCATGAGTGAAAAGAAATGCAAATGGTGATGAGACAAAAAAAAAAAAGTCCCTCCTCTGGTGAAGTAAATGGTGCGATTCTAAAGTCCAAGTTTGATGTGTGAACATGTTGTTTTATATAATAAAAAAATGTAAAAGTGCATTGATTTTTTTGTGCACACACTAATTAAGGTACACTTAAATCATATTAAAGTGGGACACAGCTGCCATATTTTACTGCTGCAATGCATTCTGGTCCATTGAATCTTTGTCTCTTGCATGCTGGAAGTCTTCCTGCATTGCCAGAGTAACATGGCAGTTGCAGAGAGGACGCCTGACACCAAAAACCCGACGTTACGCTTTCATGTTTGAATGTTTGGGTTTTTTTAATAATCACACTCATTGTTTTTGAGCCGAAATATGACGTTACTGCATTCGTTCAGTTTTGGCCGGTTATCTGACAGAATACGTTCGACGCAGTAAAGACAACAAACGAGGACGGCCAGAAACACGAGGCGCGCTGTCAAACGCTGCTTTGACAGCAGGCTGAGACAGTTAAGTGTTGGATTTTTATGTATCAGGAGGAGTTTTGTGGGTTTGAAATGGACAGATGTCGCCCGAGAAGAAGCAGGATAAAACAGCAGCCTGCAACACAAAATGGATTCCCATCCAGTCCCAGCGGAGGAGGCTGACTGAACAGCAGGTCGGGGGGCTGGGGGAGGATTTAACTCCCCTGCATGTATGTTCATGTCTAATGTCCTGAGTCCAATGGGCTGGATTGATCACCGATGCCACGTCTGACAGTGACTGACAGCGCCTGTAATTGCTATGTTAGCTTTGGGAGAAGAGCAAACTACCATGGTGGGACCGCGCCGATGAAACATGCCGCAATTTCTCAATCGCCTACGAGTCCGGCTCTGGATGTTACATCATAGCACACAATGGTCATGATGTGCTTGAATGCCTGAGCTCCTTGATTAATAGATGCGATCAGCCCCTTTCGGTGGCACGGCGGTGTAGAGAAAAAAAAATCAACTGCTGTGATTCCCATTTGTAGTTCGCACACATGCTGCAAGTTAATGCTTGTAAGTAAGATTCACCATTAAATCCAACACTGTTTTCACCACTCAGCATCACTTTTACTTTTGTATGTGTAATAGATTATCTCAAGTCTCAGAAAAAGAGGCAGAAATTAAGATTATTTAAATGTAAGAGACATAACTGGAACAGTAAAATGTACATTAACATGACCTCTATGCTTCTTAATGGCTGAAATACATCTTGATCACTTATTGACGAGTGTCAAGTATCGACAGCTCGCATCGAACGGTCAGTCAGATAGTTTTTTTACTGTTGTGTCAACAGATATTTCATAGAAATATATGCTTTATTTACTAAAGGATAAGTTCTTTGCTTAATACGGATGCATATATATGAAAACACATTTATTCTTCTAAAATTTTGTAGCATAGAAGTTGGTTTCAGCAGAGAAACTAAGGTGTCATGACAGCACTATAAAAAAAATTGAAATTTTATAAGTGTTTTTCTATCACGTGTGTAATTAATCAATGTGGTGTATAATAAGTCATGCAATAGCATGTAAAAGGAAATTGTAAAGCTTATTCCAACAGTTGTTAGGCCATTTAATTCACTTTGTTTCCTAAATTTGAATGCTTGAATTGTTTTTTAAATTAAATTGTAAATTAATTCCTAAATGACCAAGTAACAAAAGCTGTGAGATGAATGTAGTGAAGTAAAAGGTGCAGTATTTCCCCTCTGAAGTACAGCAAATGGAAATACTCGCATACACACTCACATTTGTACTTGCATACAGCAGAAAAGTGAACGCGCCGAGTTACTCTCCATCATTGCCAGTGATGATGGGTTAAAGCATATTAAACAGCAGAAAGATATATTGGCAGTGAGATGGGGTTTCAGCCTGTGCCAGCTTCTAAAAACTCTGTGTTGTTAACATTTACAGCTCCTGTTCCTGAGGGAGAGAAGTGATCATCAGTAAAATCGCTCTCATAGATTTGAAAGCCTGAGCTGAAAATTGGGACAGATACTTTCGGCCGTGATTGCTTCGGATTTTTTTATTCCTTCCTGATGCTTGGACCCGCCGCGGATGAATGTTAGAACATCCTGTTTGGCTGCTCGCACCGATCCAACAGTCGCCACAGAACAAAAAGCCGCAGAGGCAAATTTGCATCCTAATGCGCCTTAACGTCTCGCGTTTGTTGTGTCCCCGATGAGCGGCGCGAAGAAATAGTGCTAATTTGTAATAGATATCAAAATTCCCAGCATTAAAAAGTTAATTACCGCAGCAAATACAGCGGTGATAAATGGCAGATAATACCATTCTGCAGATGATTGTCGTTTCCACCAACCAGAAAAATGATATTTAGCATCCAGCTGTACTTCTGGATGCAAGAGGAGGAGGAGGGGAAAGGTACTTGTAATTCAGAGTATTTTTTTCTGCAACTTAGCAAGTTTTTCATCTATCAGCAAGGCACATTAAATCCCAGCTGGTCAGATGCTAGACTCCTGATGCTCGGCTTTAGACATGAAACAAACTACTGCTGAAATGAAAGCAGCTCTCAGAGCTGTGGAAATTCGGCTCCTACAAGAGTCTATTAAAAATACATGTTCAAATGAATCTTGGTGGTGATGACAAGTTTTACCATATTCTTCTTGAACTTTTAATGTACCCGGCCGCGACTTCAAAGGCGAAAATTAAATATTAAGGCTATTATCTAAGCTGTTCCCAATATTATCCAAGCTTGGGTTATTTATATAGTACAGTAATAATTATGTTATATAAGACAGTTTTCATTTTTTGAGCCAACATAATGATCAAGAGGTGGCTGGTTTGTAGTTTTGCAACCTAAAATGAGTAACCTAATTTATATATTTGCTGCAGTAAACCCAACAAGATTATGTAGATTTATTATAGCAGTCCTTGGTGGATATTGTAAATGTAAATATATCTATAATTTATGACTGCAGGGAAATGGATCATTTTTAATACAATGAGTGTGAGGAGCGGTTCAACTTTTTTTGGCAGAGGCCGGCGCACACTCGACATAATTTTGTGCTAAAAACAAACAAACAGTGACTTATTATCTGCTCTGATTGAGAAGAATCACAGTAAATCTGGTGCTACCTAACCCGGATCACCGCTGTTTACCCACCGGTGAGACGGTAAATACTCTGGCTGACATTTGAGGGAGGTTAGTGTGCTCAGAGAGCGGAGTGGAAGTGGAGGCTCAGATGAATTTGTCTGACAAATGCTCCTGGAGTATGTGTTGTCGACTGCGCTTCGGCGAGGCCCTGGACTGGGATTTGAGTCTGACTGAAGCCAAGCAAAGCATGCCAGATCACTAATTGCACAATTTAAAACCAAAGTCCCTGGCAGCTTGTCATTTGAAATGGAGAGAAGAGCCATTGCTTAATCAGTGAGCTCAACATAGATCTGCGAGGCTCTCCACCGAGGAACCCCAGACGTACGCGGCTGAAGCTCAGTGTCAACAGCCAAAGCAAAGACAAAGCGATTGGCCGCCTGCTGCCGCTGCTGCAAATGAAACGTTTTACGAGCCGGCACACGGCGGATGACTGAATGCATCAAATGTTGGTGCGCCGACGGTGATTTTATTCCCTTTAATTGTTCGTATATGAGCAGTCGACTGTCGCTCGCAGTTGGCGGGTGATGAAGTTTGCAGTGACTCTAAAAAAAAGCGAGCAAACAACTGGCCGTCCGTCGCACAATCCCAAATAGTTTTTTACATTCATCTGGCACTCCATTTTTTTTTTTTTTGCTTTGCTCTGACAGTACATCAGGAGAAAGTTCAGTCTCCTGCTGAGGGCCACTTCGACACGTGGAGCCGAGGAGTTGCTACCTTTATCATTAACGGCCGACACACTGAGCGGCCGTGGCCCCGCGTGACACCCAACATCAACTCGCCGAGGCAGAATCGTCCATAAAGGCATCAATAAAATGAAAAAGGTGCTGATAAAGTGAATTCACACATTTGCAATCTGCATTCTCACTCTACTCTGTGACTTTTGCACTTCTCACTCAAGGTTTTTCCCTCGTTAACGGCCTTTAATGTTGTTTTTATGAACCATTTTTGTGCTGGATAAAGCATCTAATACAATCAGTGTATGAAACAAGGTGCAAGATCCAGTGACCTATTTAAAAAAAAAAAAACTCATGAGAGAGATCAGACGCTTCTTGACTCGATATTCCACAAATTCCCTGCAAAATCTCTTAATCCTCTCATAACAGGCTGGTGAACTCTTCCAGAAAAAAAGAGCCACAATAAGAAAGACATCCTTCAGTCTTCATAATATATAATAAAATATATGTTTTTACTGCCAGTATGACGTAACTCTACGGGGTATTAGATTCTCTATTTCCTGTTATAGCTGTGTTCAGGCAATTCTCTGCTGGCTATCGGAAGAAGCTGTAAACATTATTATTACTATCGAGGCCGGGTTGTATTTTTGGTGAGAACATTAGCAAAGAGGCAAGTTACTCATCGCTCCAGCAACATCAAACCGGAGAGGAGTTTTTTTTCTTTTTGGCTCAGGCCTGGCGAGGGAGTTCACACACACACACACACACACACACACCCCATCAGCGAGACAGCGGTTCACAGAGAAAATGGGTGGAGCTGAAAACACACACAAAGTAAGAGAGAAAAAAAAAAAAATAAAAAAAACGCTGCCCTGAAGTCAATTCCACACTCAAGCAACATCCGTCTCTGATCTGGGAGCGTTCCTGCAGCGGCGGCACAACAAGAGTGATGCGGCACTGAGGGCCATGAATTAAAAAGTCAATATGTAAAACCATAGAGGGATGCCATTTTGAAAAAGCGTTCCATCAATGGAAATCATATTAACATGATAAAGGGCAGATTGGGAGGCGAGGGCATTGATTCAGATGCTGCTCCGCGGCCCGCCGTGTCCACCTCAAACATGTTAATGAATCGCGCCACAAAAGAAAACAGAGGTGGGGCGGCGGTGAGGTGAAGGGGGGGGGGCTCTAAAGCAGCAGGAGGAGGAGGGTTTTTGGGACGACGGCACCCTCCGGGGTGTCACATCACTCGACGTCTGAGCAACACTTCTGGATTGTTTTGTAAAGATGAAGTTTTGGAGAAGGAGCGTAGCATAGGTGGCTAACTTAAAGAGGTTTTTTTTCTTTTTTTTTGGGGGGGGGATCCAATTAGAACGAGGCCTGAGAGAGAAAGATGAAGTGCTGTAATGCCACCCAGACACCAAGAGTGCAAGAGCAGAGAGAGCAGAGAGGATTCACCCCCTGTTGACCATGACTACAGACACATAGCCTGAGGGAGGGAGAATCCAAGGCTTCACACACACACACACACACACACACACACACACACACACATATATAGAGAGAGACTGTGTGACATGAAAGAAACAAGGCAGTGCTGCGAGGCCAAACAGATGAATTACTTATCAAAGAGGCGCACAGCAGACCGGCTATGAGGCTGCAACACACAGACAGCTGGGGCATTATCAATTCACCTTCAATTAGCTGTCCTTGGCACTGCCTGCCAAACGGGACCTCGAGTATCAGTACATTCACCACGCATAAGCTCATTCAACAACAACGGGGAAAAAAACGCAGAGGATCAGGTGGGTTCTTTTGAGGAATTCAATTAAAACACTGTCGAAATAAAAAAAAAGGAAAGGAAAAAAACAATTTCTATAGAAGGATGAAAGCGAGGGGATTATTTTCAATGCCATAGGAGGGAAAAGAGAAACAGAGGAGGAGGAGGAAAGAAAAGGAAAAAGAAAAAAAAAACACTCCTTCCTCGGAGTCTGATGGCACAGCACCTTTGTTAAATATGAACTAATTAAGTGGAAAAATGAAAGTGTTTCATCTTCATTAGTATCAGACAATAGGACTATGAAACATAATTGAGAGTAGTTCCACTTTAATAGAATGAACAGAAGTCATTTGGTATTGAAATGTGCAGGGTGATTTAGCCAAAAGAAAGTGTATTATTAGATTTAATAGAATACCTACACATGATCAATGCTCAGAGCACAGGTGGTAGTTTGTCTCTGGTTCTTCAAATGATTAGGCCGACGGAATAATGGCCAGCCGGATTCACGTTGCTCCCGCATTGATTACGAGGAGCAGCCCATTTTTCATGAAGTGGAGCTCCGCGTGCCATTTATTAAGCCTTTACACGTGTGACATAACAACCGGTGGGTGCAAAAAAAAACCCAAACAATTGGGATGTTGTTGATGACAAATTGCACCACAGATGTCGTGACATGTTTTTTTTTTTACACATCACTTCAAAACCAGGCTGTGGGATTTGTTCCCGTTCAGCCGTAAGAGTATTAGCGATGTCGGCCGCTGATGCCGGGCGATAAGGTCCGGCTCACAAACTGCATTCCTGTTGATCCCGAAGGTGCTGGACGCGAGGCCGGATTATCAGTCGGGCAAAGTGGAAACTGCCCCGGGGGCCCGAGACCCTCATTATTACCTGCTGTGTCTTTTAGGGCACCTCTGTGACAAAATCCAAAAAATTATCAATCAATTCACACACAAAACCTGCAAACTGTCTCTGATGGACACGAAGGTACACACAATGCATGGGGGGGTGGAAGATGGGGGCTTCAGCGGCAGATTTTTGCCGCTGGGGGGCCTCCAACAGGTTAATCCGGCTATGGTTGGATGGGGTTACAGTCATGCTTCTTTGCAGGTCGGTCAAGTTCAACACAAAACTTGGAAAACCATTTTTTTTTATGGGACCCGGCTTTGTGAGCGTTGAGGATGTGTGTGTGTGTGTGTGTGTGTGTGTGTTGGGGTGGGGTGGGGGGGGTCTTCCCCAAACTGCTGCCACAAAGTTGGAACAACACTAACGTCTGAAATATCTTTGTTTGCTGTAGCATTAAACATTTCCTTCAGTGGAACTAAGGGGCTTAGTGGAACCATGAAAAACAAGGTGTCCACATACTTCTGGCCACAAAGCCAACACCAAAAAGCACCCAGATACCTCGACTTCACAGAAATTGTAAAGCGTTTAAGTCATGCGGCATGTGACCCCCCGAAAAGAAAAGCACGGTGTGCAAAAAGCAACACGGTCATTTTTGTTTTTTTTTAAAAAACATGAGCGCATCACAGAGCTCGGCCATATTGAAATGGCTGTCTTCAGAAACAGTGGGTCTTTATCACTTCAAAGGCTGACATCCCTCCGGCGTCTCGGGGAAGCCGTGACTGGCACTCGTACAGCCCTCTTTCTGCTGCATTTGTCCAATCTTAGAAAGCCCAGAGTCAGGAAACACAAGGTCTTTTCAAAGTTAGTCAACAGGCCTTTGAAGCGCAGCCAACGGAGTCAGCAACCCAGCGACAAGGTGCCGAGCCATTATCATTCAATAGACAGCCGGGATTTTGCATATTTAACAGGAAATTTCACTTTGCTTTTTTGACACGGGGCATTATGCATCCTCTGTACATAAAATCCATCAGCACCTTGCCAATTTTGTTTGTGCTTTTCCCATTTCGCTGGGGAAATGTGTTTCTCTTGCAATGCACACTACATTCAAAACATGCAATGGAATTAAATTATATGTTTGTTTGGACAAACAAATTGGACCACAGGTTCAAGGTACTCCGTTATTTATTGATTGATTTATTTATTTCGTTAGCTTGTTTGTTTTAGCGCTGATGTAACCTGCTTGTAGAAAAGCGTTAAATTGTAACATCTGTTAATCTTGGCTTGTTTGGAGATAAAACAAACCATGTTCACGTCAGTTAGCCCAAAAGGAAGAAACCAAAATGAGGTTTTACTTCAGTCACAAAAAGCAGAGAAAGAAAAAATCTCAATTGTTTGCTTTCATGATAAAACTACCCAGATGCTGATCGTTATATTCTGCTTCTTCATGTCAGATCCAAGTATTTGTTTTATTGTGCTTGTTTTTTCCAAATGCATCCACAAAATTAACAATGAGCATCAGGTTTTGGTGTCAGTCCTTTGTAATCAGAAAGGAAACGCTAATTTCTTTGGCTTCACTTAATTTTTCCACTTCACGCCAGAACACATGTGACCTACTTTGGGGGCTACAGTAGCTGCATCTCTTTATTAGTATGCCTTTATTTAAGCATGCAAAAACCTCAGTTACATTAAAATATCTTCTTCAAGGCAGAAATTGCCACATCAAACCCGAAGTTACAACACAGGCAAAGAAAAGCCATACAGCAACCAAAACATCCTTCTTCAAGTTCAAGATGGTGTACGATGCAAATAGGAGAACATGCAACGGATCAGAGGCTCTTATTTTGATGGGGTGCTGCACTCACTTCAGACACTTTTGAGTTAGTTGGCGATGTGGCTACACGTCAAGGCCGCGCGGCTGTTTCTGAGCGAAAGGAAAAAGTTGTTGTCTCTCCTCCGGGACGAGCGCGAGATGAACGAGAAGAGGCTTGAGACTGACGGAGTCTAACCGCATCTGTTTAAGAGCGAAGAATCTCCTTTTATGAGCGATTCGTTTATTTTCAAACCAAAAAGCCATCCACAAAAACACACACACACACACACTGTTGGCATTTATTATTTGGACTTGAGGGCACCATCTTGCCTCTCTGGTGTCTTCGTCGGCTTTGGTGTCCCTCAGCAGTTGAACAGTTACAGTAATAGCCGCCGCGCTCGCCCCGTCGGGATTTGCTCTGACGACCCAACTCGAGCGCATCCATTCTTAATGAGCGGCAGCCAGAGCCCGTCTCCTCCTGTGGGCTGTCAGCTGTCTGTCCCCTGGTACGAGGAAGGAGGGACAGCACCCAGTAACCCCCTCCCTGAAGAAGGGCGACTTCATAGGATGGAGGGAATGGGGGGGGGTCCCACGGCGAGCTTGCTAATGATCCATATGATGGCCCGGGCCAGCCATTGTTTGGGCTACATTACCCAGAGAGGGACAAACAATCGTTCGCGGTGTCACTTGATAATGGCCCAAAAAGCAAATCTCGCAGACCTTCATTCTTCACAAGGGTAATTAATTCGCCGCTGTGCTGGGATGCTTTGCCTCTTCCAGCTCCTCTCCGCGCTGCTCCCACCATACTCTCCCAAAGATTTCCAATTGTTTTGCAGACAATGGTTTCAGAAGGCAGTAAAAGACCATTGATCTGAGGGCTATTTGCAAATACCCGTCGCCATACGGAGAAATGCATCTCACTGTGTTAGCGTTAAGCAATTCCACATTTTAATGGGCGGACTATTGATGGTTGATGCCAAAAGAGTATGGTATTGATGCGCTCAAACACATCCACAATGAGGTCTGGAGGGGATAGCACCAGCTCAGCACAATAAATAAAGGAAGGGGCATCAAAATGAGGGGGAGGGATTGCGTAACGTTGCAGAGCCCTCATAAAAAAGTTACTATAATGTGTGTCATGATTGACTTTTATGATCGATGCTGCTGCACGTCCAAAAATCGGCAGCGGCGGCAACCAGCAAGTCAGATCTATATGTCTCCGGCCGGACTACGTAGTAATTACAGTTGCGGATTAGCTACATATGCATTATTGGATGTAATTAGGTGTTGATTAAAATTGGAACATTGCTTGCAACAGTTCTGATGAGAGTGATAATAACAAGGCCAGAGATTGGACTTATATCTCCATTCATCATTAGGAAAAAAAAAAAAAAAAACGGCAATAACTAAAAGCATTCGCTCCCCCTGTTTGTGTATTAGCAATAAATCCCACGCACCGAGAGAAATGAATGATCTTTCGACGAAACAGAGACAGCACAAGACAAGACAAATGTCTGTGCTTACATCAAATGTTCCCAGATACGAAACAATCCAACCACACCAATAAAGCAATCAATGCTAACCTAATCTCTGCAGCCTCAGCGGCACTTGCTTGCCATTTCTTAGCCCCAAAATGAAGAGGAAAGGAGAGCCTGAAAGGCATAAATAAATAAACCTCAAACCACTCATGTTCTATTGCTGCCACTGAGGACGCGGTGGGGGGGGGGCACAAACAGCCGTGGCACATCTACAGTATATAAAGCTCATTTTGGACGGAGCGCGGCTTTATTCAGGCGCGGAGGTGAATTACAAACACAGTCACTTTCAAATTTGGTTAAAAGAGAGAGATCGAAGGGGAAGAGGCGACGGAGGATGAGTCATCTCTGCCGGCCTGGTCGCCCTCGCTGCTCATGGAGGGGCCCAGCAGGGTGGGGTGGGCACTGCTTCTTCTTCTTTTTTTGTTCATTGGGGGGAGCACAGAGAGGCTGGCCTAGTCAAAGGTGCTTTGGGGGGGATAAGCTGGGCACTGTGTCTCAAATGGGGACACTCGAGTGGGTAAAGCCTGCCTTAAAGAGAGCTTGCGCCTTTTTTCCCCCCACTGTGGCTCTTCATACCTCCATCCAAGCAGAACTAAGGGCGCCGCTCGCCGAGATACAAAAGGGACAAAATCACTCTTTCACACTTCCACACTCCCATCTCTGCATAGCCTGTGTGTGCGTGAGCGTACGTACTGTACGGCACAGACAAGAGACTCACAAACACACACACACACACACACACACACACACACACTCCCAGGCACAAGACTGCTCCCTTCTGGTCGCACCATGCGGCTACATCGCCCCCCCAGCCCCCCTCATCACCCCCTTTCCCAGCGTCACACAGGGAGCACAAACGTGCATGGATATTGTCCAGATGCAGTTATAATTTCACTAATGCTCACTCAAATGTCAATGGGGTCCGATGACGAAGGACTCTTAATCCCTCATATGAATTTAGCGCCCAAAGGCAGAAGAAGAAGAGGCGTCGTCTGCGTGTGTGTGTGGCAAATATGAAGGAGCTGCATGAGGGGGCATACATTACACACGACTCGTCTGCGGCCTTAATGGGAGTGTTCAGTGAATTCAGCTGAAATTTAAATCAGTGGGCAGAAAAGAGGGGAGGCGGCGGCGGGGATGACGAGCGCGTCGAACTATTGAACTTTCCTTTATTCACCTGCGAGTAAATACAGATTTGTTGCCGTTGAGCCAAAAAGGAAAGCTGCAGCGCACAAACACACCCATCCCATCAGCCTAAATCACTTAAGTGGGGCAGAAACAGAGAAGAGGGGGGGGGGGGGGGGGGGGGGGGGGGGGGGGGGGGGGGGGGGGGGGGGGGGGGGGGGGGGGGGGGGGGG
>JBAJHX010000039.1:1719315-1735098 GCA_037176925.1 Amniataba percoides
AGCCTCAGCCGCTGCCGACGCCGCTTTCATCCGGCGTGGCTGCAGGCAGCGGGGGAACACAAAACACAGCAGCTTCACAGAGACATGTGACCGCAGACGGAGACGAGAACACAGAGACGCGAACAAAACGCTTCCCACGGCAGCAATGGCGGCATTAAACTGAGATAAAGATCCCGCCATTCTGCGATAAATCTCCTCCAAACCTGCACCGAAATCTCAGTTTTCACCTCCTTCTCCGCCCTCTTCCAAAAGGTGTCAAGTGTGATTTAACGAGGCCAGCGCTGCGCGTTATTTCCTCTTTGCTTTGTGACAACTTTTCACTTATTTTCCCAAATGAGCCACTACACAGGAAATGATGAAATCTCTTGATAATTTAATTCGTGACGTGCAGAGGAGAAGCAAAGAAGAAGAAGAAGCAACTCGAATCAGCCCACTAAAGATTGACGGAGCTAAATCGTACAGTAATACTGCAAATGGAGATTATACACTCAAATTTAAATCTTGAGCATCATTCAATCTCTTGCTACACTTTTTTTGGATCAAACATTTCTGCATCTCATTTGATTTTATTATTTGTAATCTTGTTGTGAAGCGATAGTTTGCTGTCGCCGTCAGAGTTTATGCAGATGATACCTTTCTATATCAGTCACAAAGACAAATCTTATTTTTCTGTCCCTTATTAACCGATCGTCACAGGCAGACGCAGTAATAATAATAATATTTTCAGACTCTGAATGCTGGAGCTGCTCTGAGGGGTGCACACGTTTCTCGTAGGAGTGCTCGCTGATTGTATCCAGAGGATTATATGTACATAATATCCATACCGAAGCAGCCTGTATGCATGTGTGTCAGGTGATCTGTCTCCACTTAAATCCTTCGCTCGCTCCACACGACGCCGGCCGGATTCAGATTGGAAACACTTACGATCAGCTGGAGATTAATAGTCAAATTGCGGAATTGAACCACCTCCTCGGCGTGAAAGGTACCGGCTTATACGACGAGCGGCATCTTATGACAGTCTTTACTTCAGGCTGATACATAAACCTAAGATATGTGCAGAAATGGAAAAAAAAAAGTGGTTCTTAAAGTCCAACTGGAATCACATCACAGCATCACTTTTTGAAGGCAGAACTAATCATAATAATATATTATAGTATCATATATAATATAATAATAATATAATAATAATTCTGTAAATTTTTTATTTTATTATTTAACTTTTTCTGTCTTCGCTGTTTGTCTTTGATTGACAGAAGGTAGATTCTTCCACAAGCAAAAGATCAGGAAGAGACGCATGTTCGTGTTTATGAAGTTAGAAAAGAAGGAGGCTTTGGTGGGAAACCTGACTGACATGATGTGACTTTGAGTTGTTTTTTAGTTGTTTTTAGTACTTTTGTTTAGTCTAGTTCTCATATTTCTTTCTTTTACACTTTTTCCTCTTATTTAATTATTGTGTTGGTTTTGTTGTGATTTCTTTTTTTATCTCAGATGTTTTTAGAGGCCTGTCTTTATAATTATGCAAGTCCATCTTTTACGTTCAGCGTACTTAAAAGGTAAAGATCAATAAATGTATGAACTGCTGTGCTTAGATGGTTAATACAGTAAATTGCTGATTTTTAGAACAGTTTAACATTACTCATGAGAAGTGAAGAGAAAAATGCACGGTGATCTCTGTGAGATAGAAACAGTCAAATTATGAAGCGCTTGTGCTGCAAATGTTATTTGGAAAAACTGATTTTTCTCTTTACTTTTCTATTCTGGATTTTGAAACTTGATTTTAATCATAACTCATAAAACATCTGAGAAGCACAAGAATACTTAAAAAAATTAGATTACCTGTGCGATCATAAATCAAGCGAAATAACCAAATTTTGCTAAAATGCATTCAGCGTCTCTTTACTCATGCTTTCAATGCAGTTATTATGTGTTATATATATTTTATATACAATAACTGCAGGAAGATCTTGTCCAGCTTCTCCTCACGGACAGCCAGACGTATTTCTGAGGCGCACACACACACACATAAAGACGCCCAGACACACACATCAGTCGACGGCATATCAACACCCGCCGTGCCCCCGCCTGCTTATGAGAATGTGTCACCTCTCGTGGCACCCGAAGCAGATAGCAGGAGGCCAAACCAGAGTGTTTAACTCGGGCTGCGGTGAATGGCTGTAGGTCACCACTGTATCATCTCCCCGCCGCACACACACACACAGGGGCCGCCAGGTGGCTTTTATTTGACTTTAATGTGGAGAAATATTAGATTTTTCCTGGGCAGGCTAAATCCTTCCCCTGGGCTCGCAGATAGCCCTGCAAAACCGTACACAGAAGACGGGTCAATAAGAGCCCTGATGCCAAATCTCCTTAAACTCGCTCTTTATTCATGAATATGTGCTGAAACAATCTTTTAGAGGTATTAAGGAGTTTGTGAACAGAGCACGGGGCCCCTCTAATCCACTTTAGTTAACACTTTGGACGGAAATTTAAACATGCTCACTACTGCACTTTAAGCCCATAAGGAGGATAAATGATGTGCCACCTTTGGCTGGTCTGGCTGTGGCGGCAACATTTTCACTTTTTTAATCATCAGTGTGTTATTGTTGGAGTAATTAGGGCGCCTACTGTAGGTATAATTACTGCAAACAAATGAGATGGTGGTGGAGACGACTGGGTGCCTCTAACTCATGTTGCTATTGTGAGTGCTTATTCCAGCCTTTTATTTAATAGTTTATTCTTTATAATGTAAAAGATAAACATATTTAATTTTCCCGGTAGCCTTTTTCTGCTCCCTGCTCCGCGCATGCTGGAGAACTTTTAGCCTTTTCGTTCCAAGTCAGCTCTAAAATACAGCACTGCTCATTTTCCCGCAATCGTCTCAGAAAGCCTCCTCTGCTCACACACCGGCCCAGTTTCCAGCTGTTGGGCTGAAATTGATTCTCAGCTGGTGTTTTTTTTTTTTCTGAACTGAAGCCTCGTATAGAAAACTTTTGGCTCGCCTCTGTAACACCGCCACAGTGTAAAATGCGGAGGAGTCTGTCAATCTCTGCAGCAATTTTTATTCCTTTGTCTAATTACAGTAGTGTGTGAAAACTTACCTAGTAAAGAGTAATAATGTCAAAATAATTCATGTATCACCTTTTAGTGAAATTATTTAGAATCAGAGCAGAATGCAATAATTATTATAATACGGAGCTGTCATCGCGGCCTTAATTAATCCAAGGAAATGCAAAGAAAGAAAGAAATAGATCCAGCCAGTGGTGAAGGAACAGTCTTCATTAAGAGAAAAACTGGAGGAGAAATACGGCAGCAGGCTCACTGATTGAATGAAAATCTTTATGACAGCAGCAGGAAACTCATCGTCTACATTTGAATCATTACCAATCATTATTCTTCAACTAAAAATAGATTAAATGACGTGCGTTTGTTGTAATATGAAAGGACTCGCTCGTGCAAAACGCATCTCAAACGGGAAGCTACTGCTGCTCCGCGTCCTCTGGATGAGTGAACATGCAATTATTTGTGTTGTTCGCTTCATATAATATGTCTGATGTTGTGTTTCCAGCTTGTTCTGCTGCCCCTAGTGGACAAAAACTAAATCAACTCATCTTTAAGCTTTAATATAAAAAAAAAAGAGCAAAGAAGTGTATTTGAGGCGGGTGATACCACAAATAAAAATTCACTTTTTAACTCATTTGTTGTTATTATTTTCTAATGCTGCATGAAGTGGAAGTATTGTTGCCATGGTTTCCTTCGATTTAAACTGCAAACACAGTTTTAACAGACGTCTGCAGGCTAGAGAGAAGCGAGCATCTTCCACGGTTACGACATAAAATGTGTATAAAAAAAGAACTTAATAACATGACCCCTCCCCCAACAAACACACTCTCCCACAGACATCTACCAGCAGCATTAATTAAGCGTGTGCATGTGAGTGGCGTGCTCTTCGTAATGTAAATACTCAGCCTGACAGAGGAGGTGCGGTGCGGGGGTGTGGTTGCTTGTCTGTGGGAGTCTGCAGGGGGGGTGCACATATGGGAGTGGGACTGCCTGGTTCGCCCCACATTATGACCCATAAAAAAACCCAAACACACACTCACCACACCTACACACACATGCAGAAATGTCTAATGATTGTACTCCGTGACCTCGTGACTCCGATGCCCCGCCTCTTCCTTTCCTCTTGTATGGGTGCATCTTTTTTTCCCCGCCGTGTTTTACACTCATAATAAAATGCTGCTCCTCGCTTCTACGCACTCCTCCCTCCCCCACCCACCCCTCCACACGTTTCCCTAATGAGATAAATTAGCGCCTTGCAACAGATGCATGGAATATACACTAATGGCCACCATCTGTCACTCATCTCTGGGAGACGGAGTGAGAACGCGGCGCTAAATCCGATCACAAGCCCCTGGCAGAGCCCGACCGTGGTGAGGAGGAGGGAGGAAGACACACACAAACACAGGGAGAGAGAGAAAGACGAAGAGATAAAGAGTACAGTACAGAGCGAGGAGGGGGTGGCAGCGCGGGGGTTTGGTGCAGGCCGGACCGAGGTGCAGTACAGTAAGTGGTGGAGAGGCGTCGGAGCAGCGGTACAGCAGGTGAGACCTGATGGTGATTCAGCAAGCACAACAAGAGTGTCGAAAGGGTGGAGGGGGGGGTTCGCTCAACTCCCTCTGGTCACCGCAAACAAAAACGTTCCCTGGTTTATATATATCACATCATCGAGTTGTTTTTTTTTAACTTTCTGATATTTTAAAGCAATGCATTAATATGCTGCGCAGCTCCGAAGGAATTTTTTTAAGATTTGAAGAACCTTTCTCTTGTGGATTTTTCTATTAAGAAATAATGTTTGAGATGGAATCAGTGAAAGCTGAGCTGCAGAAACAGACCCATGTGATAGCGATTTCTTTTATATCATAAAAAAATGGCAAACAAATTTGATGAAATTAATTTAAATGTCGACAGGATGATGATTACATCTTTTATCACTGGTCAGTTTCTCTCTCCACACTTAAATCCTTAAATGCATCAAAGACTTTGGATCGTACCAACTTGCAGCGGGGGAGCTTCGGTTTGTGTTTAATGTGCTCGATTTGAATTGTAAAACAAATTGAAGTGGCACACATTCATTATTCTGAAGGAACGGTTTTGTGATTGTTTTAATTAACTTGTCTCTTTGTGATGCCTCCTTATAACCAAATCAATTACTTTTTAATCCTTTTAGCAACAATAATGTGTTAGATTACATAAACATGGGTCACACACTCTCCATTGGACTTCATAGGAACCTTTAAATAATGCAAAAAAAAAAAAAACGTCGGGAGCGTGCATCTTGCTGGGAGCAGCACGGCTTCGCACTTCAAGTTCAATGTCAGAATGAGCGGGGAGGAAATTGCGTGCGAGAGGAGACTTAAGCACCTCTGCAAAGGGCTTAAGTAGCAGTCTGAATTGCACCATTTATGCATAAGGTACTGAAAAAAAAATCACTGGAAAAAAAAGCCTCAGCGTCAACCCTCACTCTGGGATCCATCACAGATATTCTAATAGAGCTTCCCCTTGACGGCCGGTAATTCCCTCAGCAGCGTTTCGCCGTCAGAGCCGCGAGCTGCCGCAGAGCAGACGGACGTTCTGACAACCTGCAGCGGATGTACCTGCGCGGTGAAAATAAAAAAAAGTCAGCTTTTCATATCTAATGTCGCTGTGACACTTCCTCTGTGCAAATAGCCACAAATCCATTTATAGAAGGTAATCAGAAAAACGATATGTCCCAGCCGCACTGTACATTAGCATGCGGCTTATGATGAAAGTGATGGGAAACAATGAGAAACAAAAAGGGTGATGAAAAGGCGGACGAGCTTACGTATCTCTGGAACCAGGAGAAATGAATCACCCGGGGAGCTTCCCTGTACAGCTTCCATGAGAACAAATGGACTAAAGCCAGTGACAATTAATCACTATTTGCATGGAGCTGGCCATAATTCCCCCCCACACCCTTTTTTTTAACTGGTTTAACTAATGACAACAAGTGGAAATTAATTACTTGTTGCAAGAAAAGAAAGACTTCGAGGAAAAAAAGAGAAAACTTTGCAGGAGACTGAAATGAAGATAAAGCAATATAAATGCTAAAATCACAAAAATAATAAAAGTAAGACCACGATATTTGTCTGTTCAACACAGTGGGAGGCTAATCCGAAAGAAATTAGATATTCATGTATTTAAAGTTAAAATTATGAGCTCAGAAGAACTTTTTTTTCCTTTTTTTGGATGAAGGTTGGTGTATATCGGATAGAGGCACTGATCCCTATAAACTTCCCAATCCAGCAATCATACCGCATCAACATTTCCACTGAAGGCTTCACATAAAAAGTAACTGGCCTCATAAAAGCGGTGTCAAATACGGCCAACCTTCTCATAAAAGCGCTGATGAAATTCTCAGACAAAACTATAAATGGCATCTGTAGAGAAAAATAAAATACTGCACTTTATAGAGCGGAGCTGGGCGGCTTTAGTGCATTTTTACAGTCAGATATGCAGACCCTGCGACACGCGTTTGACCGCTAATGGCGGCAATACAAATCCTCCACGGCCTTGAACATCAGAACAAGTCAGATCTGTACATCCCGTCTTTATCTTTGTGCTCTTAACACTCTGACACTTCAGTGCATTTTGAAGACTTGGCCTCATTAGGAGCTGAATAGGGCCCCCGCTTATTCATGAATCCATCAACATATTTGTGTTTAAAGTGCTCGCTGAAGTCTTGGAAACTCCTGACTAGTTTAGAGGTACTTAAAGGGGTTTGCTAAACCAAGATGCTTCAGTAAAGCTTCAAACATAACTTTCAAAAATAACAGATTTAATAGGAGAATGCAATATGATAAACTTCCAATACTTTTTAAGTGAAGTTACGGTGGTTTAATTATGATTATATTTCATTAATATGCTTTGTTGATTGTTATCCTGTATATCTAATTAGATCATCTCATCAACTTTCTAATGACTTTTGTTGTCATTGCAGTAAAATTAAATCAACGTAACACCTTGAACTTCCAATATAAAGACTTTTTTGTAGTAAAGTTTTATAATATAAAACATGATATGTTTCAGAGAGATACACAGAGTGAAAGACGGGAAATAAATCATAGTGGATGTGTAGTTCAGATCAGCAATTAATCTTTGCTTTTGATTGTAAAAAACAAATTTAAGTCTGTTAAAAGATCCAAATATACTTGGAAACGTTGCACATAAAACCATCACTTCAAACGTCCAACTCTCCACTGACTTCCTGCTACGTTTCATAAAGGATGCATTACTTCCTGCAGTCAAACTGAACACTGACATTAGATGTAAATCACTGAGAGCACAAGCAATCAAGTCCGGGCTGATTCATACAGAAATAAAATGGAGAAAAATATGAATTCATAGGTTTCATGCAGTTTAGAGTGGCAGTTATGAGGCATTTGGTTCTTTAAAAATCAGTCAGCTCTACTTAAAAATCCAGTTTGCATCATAAACAGTGTTGTGTTCAAATGGCAGACACCTCACTTAAATGGCATTATACTTCTCATACTTTTCTCTCCATACAGGTGATATATTAGCAGCTAGTTTTGCCAGCTGGTGCAGTTAGACACGTTAAAGTATTTAGCGGTGTAAATATTTAATTGCAACCTTTGAGGAAAAAGTAGTTTGTGTGGTTGCACCCTGTTTTAAAAATCTCCACCTGCTACGTATAAGTAGTTTGACCCCTCTGCTGCTGATCGAGCAATCATTTACTTTATATTAATGAAATGAACTGAAGCCCCTGCAGAGAAGTGTGGAGCTTTTTTTTTTTTATTGAGCACATTTTCTCGAGCCTAATAAAGCATCGGTCTGTCTTTTTTCTCGGGCTGATTAGAAGGTTTGTTAAGCAGCCACGTCCTTTCAACACACTGTTTCATTTTGTTTTGTGATTGGTTGCTGATTAGTTGGATGTAATTGGATTTTTTCTCTCTCTCTCTCTCCCTTATTTTCCTGTCTTTCTTTTCGTTTCCCCCCCCTGTCTGTCCCTTTAAAGTCCTTTGAGACTGGCGTGTGATAAAGGGCTATGGAGATAAATGACCTTGAACTTTAACTTGAACTTTGTCTGCCTCTCTTCCGTCTCTCCTCCGTCTTCCTCTCCTCTGTCTTTCACTCTCGTCTCGCTCGTCCTCATTTACATGGCCTGGGCTGCCGAGCTCTAACAATCCATTAGCTCGCCGAGGATGTTGAGGAGATCCATGCAAATAAGTGTGAAATTACACTGTAATCAGTCATGTAAATCGCACCGGCTCTCAATCTGGGCATCATCATTTCTTTGTACTTGTTTAGAAAATGGTGTGCGGAGGCGATGGGTGAGGTTTAGGGGGAGAGAGAGAGAGAGAGAGAGAGAAAAAGACAATAAAAGAAGAGTTTGACAAGAAAAAAAACACTCCAAAAAGCTTTGATTCCTTATTCAGAGCTGAACTCATTTTTTCCTGTTGGATTCAGGTTTAAAAATTCATACCGCGATCAAAATTGTTCAGCAATGCGAGACTTCCAGCGCAAAGACTTTCCGCCTCTTCTTTGATGAGGAATAAGGAGAGGACGGAGAGAAGGACTCTGATGAGACAGAAGGACGAACGAGTGGGTTTCCTTCACAACAGAGCGGCGACGGTGACACGTAATGATGCACGGAGAAAAAAAAACGTAGATGAGGACGATGTTTTCATGGAAGTGATGCACAAAGAACAGCATGGAGAGAAATTCAGTAAAAGAGAAGATTAATTCAAAAAGAATACAATGAGAAGATCAGGCACTTCATCCTCACTGATTCTGGTAATAACATTTAAGAAAGATGTTTTAAAGCTGCACAAAAACAAATGGTACTTTTGTATTTTTCCAAAACAGGAAATCACAATTAACAATGAATTTATTCTATTTAAGGTGCATTCAGACTAACATGCATCTTAAAAGTCTTAAAACATGCATCTCGTCCATTATTTCAACAGATGCTGAAACCCTGCTTCATTTATGATCATTAAGCTGGAGGAAAGAGAGGATATATGCCATTATATCTTTCCATTATATCTCTCCAGAGATGTAAAGTCTCGACTTTAAACACGTGCAGCACACACACATACACACCACACATACACACACATGCAAAAGAGACAGTAACGGTATCGTAGGAGCCGCAGTGTTTACATGCACCACCTATATGTGGGCAATGTGAACATCATTTTCTCTCCCCGTATCTATAAATCACAACTCGTATCATTAAACAACATATTTCCAGGAGATGGATCGATCAGTGTGGATTATGTAACCAGGCAGGAATGTCTGTTAATCCAGCAACAAATCAACACACTCTGATAAAAAGTCTTTAAAGATGTTTCACTCTTTGATTTGAAAAGAAATCCAGTAATGGCACAAAAGATAGTGAAAAAATTAAAAGGAGGGATGCCACTGATAAACAGCTTTTGTGCATTAAAACACATAAAAAACTGATGCTGTTTTTGGATGCATGAAACTTGTCAGTCAGGGAAATTCATTCTTTTCCTCGGACAGATCTGGATGACATACAGTAAAAAATTAATCTCTAAAAAGCACCGGACCGTTGAGCCACTTGAAGAAAAATTAAGAAGCGTGAGCTGCAGGAAATATGTTCTTTTACAAAAAAAAAGAGGAATAATATTGACTTTCTGTGACAGGCAGTGGTTGGGTTTGTTGGGAGAAAGCAGCACCATTAGAGCTGCAGATGTTGAGCTGGATGTGAACAGGCGGGCTGGAGCGAATCACACACACACACACACACACACACACAGATTCACTTTCAGATTCAGTTTCACGCAGTCGCCTGTTGAATTCCACAAGCTGTAAAAAAAAAAAAAAAAACACAACATACCCTCCCGTGTGTGTGCGAGAGTGCTTGTATATACACGTGCGAGTGTGTCAGCATATGCATGTCGACAAGCCGGAGGGAGGGAGTGAGAAAGCAAACCGCGAGAGGAGCAGCGAGACGAGGGATCAGGATTTTGGCTCAAATACAATCTGTGGAGGAGTCACTCAATGAGCTGACAGCCGTCAGTGAATCCTGGTGGGGAGAGGGCTGAGCCACTGTGGTCAAACACACACACAAACACACACACCCAAACACAAACACAGAGAGACTCCATCAGCACCGGGAAGCTCAAACAGACAGATGGGCTAATTCGTGACTGACTGTGTGTTATGAAACATTATCTCTGTGTCAGTGAAATCAAAATAACATTTTGGGCGTAAACGCCGAGCGCGTAGCTGCCAACACAACACCACATGGCCGCCACGATGCGTACGGGCCGCCACGCACGGCCTCGGAAAGAAAATGTTTTGTGGCTAAACTGCTGCAAAACACTGTTTATGGAGTCATCTGGGGTGAGCTGCACGCGAGCCGTATACGTTTGCCAATCGCGTTCCCACCTGCCAGCACCAAATTAAGCCATCGAATCAATTTCAAGAGTCTGGAGGAAAATGAAGGCCATTATAGGCATTGAATTTTATTTGCTCTCTATTCAAAATTAAAGGCTATTGACAGACGGCTTTGTTTTGTTCTCTTTCAACCACTCTACGGTTAGAGTGGGGATAGGTGGTTACGGCTGCATTTTAATGGCCTGCCCCTTTAACGGCCGGCTACAGAGCCTCTTTATAATCCCTCCTCACTGGGTATTTGTGTATGCGGGGAGTGTATTGTAGCTAACCGAACCTGGCTCACTGCTCTCCGCGGATGTTTTGTTGTCAAATAATGGGAGAGTGATGGGGTCCTACCCCGCTGCGAGCCACCGCTAAGATTAGACAGATCTTCACACTGGACGATTGGTGAAATTTATCACTGTCACTGGCTGCCAATCTGGCCTGCTTTTTTTTTTTTCTTTTTTTTCTTCTTCTTCTTCTTCTTCTCTCTCCCACCGCCCCACCTATTCTGTTTGTGGTGGTTTCTCATTTGGAACCTGCAAACCAGTTGTCATGTGTACTTTCCACTCCGATAGTGATAGCTTTAAGCAGCGCCTCAAAAATCACCCTCTGCTTCATGGTCTCTGCACAAATGCTCATCGCGTTGTCTGTCTGCCGTGCATGGGAAATTTGTGTCGCCGTGTGTGTGTCGTGACATCACTGAGCGAGCAACATGCGCCGTGCATATGTGTGTGTGTGTGTGTGCGAGAGAGGCGGGTTTTTCCCTTTTTCTTATCGCGTCATTTTCTTATCATTTCTTCATCCCCGAACCAGAGGGGATTTAACAACAAAATGCTGATCCGTGAATTTAAATTAATTTCGCACACCTTCCGTTCTTTAAAAAGATTTGCTTTGCCAACAGGAGAGGTGTTTTGTGCGATGCATCAAGTATGTATAATTACGAGAACACAAAAGAACAACATCCAATTTCCAGGTTCAATCTCCACGTCCATCGAGTGTCTCCCAGCTCGCCGCAGACTTTATTCAGCAGCCGAGTGTTCATATGCACGTGTGTGAAAACGGGCTGCTACTGGAGCATCAAGTAGGAAGGAGGCTTTTTTTTTTTCCTTTCCCTTCATGAGTTGAGAGGCCACGTTTCTCAGCCAGCAGATTTTGATCCCTTTCGAAAGCGGCGGTGGAATTAGCATGCAGAAGAGAGAGCTGAAAGGTGCTCTGGCCCTTAACTCAATCTCTCTCTCTCTCTCTCCGCTCTGCCTCCCCTCTTCCTCAGGTAAGAGTAATGGATTGTAGCTGGCTCCGGCCTCCGTCCTGTCGCGTCACGCCTGCTAGCCAGCCAGCCGCGGCCGGGCGGGGTGGAGTGGGGGGGGGCAGGGCTGCGGGCTCTGTTATTTAGCGTCCGTTCCTCCACAGTCACACTCGCTAACTCTGAGGCCAGCTGTCCAAGCACACCGGGCCTCGAGGATGGCAGCGCCGCCTTAACTGAGAGGTGACACCCCCCTCCACGTTCTTTAACAGATTGCCACCTCGGGCCAGCATATCTGAATACCAATGAATGAATGAAAAAAAAAACCCTTACTGCAGCAGGAAGAGAGTGAAACGGACAGGAACAGCGAGGTGAAGGAGGAGACAGATTATAACAAACAATGAAAAGAACATCTTGTAAAACTTTCTCATCATGGCACAAGGTGAGGATGTAAGACAGCTCCTCGTGTTTTCACTCTGCCAACCAACATTTGTTAGACTAAGAATGAATCAATTAACGACAGACTTATTTTCATTACTTTTTTAGTCTTCAAGTGATCAAAACAAAATATCGAAAGTTCAAAAAGCTCAAGGTGACGCTTTGAAAAGCTTCATTTTGACTAACAAACATCCAAAAAAAGCAAAGATATTCAGTTTTAAATGATATAAAACTCAAAAATCTGTAAAGAACTATCAAAAAATGCGGCAATTCATTTCCTGTCGATCGACTAATTGATGAATTGTTTCAGCTCAGGCATCAAATGATGCGTCGCCTCTGCAGAGCTGCAGTTTTTTAAAGTTCAGCTTTCTCGTCGACTCGATGGAGCCACTTTGCTGTTTACTTTTAAACAGGAAACAGACAAACTAAGCTGGTCTGGACTCTGGTCTGGACTCTGATCCACATCCTGACGTGGAGACGCTCTAACGAAACGTCAACCTGCACATCCGGATAGACGGGGAGCAAAAGTCGTGGTGATGTAATCGGTCCTGACAGTCGCCCCGCGCTCACACCGCCGCGGCCCCGCGCTGATGGGTATGTAAATGTTGAGGTAAGTAGATGTGCAGTGGGATGTGAAAGTTGGAGCGAATGTTGATGCACAATCAGCGCAGGAGTCCTTCACTGAAATGACAGCTGTCTGTGAATCCTGGCGGGGAGAGAGCCTGAGCCGCTGCGCTTAATGAATGTGTGCTGCCATCAGCTGAGAGTCTCAACCAAAACAGACGAGCCTACACGCACACACACACACACACACCAGCGTGAACTGTACCGCAACATTAGCAGGGATGTAAAAAGGCACCTGATAGAAAAATAGATCTTTGGAGTATCTGAATCACAATTACAAACAGTGCTGGTGAGTCACGTCGGGTTGAATGCCGACGAGCGGCGCATCGTCATCGAGTCCGGTGTGACTTTTTAAAGTAATGTATTGGTTTCAAAGAGGACGCATTAGAGGCTAAATGATTTCATCTGGAGAGGAACGAGCCGAGAGAACGAGCACAACAAAATGAATCGACAGAGAAGAAGAAGAGCAGACGCACCAGCAGGGATGCGACAAACCTGCAGCTTTTATTGCACTCAGGCAGACGATTAAATGATGCAAACCGGAGTGACAGTCTCAGCCTCTTGTAGGGAAACATTTGCAGTAGTGTGAAACCTTTTCCATGAAGTGATAATGTTTCTAAATAGGGAAACTCATGTAAAACGGCTGCACACTTGGTAAATGTAGATGTCACATTACAGCAAATAAAACTGTTCAAATGTTTCACGTGTTGCCTTCTTTGCAACAACATATTCTGTGTCCCAGAATAATTTCCTTAATATCAAAACAAGACAGACATTTAAAGGTGAACCTATAAAATGACTGTTTCTTAACTCATTAATTTCTACTGTTCATTTGCTTTTCCTTCACAAAGTCACAGCTGTATGGACGGATCAGACTTCATGGACTGAAGCTGATACTAACACATTTAGATCCGCTTCAGCAAAGACGTGAAAATATTTCAGCTTTAGGTTCTTGAGACTTGTGAAGAGAGAAGATATTTGATGATAGTTCTGCATAAAATATGTTCATGGTTTGTTTTTATATTAGCTAAACCACCGTTCACCATCTAAGTACACACAGAAACTTAAGTTGCACTGTATAGGGCGGATTCAAAATCCAATTCAATCTGCTCCTCCCTCAATGCGACCCCACAGATTTATCCCGTTTCCCCGAATCCGACTCCGGCGAAGTGAAACAAGAAACATCTCCGCTCACTTAAGGTGACAAGCAAAAGCACAGTCCATTAGAAACAGCACGCAGAGGCATACTGCTGCATTAACGAACGTAATCGTGTTGAGCGGCACATGTATTTTTCATCCCCCCTTCGCCGTTGCTTTATAAGGCCGCAGTCACGCAGCTGCAATCATATCACAAGACAAAATGAATTTGAAGAGCTCGCTGTGTGTATCTGCCTTCCACGCTGCCTTAACTTCTGTTCTGCCTCCTCGCTGCCAGGAGAATTAAACCACAGTGTGCAGTAATGGCAAAAGTGAAAACAGTCCCCATTAAACGCGATAATAAGCTGTGTGATAAAACCGTGTATGGAAAAATTGCAATACATGTGTCGTTCAACAAGATGTATTAGTTCAGGTAGCAATTTGTCTCCGCAAGCTGTTTTTAATGGATTTTTGGAGCCCAGGACTTCCGGAAAGGGGAAAGCAAATGTGCATTAGAATAGACAGTGTGAGCTTTGAGCCGAGACATTAGTGGGTTTAGATGTTTCCTGGGCAATAATAGCGAGAGAAAAACAAAGCGCATCATCCCATAAACAACAGGAAGTTCAGCGTCCAAAGAAATCTGGCGGCGCTCATCTTACTTCTTTTGGCTTCGCTCGTCCATTTGCTCTGTTTATGGGTTAAAAAAAAAAAAAAAAGACCGCAGATCGGCCTGTTTGCTAAACATGGCTGCTGCACGCACATTTACTGGCACCACCTCAAGAGATCTGTGGGCATTAAAGAAAAAGATTTCCCTGTTTTGTTTTGTTTTTTTGCAGAGTCAGTAATATGGCTGCAATATGGAAAACGTGATGTACTTTAAAAGCTTTTTTCAGCCTTAAAAGCTGAAGCATTGTATAGTTTGCCTGTGTCGAATGCGTTGTTAATAAAAACACATAGAGATGTATCTGTTGGCACCAGATGCAAACAAAGGGCCGGTTTGAAAGGCCGAGCCAGGCCTCCATGTGGGACGCAGCTTAAACCGAAAACGTCTCGCACAGTCATTTCTGTATTTATTTATTTTTTTCTTAAATTGCCCGATACACAGGCAGCAATGACAGTCATCTGAGAATGTCATCTAAGCGAACAATTAACAGAGCAGCAAAAATGTAAGGTCAGATATAATTAACATATGTGCTGCTCAGCTATAATTGCTCAAGTCTAAAGCAAGTAATTAAATCATTCAAAGTGAGCCATGCAGACAATGACTGGAGTTTTTCCACATCTGCAAGAGAGAGAGAGAAATGAGGGGGGGGCACGGAGGGGCTGGTGCAGATCTGCTCCTCTCCGTCACACCACCCAAGGGACCGCCACCGCACATTCACCGGCACGCGCTCAACTCAAAATACAGAAGCAATCGACGCCCTGCGTGTAATGGCGTAACGTGCACTCGGAGGAGAAATGGCAGCCGCTCCCACGAGCCGGGGGAGATCCTTCATCTCCTCCTTTATTCTCGTGGAATCCGCAGAAGTTCAGTCGCGCGCTTAAGGTGCTCCTAATTGACGACGTGGAGATCGGCTCATTATGATACATGCGTCGGGCCGGCCTGTCAGACGGGAGGAGGTGGAAGGGAGCAGCATTAAGCGAGTGGCAGGAGCATTATCAGTCCATATTTCACAGGTGTCAGCGGGGACTTGTCCCCGTTTCGTCCTCTGGGTGTCATTTATTAAATGAAAGGAATGAAAGGGATGTTTAAGATGGAAACACAGGCCTGCTTGGGACGAGGGATTATACGTTGTTACAGGAAGAAAAATTGCATTTGAACCTCAGTGATACGAAATCCAGACTCCAGGGTGTTTCATTAATTTATTGTGCTACCAGCTATTCCTGCTCACTTC
>JBAJHX010000039.1:1749971-1760144 GCA_037176925.1 Amniataba percoides
CCCCCCCCCCCCCCCCCCCCCCCCCCCCCCCCCCCCCCCCCCCCCCCCCCCCCCCCCCCCCCCCCCCCCCCCATCCAGCTTTTATCTGTCAGCCGCAATCCTCCATCATCAAAGCTCTTCTCCACTTTCAGTGCCAAGACTGAAAGACACCAGTGGATCATTAGTCTCCAGTGAAGAAGACAGTCATTTATCCATGTGCTTTTTTTTTCTTCTTCTTCTCCACAAAAGTTGAGAGTGAAAGAGGGTTTGTGCGGGTAAGAAGGAGAGAAGAAAAAAAAGATAGAAAGAGGGAGTTATCTTTTTTTTTTTCTTTAAGGACGTCAATTTCTCTGGGCACTAACCTAGCTCCCTTTGGGCTACCTGTGCAGGTATCAAGCCTGGGGTCTGACGGGCTCCTCGCTCTGTGAAGCGGCAGCCCTTTGCAGCACATCAATACGCTGAACTTTTCCTGCCGAGTACCTGAGCTCTCCTGCATGACCCGCTCCTCCTTTATCTATTCTGTTTAAAGATACTGGTTGCAGGAGAAGGAGCTTGATTACCTCCTGGGACGACCCCGCTCCTCTTTAAGTTTGCCAAGTGAGAAAGTCTTCAGAAGTTTGTTGACAGATCTCTGCTGCGGCGGGAGGGAGCGATGGACATGGTAACCTTGGCTCTCAAAAGGACAAACGGAGAGTTTTGAAAAGATCAAGCACGAGGGATTTTGTTTATGGAGGAGACAGACAGGAACAGGATGGTACAGAAAACACGGGCGCGCGGGGGGAATATACGATACCGTAGCATACGCAGAGCTTTCTAGGATTCCTACCCCACTTATGGATGTGGGATCAAGCTGAAGCTGCGTCAATAAAATCCCTTTTTATATTAAGTGAAATTCAAATGTGGGCCAACAATTTCCTCAACATGTAGAATGTAGCCCAAGATTTTTTGTGTTAAACGTGCAAGGTTTTATTCCTCCACTGCAAGAATAATGTGTTCCTGTGCAGGCAGAAAGGGATCTTGATAATGCATGAATGCTTTTCATTATCTGTGCATGCTGTTTATGTGAACTACTTTTCTAAAGCGAAAGAAAAAAAATACACAGAGTAACTGATGGACAGGTGAAAAAACTTCAGGTCATTCTGCATTCGGCTGAATCGATGTTCAGGCTATTCAGCATCGAAGGTTTTAGTGCATTTGGGCGAGGTGATAAAAATATTGTTAATATAAAATTTTTTGACAACAGTTTTCATGCATAAAGCATCCCAGAGTTTGGTGAGTGTGTCTATAGTCCAACCTGCATCGCGGGTCAGGAGAGCTCGGTCGTATTTGGTATTTTCTTTATTCTTTTACCCATACAGGCTGAAAACCTGTCAATATGTCACAAATGCAGAAAGTAACTGCATTTGAGCAATTTGGCATTCAGTCAGTTTGGTGTTGAGAGTGTTAGAAAAAAAAAAAGTTTGACAGGAAAGTTTAATAATCCAGAGATTTTTTAAGAATCATAATTCATACATGCTGTTGTTTATGTGAAGGCAAAAAAAGCAGCTGTTACACAGGCGAACAAATCGGCATCGGGGCGATTCAGCGTGGAGACTGCAGTGTATTTGGACAAGATGATGAATATACCATACATCTAGTCAAGCCTGTATAATGGATCCATGTGTCAGGGTGTGACTTCGAGGAGTTTCCTGAGGAGCGCCGTGTGTGTCTCCTGGCCTTTATGAGAGCGGCTGGTTGTATAAGTGTGTGTGTCTGGCTTTGTAGCTGCTGGGCTCCACAGGTACACAGGCCATCGATCACACGGTGCGGCCATTATACGCAGGCAGGGGTGGAGGTGGATAATGCTCCCACCGCTGCCACCGCCGGGGCCTCGACCGCTTGCGGGTCAAGCGTTTGGCTGGCCAGCGGTAATCAAGCCGACAGCGGGCTGCCTGTCTGCGTGACGGATAACGTCACTAGCACTCATCTGTGCACACAAGCACGCAAATACACCCACACACACACACACCCCCAAAGTCTACTGGTTTTCTTCCTTTATGCAAAACGAAGCACATGTACGATGTAGTGAAGTCTGCAGAATTAATCTTTAAATAACAGTATCAACTTAGATTTTGCACACAGCTCAAGTAGCATTTTGGTGACGTATTCCCTCATTACAACAAAGACAATCTGTGTCATTTATTTATCTTTAGCTTGCAGTAAATACTCAAAAACCTCCCAAAGCTTGCTCAGCGACGTCTCCCCAACACAGAGCTACTTTCCAGAGATTAAAAATACTGTCTCAGAGTTGATTTAGAATAAAACTTTCCATGTTCTTAATGAAAAATATGTTATTCAAGTGCAATGGTTTGCTTGTTTTGCGTGTTCTTAATTGTTTTGGGATGAAAAAATCTCTCTAACATGGAGGCATTAGCGGTATCAGATAGCAGGATAAACTCATTGTTGGGTTCGGTTTCTTCGGGGGATTTGTTTATAGAATAAAAAGACGGGAAAAAAATCCTTTAAAGCTGCTGTATGAGATATTTCTGCAATAATACAGTAACCTCATTAACTTCAAACCAGGAAATGAGGCAGAAACAAAGAGCTCTACCCCTAATTGCGAGACTGGCTGAGGAGTGAAGATTCAAAAAACGGGCGAGTTAAATATAAAACTGTCTCTTAAACAGCGGTGAGCTTTCAGGGATTCACACTCACCAGTGATGGCTCCACCTGTTCAACACCTCCCCCCGCAGCACTCAGAAAGACATAAAACTTGCATATAGTGATTTGGAGACTTTGCATCACAAAAAAATCTAAATTAGAAGTTACATCCAGCTGTCATTTGTTGTTGAAGTGACTCCCCAAAAATGTGCCTCAAAAAACACAAACCAATGCAAATATCCGGTAAGTACTTTGCTTCAAGCTTAACTCGAGCCAGACTGTATTTGCTGTATTTCTAATTTGCTTAAAGGAGTCGACATTTATGCCGTCACATTGCCGTCTACTTGACGTAAAAAAAAAAAAAAAACATCTGCTGTTTGAGCTTCCAAATGGCAGGTGGAAGACCGAGCGAAAAGGAAAAGGAAGCAGGTGAGACGCAGACGGGGAAAAGGGAGGGAGACAGAAATAGAGGAGAGCAGATAAAGAGAAGGGGAGAGGATGTGGTGAGGAAGCAGAGCGTAGTGGAGCCGGCCGCTGGGACTGTGAGGAATGAGCCGGCTGTGCTATAGGAGGCCTTAATGAGCATTCTCTCTAAACCCTGGAGAGTCTCTCTGCAGCTCTCACCCAATCTCTGTCTTTTCTCACAGCCAACGAGGTGCAGACACACAAAGCCGTGCCGGCGTAAAGAAAGGGCCGACGCAGACTCGGACGGCAGCCGCTCGTCCCGTTCGTAATTCGCCGTCACCTCTGCGGGGCACGGCGCCGTCCAAACGCTCGCTCATAATGAAGCAACATTAACGGGCTGCAGGACACGGCCCTCCCCGCTCCTGCAGACAACACTAATATCTCGGTCCATTTCAATTCCGTTGCATTAAATTGGTACAGTGAAGTCGGCGTGGATCCTAATAAACCAATAAACACCTCTGAACCAAAGGGAGAAGTGCGGCAGCCGTTCTCAGATAATGGCCACTTTATGCATTAGCAAAACACCTGTAGTAATAATGGCTTCCTACTGTAGGTGCGCGTCTCCTCTCTGCAGACTAATGTGCCCTTGATTCTCTCTCACTTATCACTCCTCCCAGCTGTAGTTGTGGGTGGAGGGGCACGGCAGAAGTACCCTTGTAAGCATCTGCGTGTAAAAAAAAAAGCCTCAGGTTTTTTATCCCCCCGCACCTTTAAAAAACAGCCCCGTTATTTTTTTTCCCCGGGAAATGGCTGAATGACAAGGTATCCGGCGATCCTGAATTACGGCTTGACGCGTGTAGGGGGCCTGAAAAATGGAAAAATGATGAACAACAGGACAAAAAAAAAATTCAGAGGGAACAAGTTGCCGAGGCGACGGGGACGGCTGTAAATCTGGTTCTGGGACGGGGAAGGAGATGAGGCGGCAGCGGCGGCGGCGGGGGACGTGCAGGTGTATCCGTTGTGTCTGTTTTCCATCTTATTGCGAGCATAGGTATCTGCAGAGGGTGGAGGCGAGGCCATCTTTATTTAACAAAGCGATTAGACCTCTGTGTTGCCTCTCAATTCCAGCCCTGAGTGGCTGCGAGGCTGCTGCCCCCGAGCCGGCCAGACCTTGGAAACCATCGAGAGCCTCTGAACGACTCACTCTCATTAACTATTAACCAGCAACGCGGGCCTTAAATCATCTCGGTGATCCCCAGCCTGCTGACCCTGCTGTGGATGGTGGAGGCAGCGGCGGAGCGGCGCTTCATCAGAGCTGGCCCACCGGACGCCCTGCTGATTTAATGGGCTACAATTACACTGCTTCTGACACAATATACAGCAAACATTTATAGATTTCCCTCCCACCAATGCCACAGCCAGCAGCGCCGACCAATACTTTTTTTTTCTTTCCTCCCCACCAACCTGCTTGACAACCGGAGTATTCGCATGACTAAATTACACGTTGTGAATTCAGCTCCGCGGTGACCTAAAGGCCAGTGCATATGGTAAACGCTGCATTGCCCGAGGCTACCGCACCATGTATACATCTCATCGACACACACAGAGCAGGTCGTCCCTGCGCTCACAGTGCAGCTGTTTATTATTTACTTGAAACCCTGCTGGAGGAGGAGCTGAAGGTAGCTGCTCGCTAGGTGTTTGAAAGAAGCGATGTAATGAGGAAATAGCCGTCATGGTGGAACCATATGGCCGGCCTGCTATTTATGTATATCTGGTCTGATTAAGTCAGGTTTGGAGGCCCCAGAGTACGGCAGTTAGTTGATGGTGACTGGAATGGGCTACTAGGACGCCACCGAGCCCAATCAAGCGCAACAGAAAAAGTGAAAAAAAATTAAGACAACAGTCCCCCGAGAAGCGCGTCTTGTTTTTGTTCCTTCGTTAAGAAGACATGCTAATGTGCAGCTTTCTATAAGTGGATCACACCCGAGATGGTGCTCTGCGTCGTCATCAATCATACGGCTGATGTTTATTGATTCTGTCCAGACTCATTATGACACCCGGGAGTCGCCTTAGACCCCAACATGCGCCCTAACGTTGGAGTCGTTGGGGATCGAAAGATGCTAAAGATGCTGGTTTTTGCCAAAGTGCATATTTGAATTGTATCTATATCTTAATTAACCAATTAATACTGCAGATTAATACTGAATACTGCAGCTGTATGAAGTATGAAGTACTACATTCATTTTCATTTTTTACAAATCCAAACACTGTTGGACATCCTTTACAAGCACACTGGATGCTGAATATCTCACTTTTTACAGCGTTTCTGTCATCATTAATCTTCTATCGTCATTCTTCTGTTGTGTCGTCACACTGTTGGGTTTCTAAACATGCTCAGAAAAGTGCACAAATATAATTTTACCGTTTGTATTTTTTCCTAAATCAATTTATACTTCTGCTGCAGCACTACATGACACCATAACTAAAAAAAAAAAAAGAGATAACAAGAAAAACATTTGCATCTTGAAACAAACAAAAAGTACCTGCGTTCGGCGAGTGACTGATGTTGATTCAACACCCCTGAAACATCCCTGACCGCCCCTGAAACGCCGTCCTCCAACCAGACTAATCTTGTGGTGTCACCGGCTTTTCTTTGAAGGTCATCTCAGTAAAACGAACGTCTCCCGTGGTGAGGCGGCGGATTGGAGTTTTCGCTTATCAACAACATTTCTTGGAGAGGGAAGGGAGACAGAAAGAGGAAATAATCAGCCTGATAATCAGACTTTGGTTCTGACTTCATTATTCGGTCTGACGTCGAGTTCATATTTGATGTTTGAGGGGATATTTTGCACAAACTGTTCAGCGTTTGATGAATCAGTCGCACCGATCTTATTTCATTCAGTCAACATGGAAGCGCTTAACTTGTCGCGTCGACTGAAAAAACTGCTTTAAAATTCGACTTCAAACAGCCGCGCTCATCGCAGCCGCCATTTTTGCTGCACAGGGACGACAAAAGGAGCAGCCGCCGTCTCTCTTAATAGAAACACTTGTGCTTCTCCTGCTGTGAAAAATCTCCACGAGCGCGACATTAAACTTATTTCAAACAAATTTCAACTGCTGGGGAAAAAAAATCAGAAACGTGGACGATAGTTCAGAGGTTGGAACGAGGCTAAGAAATAATCTCATTAGCTGAGGAAAAAAAACCTACATACAGTATATATATAGATGTACTTTTATACCAGATGAAAATGTGAAAAGAGAAGATATTATATAATGAAGCAGCTTTACATCTTTAGCACTTTAGTAAAGTGGTTCAGCACATTAAAGTTTACCTCAACTAATGATTTCATCCCTGTGTTTTTTTCTGCTGGTAGATTATTTTGCAGGTAGAAAAAAGGAATCCATCAGATTACTTTTGAGGAAGTGCAGCAGAAGGAGGCTTACAAAAACTTAAAAAAAAAAGAAAAAGCAAAGCGAGGCCACCTTCTGTCAGGAGAATAACAACCTCAGCGACGTAGGAGTCATGCAAAACTCTGACAGAAAAAATGACAGTGACCTCTGCTTCACGCATTAGCTGGGTTTTTAGCGCTGTCAGCGGCTGACACTGTGGGAAAGCCTCTGTAAGAGTTAATGATTCAGACCGGGATCCTGGTGGGAGGGAACCTGCTGGGTAAAACCGGCCTGTAGGAGTCGGCCTGCGGGCATGTAGGAGGCCTTTGTGCCAAAACACAAGGCCTGAATCCACCACACCACCGCACAGTGACAGGAACAGGGGAAGAGATGAGATACCGGGCCTGTCCTCCTACTCTGTGCTTCCTGAGATGAGTGTGTGGTGGTGTGTGTGCTCACACATTATATGAGGTGGTGTATATATATAAATATATATGTATACTGTATATGTCGACTGTAAACAGAGGATCCCTGTGCAGATTCGCTCTGTTTGTACATGTTGTGTAATATTACTTTGAGCTTTGTTTGCTCTCTTGCTGGGTTTTGTTTGGGCAGTTTCGGGAGCAGAGTGTGTGTGGAGGCGACCGCGGCGTCCTCCACGGCTCGAGGCCGGCCTCTGGACCGCGGCGTGCTGAGTGGGCTCGCTGAAAGGCGAAAAAAAAAAGGGACGGATGCACTTCACAGCTCCCCCGTGAACCCCATCACACACACACACACACACAGAGTCAAAGTGAGCTCGACTCGGCCCCTCGATTTAGCTCGGTGGGTGGCACAAGTCAGAAGACAAGAATCTAAAAGAAAAAGAAAACGGCCTGACTCGTCTGTCGTTTCCTGCCACACAGTTGTTTTTTTAAATTTCACAACCCCCCCGAGTGATGCTGGATATCATTTCAACTTCTCAAACCTCTCAAGTTTCAGCACAATACTAAAAAACCCTCTTTTTATTGTGTTTCATTATGTTACCTTGTGAAATTGTACAAAAACTTTAATTACACTCACAAATGAAATCGTGTTTACACACTCGACAGTTTTTTGATACTTCTGGAGATTTAAAGTTTTGGCAGAAGAAAATTTGGTAAGAAATTAGTGACTTTAGGTAAATAGTGTGTTTTATTTTCAGGCCGTTAAGTTCAAATGTAAAAAAAATGAGCAAACGCATCGTCCGCCGCGCTGGCTGTATTAATATCGCTTCACATTCGATCTAATCAACTGTGGGAGAAAGAAAATTGGAGCCGGACGTGAGATATTTTGACTAGAAGACGTATTTTTTAAAGAAGAAAGTGACTCATGATTTACATAATGTTGTTATTTACATCAGGGTCAGATGGGGCTTCCTGACAGCAGAAATGACTTTGTTTCCACAAGGGATCAACTGGGCTTTGAGGCCTGATACGCCGGCTGCGGATAGCTCATATTCAGTGCATATAATGAGAATACTGGTATAATTTTCATATCAAATTCACTGCAGTTGGTTTGTGTCTCGGTATATTCTCACTGCTTTGTGTTTACGATACTTTTCATTAATAAATTGGACCGTCAGGACTGTAATTGTAACTCCAATTTCTTAAATTCTTGATTAGCATCTAGTCCTTTTTTCACTATTTACTTCTTATGGGAATCATTGGGGTTGCTAGGCTTTGGTTTTTCTTCTGATTATTATTTTTTTGGGGTTTGTCAGAAAGGAAAAATGTCTGAAATGAAAGTCTAAGTAAGTGTGAGCATCCTTGAACTTTCCATTCAAGTGCACAGTACATCATTTCACACTGCACCGTTGCACAACATCACATCACAACACAGTGTGGTGAGCTCGTCTGGAGCTTTAAGCTGTGTTTAGTGCAAATTTACAGACTCAGCTCAGGTTGGACAGTGTTTTTCTACAGTGGTGCACAAGAAATAAGTTCATTTCTTACTAATTAAAGTTTTGTTGTAGCAGACAGAGAAGCCGTTCAACATGACGAGTGGCTTTTCCTGCATTTCTCTGAAGGTCTTTTACGTAGTTTAGTTGGCAGTTCAGCTGCCTTTGTTTCAAAAATGAATAAAAATCAACATGATTGGTCGTCTCTGAGTTGATGCTCTTGCACATCTCGTTGTGTTACGTTGAGCCTTTTTCAAGTCATACTGTTGATGAGTTTTGCAGGAGCAGGTCTTCTATAGAACAAATGGTTTTGGAGATTTCATTCACTGGAAGTCTTAAAAGTCCTCATGTGGAAGAAGGATTAAAGTTTTCTATTGGAAAGATTCGGTCCTGAGATTTTGGCCACTTAAACGACGCATAAAAGAAAGATTTGCTTCGATAGTGATCATTTCCATGATGAATGTTCTGCTTCATACACATCACAACTAGTCATAGTAGCTTATGCATTAGCATTATGCAATTCTTAAATAACTATGCATCTTGGTTTCCAACTTGAAAAAAGTTGAAGCATTTGAGCCAATAGAGAGGCAGAAAAAAAAACTATTAAGAATTCACAAACTTTCTCTTTCACCTGACATGGGCCTGTTAAATATACTGCAGTGTTGCAGCCATGACAACACACAAACAGGCTGACAGAAACGCCTCCTTTCCCTTCTCCTCCCTCTGACAGCTAGCCCCGAAATGACAATTTTAAAGCTTCAATGTTAAAGGTTCGGAAAAAAAAAAAAAAAAAAAAATCACTTAAATCTGATTACCTATCTGCCGCAAATCACAATATCACATCCACACAGGAACGTTATCGCGGAGGAGAGCGAGAAAAGAAGTAAAAAAAAAAAAACATGTAGTGCAAATATTTTGACAAATGTAATGATAAATGGAAGTTAACTGGTGGACGGAAAATAAGTGTAGGAGCCTGCTGCTGTCTTTTTTTACAGGAAAAAAAAACCTTTTTCAAAGATATTAACACTATCCATCACTTATCTGTCACCATTACTCATGCATGATCCATCAATCAGATTAGTTATCATGCAGTTTCTATAATAATGTTTACTGATGGTGCTCCCAACAGAAGAAATATATATTACTATACTTTATCAAAGGTGTTAAATAAGTAGAGACGCTGCAGAAGAGAGATATGCTCGGATGACGGTGACCAGCTAAGTTTATTTTTATGCTCATTTCGGTTGCTTGACAAGGATCAGTGTCATCAATTACAGACAGAACTGGCATCGAAACGTCCGGGACCTGCAGCAGCAGTCAGAAACCACTTCAGACCGTCAGACAGGGGTCCAATCAGAGCTGGCACCAGACACAATTAATTGGACAGGCGTTTGACTTCCACAGGCTGAACCTGACAGTCAAGGTTGTTTCTTTTGTGTTTGTTTTATGTGGGCTGTTTTTTTCCATTTCGTCCTCCCTCAGCGGACAAAAGCTCCAGAATACCTCTGAGCCGTGTTACCTTTTCATCAAAGGACAAAAGACTATCCTTTACTATCAATTAAGTATAGATTTTATATGAAATTTGTACAAATTAGTGACGGTATGGCATTGTAAAAATGACATCCAGCCCCTCTGATGGAGGGATGAAGGGAGGCAGTCGCACCTTCTCCAGGTTGCTGATTCGACCTTTGTGGGGTCGTGTTTAGTTCAGTTTTCCACTTTCCAGAGCTCATCGACTGCTTGATCTGATTCTTCACGAGTTTCATTACACACACACACAAGATATTTCACCAAAACCTCAATCCCTGCCCAACTTTAACCGAAGTGTTGCAGCTTAAACTAAA
>JBAJHX010000039.1:1768714-1782882 GCA_037176925.1 Amniataba percoides
TTTTTAAATCTGTTATCATTTCCTGTAAGTAAGTGTGTGTCTCCGGACGACGACAGCGACTCCTCAGCGAGGTCCTCTCGCCGATTAATCCTGCAGATTCTCCTTCAATATCCAACGGCACCAATACATTTTAATGCGGCCTGAGATCTGGGGATGAGACCTGTCCTTAAAACCTCCCTCTCCCTCCAGGCTTAAAGGAATGCGTGTCCTCTCTCGGCGTAATTGAAAAAGATGGATCTCACCAAGTGTTTCACCGACGCAGCGGGGAGGAATTGGATTGGGAAATGTGTTCTGTATCATATTGCTATGTATGTGTTCGCCAGAGGCTCGCACACAGTCGGTGAGAGCAACGTGTTTCAGCTGCCCATATTGAAAGGCAGGAAAACAGAGAAGGGAGACATTTGCAATTTTATTACTACTTTAATGGGTTTCTCTATCATTCAGGAATTGCACTTTCTAATGCATTGGGCCCATAAATACAAGGTTCAATAGACAGCCGCTCTGCTCTCCTCATTATTCATACATTCAAACAAATTAGAACAGAAGGTTGAATAAAATATGCTGTCCATTTCCAACGTGACACCATCAGAACTTGATCATGCATACAATCTAATCGGCGCCGTACTCTGAAATGTAATATCCCAAACTTGCGCATACATGTGTATCTACAAATACTAATCATTTGTAATGTCGCCCAAACAGCGTCGAGTGATTATTGGCTGTCTGAGGTGAAAATTGGAGCGGCTGCACCTCCTTCACTCTTTAACAAAAAAAAGCGATGGTATGAGCACCAAATCGCTGTGTGAGATAAAGTTTCGGTAATACAAACGCAAAGGTTCGCCGGCGTGACTTTTTGACTCCTCAGTTTTCAGGAATGAAGTGTTTTTTTTATTTTTGATCTGTTCAGGTTGATTTCCAATGATGGCTCACAAAGGGACAGTTAGAGTGGAGCTTCTGCGCCGTTCGATGATCCTCGCCGAGGATATTGTGGTTTCAGAGAAAATAATCAAAACATCCCACTGAAAAAAGAAAAAGAGCACGAGCGTGTTTTTAAATCTGGTTCATCTGGCAGCTTTGACTCTGGCAGAGGCAGCTGCTTTATGAGTGATGCGGAAACAACTAGTTGTTTTTTACTCACTCATATACTGTGAATCAAATTTGCAGCTTTTCTCTGTTTTATACCACGATAAACTAAAAACTTTCAGTAATATAGCTGTAGATTGATTTTATTGATAGTCTGTAGGTTTCATTCCCATTTCCTCTGAGTGAAGATGTCTGAATGAGTCTGAATCTCTATTTAAATATGAAATATTCTCTGTAATATTATATCCATACTGTTTGGGCACACTTGTTTTCTGCAAAGGAAATTAGCTGTGGACTATTTTAAGCAGCTAATTGGACACATTTGGTGCTCTGGTAAGTATTTCTGTCAGCAGTGTGTGGGACTGAGTCAAAGTTAACTACAGCGTGTGTGTGTGTGTGTGTGTCCATGGTAATGAAGGACAACAGTGAGCTCGCTGATGTGTTTTTAATTGTTTTTTTGGACATCAGTGGAGCTCTGTGATACAGAAGAAAAAGATATTTTGAGATTTATCAGACTGTTTCTTTCATTTCTCAACACTACATGTGGGTTGTTTTATACAGAAGCAGGATCTAATTTTAGTTACGAAAAATGCATGTTGCAGTTTAAATTCATGCACAGCAGAGAATGAATGACTTTTTATAGATTTAATTAATTGTACAGAGAATGAGGGGATAAGAAAGAGAGCGTGCATGTGATTACCAGCAAAGAAAAGGATCAGCTGTGCAGAAATGAGCTTTAGGTGGCCGCGTTGCATCCTCCACAGTTTAACTTCGCTCCATGTCAGCAGTGAAACTGTGACTCCAACCTGTCTCAGCCAGGCAGCGACAAAAACTGTAATGATTTCTTCTTCACACCGCTCGCTCTCCACCACTTTCTTGTGGGAGGGAAAAAAAAACTTACTTTTTGGCATGTAAGCAGGTCTAAATTTAAAGTCCAGGTCTTTAGCCGGTATCTATAAGAAGCGAGCAGACAATTAGGATCTGATGGTGCGCTGAAGGCTGGCTTTCACCGTGACAGACAAGATACGAAAGGAAGTCTGACCTGTAAGGCTTCACCCCCCCACACACACACTCCCACCACACCCCCACAATGACACCTCGCTCCGGTCTTTCAAGTCTAAACTGTTTTCATAAAGCAGAGCTCTATAGCCAGCCAACTGGAAGGAAGAGGGATGTCATGGGGGGGAAAAAAATCAAGACGTGGTGATAAAAGAGAAAAAAGATCAAGTGTGGATAAAAGAGATCAGCTTATCCGTCTGACTAAAATCGAGTGACAGCCAAAGACAGAGGATATGAGGAGGAAAAGGGCTGGAAGACAACAAAATGACTCTGAACTAAATAGAAAAAAAAATCTCAGTGCAGGAATGGGCACATTAGAAGATGGATGGCAACTTGAATGACTCCAAATGGACTCATAACACGTCTGCTGTAGCTGCTGCATAAAATCATATTTGGAAAATGGGCTGTTTTAGTTTTTAACACTTTCATCTCTGTGCTGATGCGAATCGGTTGCTGTGGATTTCATTTTTTAACACCGTAGCTGCAGGACAGAACATTCAAAGTGCTATTTGGGTATTTGATTATTCATAAATTGCTCCGCGGTCTGATTTGAAACAACATTATTTGTATGATTCACCGTCCGTGCGATGAGAAAGTATTCAGCCCGGACACCGCGGCTCTTATGGCTCCCAAAGAAAACAAGAGGAGCTTTCACAGCAGAAGTAATCAGAAAAGCCCAAACAGCTTCCTGTATGTTGTGCAATATAAAACCCAGGTATGCCGCCACAGCAGCCGCCATCATTAGACAGTAAAAGTGTCATGGGGAGCTTGGAAATGGAGTGCATCTAATCAGGGCAAAGGAAAGAGTCCCTTCCTCCAGCCTCCCAGAGGAGGCAGCTGTTCCCAGGCCCTTCACCACTTGTTCATTAATTACTGTGAATTAATGCTTTTCTGCCGCCGAGAATAAATAAAAAGATTGTGGTAAGGCCTCACTAATCAAGAGTGGCTTTTATTAAATACTGTGAAAATGTCAGCTGGTTGTGGCTCAATTGGAAGGGAACAATCTGATCCGGGTCCAATCAAACATTACGTCCTGGCCGGTCGGAGGACGGGGGGGTTTAAGGGGTGGGGGGGGGGTGGGGGGTTTATATTGCAGAGTGTGTGTCACACAAGGCCGCAGGATGTATTGTCTTTGTCCAGAGAGAGGAGCGAGCGGCGGCTCGTATCCGGGGCCAACCTTCGCTCAGGCTGCGGGTTAGTTCGGCCTCTCAGGGATCTTCATCAAATACGACTATTGACTGCCAGCGCTCGCACCGCGCCGCCAGAGGAGCCCTTTGTTTGGTCAGTTTTCATCCAGTACGCCGGTGACTCAACCCGAGGCTCGGCCTGTCCGTATATTTTGCCATGAAACGTCCTCGTTGGTGAGGCGTGGTGATTATTTTTCCACTAATGAAACTTTCTGACCTGCCAATTATGTTTATTATCTGCAAGTTAATCGATTAGTCGTTTATGCCCTTAAGAAAAGTGACATCAGAAAAGAAAGACGAAAGAAGAGTACGTGATCGAGCTAGATGGGATCACAATAAGGAAACTTGTGGTGCAATTACTTATCAATTCAGTTTTTATCTGTGCAACATGAGCACAAATAGAGAAGAGTCAAAATCAGCAAACTGCACAATCCTTCTCTCCAATTTTCGTTCTTTTGCAGCCTTTTTTAGAGTAAAACTGACAAAGTGAAGCAGTAGCAGGAAAAAAATGTGTTCAGTTGCCCAAGTTAGCTTATGAATTTACTTTTCTACTTGTAGTAGGAATGATTTCTTCTTTCTAATGTTACGCCGCTTTTAAGATCGCATCGCCGGCCTCTCGAAGAAAAGTTGTCGTCTCGACGTCCAAGTTAAAATTCCACAATGAGAGAACATGAGGACGAGAGATGGATGAGGATGAATCAGACAGCAAGTCGGCTGATGAGGACAAATGAGGATCCCGGTGATTCATTGTGAGAGTGACACATCACACCCGAACGCCGCAAACAGTCTATAATACAGAGCGCCTTCAAACAGATGGGAGAAAGAACAGCTGTGTGTTTTAATTGGTCACACATGCGATATCAAGCACACAGCCCATCTAAAAACTGTAAGGATGCCTCTCTGTTCAATTTTCTGCGAGATAACTTGGAAGGATCATTCGCCGCAAGGACACAAACAAACGGCGACTGCTCGTGTTTGATGCTCGCCCTCCGAGCGCGCCCAGAGAACAATACCTGCTTCCTGTTTGGAGCGGTGAAGCAATCTGTCTTTGTGCTGTAAAACAATCCAGCAGATTTACCACCAAATGTAACTGCGTGCCGCTGAGTTGGATTTTATGAAAGCAGAGGCCACTATAAAAAAATACAGCACAGCACGAACGCAACAAGTGAGAGGAGTCACTTCAGAGAGGCGTCGACAGCCGATCATTTATCTAACTCATCCAATCCCAACAACATCGTTAGCTTAGCATAGCATAGCTCCCTGCACACATTACATATGATATAAAAATCTCCAAAAAAGTGACATAATCATGTAATATTATTGTGTTTCTTATTCAGTTACTGACATTTTGTGAGATAAATGAATAGAATATTTTCAAAATAAGTTATGCAGATGGAAAGACATGAAATTATTTATGAAAAAGGATAACATAACTGGTAATCTCTTCAAATATAACTTAACATTTGTGGGCTTAAGTTCACTTTCAAGTTTATCTAATTCATATTTTTGTTGACTCTGCAAGTTCTGCAGAGAAATTAATAAAAGAAATTGAACAAATTAGCATCAGTTAAAACTAAATTTGAAGACAGCCTTGTCATTCATATTTGTTTTTTTGGTATAGCAGCTCAGTGTGCTCCACACACACACACACACACACACACACACACACACACACACACACACTGTTAAAATACATTAAAATAAATGAATATGAATGATCTCGTTGACAAACTGTTCTCAGCCGAGTCAGCAGGATGTGTCGAAGTTGCCAAGATACCAGGTTTACTTGGCAGATATTTTTTGCCCTCACTTGAGTCAATATTGAATACAAGTGTTTCTTGGCAGTAAAATAAATCCATATAACCAAGATTCAGACAACATATAAATATCCTGATGGATCCTAAAGACGTTCAGAGATCGGACGTGTAGGCTTGACTGTTTCTGGAGGTTTAAAACCTTTTTTTGTTTGACTTTTGGATGACTTCTGTTTTTTTTTTTTTCTTGTGTTTCTTTTTATGCATTACATTTGGTGCACGGATGAATTTTAGTCTAACCTTCACAAGAGCAAAAAGCTAGAAAGTTTTATTTGAGTCCTTTGATTCAGCATTGCATGTGAAATGTGAAATGAAATAAAGCAGCCTTTTGGTGGTAAAATGCTGTATGACTCCATCACACGTTACATAACTCATCACATTACGCTGACATTTAGCATGCAGGCAGTTTTCTTTTTTTGATGAAACTTTTCACTCTCTAATCGCTTATTCACAGACACGTGAGGTTTTTAACAGACTGCTCTCCATCTTTACGGAGATAAGTGCAGAGTAACTAGTGATACGGGGACAAGAATCACTTTGAGGTAGCCTTGGTTACTTTGACAGTTTGCTCGTCTGATGGTAAATTGCTTAAAGCTCACCGCAAACAAAGCATTATGCAAAACGCACGCAATTAATCACCGAGAGGGTGGTTCATATTTTTTATGATTATTAATGGCCTTTGCCATGCTGTGGGGTCATCTCACCTCTCTGAAATATTTACATCATAAACAGCATGAATTATGGGGGTTGCAGGAAGGGCGCCGCTTTAAAATACAGTTTCCTTTATTTTCATCAGCCGAGGCGGTCAGAACTAGCCATCCGCAGAGCTGCATGGAAATGAGACGCTCCCTCTCGGTCACGTGACGCCTGAAGGACGTTGTTAGGATTCAGATCTCCCGTTGGTCAGTCGGCGTGGCGGGGAGAGGCGGAGAGAATATGGCTTCCAGCTCATTAGCCGCAGATCAATGCGGTGATGCTGACACGCAGACAAACAACGACAGAAATGTAAAACTAATAAAAGAGTTTTGTTTTTCTCAAACTCTGAATAATAAGCAGGAAAGGTTTGATGGTCTGTCCTCGCATCTCTGGTGCCTTTTGACCTTTTGCTGCCTCTAACTTTCACCATGCGACATAACGGCGCGAGGAGACATTCAGACAGTCGCAGAAAGTGTTTGGATTTGATGTCTGGAACACGAACACCTCAAGGCTGCGGGAACAGTACAGCTGGCAGCAGGATTTCTATGCTTGTCTAGATTTCAGTTTGCAGTTTTTTGCGGAGGAAGTTTGTTAAACAGTTTGTTAAACAAGCTTGTAGTCTGTTCGACTTTCTCCTGAACGCTGGAGGAAAATACTCGACTTCTGAGTTCACGTGTTTTGCTCTGAATGCCAGAATAAACATGGAAGTTGCTGCACAGGCTTGTGAAGCATTAGTGTTAAAGAAAAAAGAAAAATGACATTTAATAGTTAAGAAAAATGCTTTTTTTTTCATGTGGTCAGACTTTGACATGCACAGCCTGCCAACTTCTCTGTGCAGTTCTTAAATTATGATTTTTATGTGCAAATGGGAAACATCTATTATTTACATTTATGCATTAAATGACTAATCTGTTACTACATTACAAAGTGCATGTTGATTGGACGGTATTAATGCTCCGGTGGTCGACCCTGCTACATGTTCACCATCATGCACGCGGGAGGTGTTTCTATTAATCACAAAATTAAATATGCAACATGATCATGTTTAAAACATGAGAGGCAGTGGTGGATGATTGGAAAGATCTGTACTTTTTATCAAACCTTCAGCTGTGGGTTCAAGTATTTTTGGACTTTAGCATTAGTTTTTCTTTTTCTGATCTTATCAACCATTTCATGCACAACTTACAGTATTTATTAGTATTTATGTTCATGTTGCAGCAGGTTTTGATTTTATTGGTATAAGCTACAGAAAAACATGTTAAAAATCATTGAGAATTGATCGTCAGGTGGCGTCAATAAATGATTTTGAAGATTTTTTATTTAAATAAATGTCTGTTAGGACACTATTGGTCGTCGAGTGATGCAACATGATGGTGCCTGAGCCTTTAGCACACTGATGAAAGCTTGAAGGATCTGCATTATTACAACCCGGGTGTCTGAGGACATCTTCCTGGAAAAATGACAAGTGATGCAAAACGTGTGAAGCACCGTGCTGTTTTTTTTCTGGTTTCTGCAAGCTGAACAAACATAAAAAAGGTCAATGACGGCTTTTAACATGAGGCCATGGGCTCAATAACATTTCTATGAAGACTGATAACGGTGTCGGATTAGTTAGAACATACATTAGTTTATATTCCTCCATATGAGGAAATGCTGGCAAATATTTTCCAACCACAGAGGCCAAGGCCTGACCACACAACGGCTATGCACTTTCTGCAAATTCATTTCTGCGTCAGTATATCAGCAACTAAACGCAAATGCAGTTTAATTAGCCTGGATGTGATTCTATACAACACGAATCAAGCAAATCAACCCCCCCACCCCCCAGTTCCTCTTTGTTCTGCTCTGTTCCTTTTGAAGGTCTGTAAATGCTGCTGCTGCTGCTGCTGTTGTGCGCGTAACCGCAGCCAGTTTTGAGAGAAGGGAAATCGTCCTTGGAGCAGATCATCAGGAGAGAGAAAGAGCGAGGATGCCTCCACCTCCTGTTGTTTGTCCGGGATGCCAAGCTCACGCGCAGCATGCCAGGCCCCATGCGGGCGCTCAGGCCGGCCGGAAAAGACAGAGCTCTTGGAAGACTCGGGCCCGGTCGGAGCCAACGCGGCGCTCGTGCCAGGCAGAGCAACTGTGGCCAGCGTCTGCTAGTGCATCTCTCCCCTTTTACCCGTCGGCACACGGACCTCAGGGGAAAGGATGCAACCATCAGGGGACCGCTAGTCCATCCGGGCCGAGCTGGAAGACAGACCCCATGTGGCAGAGAGTGGGAGGTTTGTGGCTGTTGCTGCTAGCAGCCTGGTATCTTGTTTCAGTTTCTCACTGCTGATGTCTAATTTAAGCCAAAGCATCCCCGCTGCCTGTAAAAGTGCATGTAAAGCATTTTTTGAACATGAACTTGCAGTAATATAGTCCAATTAATTGTGATTCCATTATGGCCAGTGGTGATATTGTTTCTTAAAATTAAGGTCTCATTTCCTTCAAACCTCTCTGCTATGTTAGTCAGTAAGCCCTCATGCAGTGGAAGTAGTGTTTTGTTTAATTTCTCATTTCAATTTTAAGACAAAGGTGTGATTCATTGAACATTTAATCCACCAGTTTTGACACAGTAAGTTTCCTAAACTGACACTGAGTTAGCAGCTGAGGTGAAATGCCACAGATAAGATTGAGCCACCCAACAAGCTTTGATTATTTCCGTGTTTTACATCACTGTCTTCCATGTTATCAATGCAACCTGACAGTGAAAGTTTGTGGAGGCTTACTAACTGGTAATGTTTCAGTAATGTCGTGTCACTTCTCAGTTGCAGCTGTTGATGAAATCTTCACATCATCACCGCAGCTTCTGTCCCAGTAAGAATATTTAGAGGCATCAGAGTGATTCAGACTTTGTGTTTGCCAATCACCAACACTTTTTTTTTCAGTAGCTTTCCAAAAAACCGACAGTTCGACAGTCAGGGCCACTCGACGCTGCGATTGTCCAGGTGTGTGTAGGTGTGATGGAAGGCAGGATTTTTCTACCTACGTTCGAGCTGAAAACACTTTTGCCTTGAGTTCGGACAATAGTTTGTTCCAACTTTGAAGCATACTGAAGCGCTCCGGTGCCACATGAACAACCTCCTCCTGATTTGTGATTATAAAGCAAATATGACCTGCTGCACTTTTGAATAAAAAAATTTTACAGTCCTGAAGACAACACTCAAAATTGCTAAGTTTATTATTCTTTTAAAAAAGCAAAATCACATTTTCTAATCTGGAAATGGTTCGATAAATGTATATTTATTATTCTATGAATACATGTCTATTATTTAACTGGATATGTGTAATATATGCACATTTTTAATTTATAAGTCAGCTCTGTCGTGCAGGGTTTCTGCTAATGCCTTCACGAGGCCGTAAAATAAAAAACGGCACCGATCTATCAAGGTTATCATCTGCATCTGAGCTTTATTGTCACATGCAAGATTAACATTTAATGAGTTTTAATACACAGGAGTAACATGTCAAGTCAAAAGTAAGATCAATGTCTTCCTCCACACCTGCTTTTTAATCACAGCGAGGTAAAGGCGGCGAGACACGAGCCGACTGATGCAAGCGGCTTGGGAATCCCGTGATTGTTCAGTGCAAACACATTAAAAAGTGGGTGCTTCCTTCTGAGGATAGCGAGGAAATATGCATACATTTATATTTCTATCATGGAGTCCATCTTGCGGCTGATGAGAACGCTGCAATTCTTGTGGCAGATGAAGAAAAAAAAGGGCAGAGAGGATGTGTGACATGAAAACTAGCCTCTTGCTTTGCTGCTGCTCTGAATACTGAATTAGCGTGTGTGTGTGTGTGTGGTTTGTTGAGGAAATCCTGATGAGAGTTAACAGAGCTTGCATGCAATCACTCTTTCTGCAGCTGGCTGATGCCGGCTGATCGTCGCAGCAGGCGTCGCACAGTATCTCAGCTGTGACCTGCGAGCACCTGACAGAGAAACGCTGAGGACTGCAGAGCAACAGGCGAACGTGACCTCCAGTCATCCAAAACGCAGCCACAAAAAAAAAAAAAAAAAAATTAAGTTTGTGGTTGACACGCAGCACGAGTTTTATCGGCTTCAGTGTGTTATTTTCCCTGTTTGTTTTATTTTAATGCCTCCATGCTGCCAGTCAGATAAGACCTTTTGCCACTGAAGCTGTGACAGCACAGATCAGGTTGCCACACTGCTTTTGAATGATAATACTGCAACATCATGTTTCACATTGATTCATTTTCAAAGAGAGTCGGTATTATTTTTTATCGATCGCCCCTTTCTTTATAAACAAAGATGATATATAGGCCTAGTAATAGGAGGATTAAATTACATGGCTTGAAAATAAGCCGGATCGATGGGAAAAAAAGTAATTTAGCACAATTCGGTTCAATTTGTTTGAGGGATCCTGGGCCGCTTGTGCGTCTGAGTTAGCAGGTGAGGTGAAGCGCCGCGGACGGGATCCAGCCACCGCTGCAGGCTTTGACTATTTCCCCCGTTTTACATCATTTTCCTGCACGTTATCAATGCAATCCGACAGCGAGAGTTTGTCAAGTTTAACTAGTTGACAGAAAAGCACTGATACTGCAGTAATGTCGCATCAGCCCGACAGACAGTTGCAGCTGTTGATGAAACCTTCACATCATCATGTTCCAAGTGTGGGAGGACTGAAATTAACATAACGGAAGAGCAGAAACAGACTCTCTGCCACGTCTCAACACATACTAACCAGGTGTATATGAATGCTGCGCGAACGAGGCGGCCGCCCCTCGACAGCCCCCCCCCCCTCCCTCATCAGCGCCGCTAAGCCAAATGCTGTGGCTCTCATTTGGGGCATTTGTTTGCCTGTGTGAAAAATAATGGCGGCAGGAGCAGGTGGAATATTGCCTCGGCAGCTAACCCATATGGATCAGAAAAGCTGCTTGCCAAGTCCAAACTCCACTTTTACAAGCACATCTGGAGCAGAATCACCATATTAATTGCCAGTTAATGTGTTTACACACAGCAAAGATTAATCCCTGAGAGAAGTTGGTTGACCCGGGTCACACGGTCAGCGGGAGGGTTGTGCTTTTTGGGCGGAAAAGCAGCAGAGAGAGCGGTATCGAGCCAAACCTGCAGACAAAGGCACATCCATAAGCTAAATATGGCAGCTGAAAGCCATCTGTCATGTTTCTGCTGTTTTGACAGTATTTATGTCTTCAGTGGCTGCAAACGGCTGAACAGCAGTAAAAGTTCATGCAGGGTTTTATCAGGCTGTGATCACATGAGACGCTATTATTGTATATTTGGACGATGGGGGGGGGCAGCTGTGTAGAAAAAGGTCTCTCCTGTGTCAACATAAATGGAAAAAAGGGCCGTATCACATAACAAATGAATAATCATGTCTTTGGCTTGCAGGACATAAGCAGCCAAGAGAAATAAAAAGCAAACTTGAGCTGCAGGTTTGCATTGTTTTTTTTTTTTTGAGCAACTGGAGAAAAGCCAACACAGTTAATTGCAGGAAGTGTTTTATCACAGAGTGCGATAGCTAACACAGTCACTTAATTACCTCCCTGACAGAGGCTGAAGCCACCAAAAGTGGAAGAATATGAGATAAGCACAGAAAAAAATCAAACAAAAAGGACGAGAAGATGAAGCTTTTTCCTGTTTTCAGGTTCGTAAGTCAGCCATAACGCTGCGCCGCCCGAAGCATCACATCTCACCGCGTTTCCTGCAAATGTTACAGCCTGTTGGCTTGTGATTTTTCAAAACTGGTGTCCTTGACAAGTTCAAGACCATTTTTTTTCTTCTCTACATCACTAATTTATCTCCTTTTTCTTTAATTATATATCATTTTCCATAGATTAGTGTTATTTGTCAGTAAACTTATAAACTTCACCTTCACTTCCTGTTAAAAAGGACCTTTTATACCTCGGGGTTTGGCCCTAATGTTCGCTGATAGCAGCATCAGGCGGCACCTGAGCCTTCGTCCCTCCCTCCTCATCCCTGAGATAGCCCCCGTGTCTCGCAGGGTTTGGTTTAGAGGGACCTCCTAATGAGAGATTTACTGTATAGAGATAATTACGGGGGAAGGCGGCGTCTCGCTCAGGCCTAATGAGTAAGATAAGAGCTCTTCAGCGGTTTTTCAAGCGGCGCCCTCCTCTCCACGACCTGTCGCAGTATGGGGCTTCTAGTGGTCGCAGACAATCAGCTAGAAAAACACAGAGGGCGCGTCTATACGCGTGAAGAGCGCAGCCGCTCGGCGACATGACACGAGCCCGAAGATCACAAATGGAAAGTACAGAAAACAAAGCGCAGCGCTCCCCGATATCTCTGCCATTTTATAAATCAGCCACCTGGCCGATTAAGGGGAAAATGAGTGAACAGAATCAGAAACGCGTGGTCTTGTTTATTGCTTTAGAGAGTACGCTGGCAAGGAGGCAGCCATTGTGTGATGATGAGAGTGGCCCCTCTGGAGACGGGCGTTCACACACTGGCAAAGGAGCTAATACAGACTTTCATTAGGATGCACACTTCAACACACTGTCATAGTATTTACAGTCTCACACTGGGGAAACAAATAAACTGCGTGATTAACAAGTTTTCCTGATGCCTGGCGCTTCGCTGTGCGCGCATTGGAGTGCCACCTCGCCGACTTAATGATTCTTAATGGTTTCTTAATGACTTCTTAATGACTTCATCAGGAAGATCCTGCAACAGCACATTCTGACAAGCGGGAGCCTCCCCCTGAGACCCGGGATCACACCACAGCGCTAACCCCTCTTCAGTTTTCTGCTCAAATAACACACACTTTAAATCTGCTTATCTGAGACAGCATCTCCGACTTGGATGACACGAGCGTTTGATCCGCGGTTAACTACGAGAAGGGTGGTGGGGGGGGTGTGCGGTGATGTAATGTGATGTGAAAGCATGCGAGCTGATGTGTGGAAATGCACTAAAAGGCGAATAGGGATGTCCACCTAGGCTGTGGGCAAATGCAGTCACATCAAACTAATCTCAGAACATTGGAGTGACATCTAGTGTTGTGTAACCAGAATTAAACTGCATTGTGTGAGGGTATCTAGGAAACCCATTTGGTATCATTCAGTGCAAAGCTGCGACTGTGATGCAAGACTTGTGAGGGGGGGGGGCGACAGGAAAGGAAAACAAACAGGCCTGAAGAGCCCGGTAATTGTAGAATTTCATTACAGCAGGATGGACAAAAAAAGATGACACTCAAAAAGAGAAATAAGCGACGTGTTGTGTTGCTGAGCGAGGAACAAACTGCGGTCAGCGCCGAAAAATCCTTCAAGCATTTAATGACATAGAATTTTCTGGGTCACCTCAATGTCACCGAGCAACAAATAGTTTGAAGCGTCGAGCGCAGCGCGGCCGTCATGGACTCCCGTGTCACTCTCAGCCGGTAAATACCAGCTTAAGCCTGCAAATTATCATCATATCTCGATGAGTTGAAAGCTCAGGGCTCTTTTCATCGAGACCATGTTCAACAGGATTAAAAGAAAAGTTTGCCTTTCTTTGAACAAATTCTTAATTATTTTGATAAAACAAAAGTTAATTAGCCAACGATCCAATTATTGAGCGTCAGTGTCCTCATAAAACTGCTAAAAATAAAAAATCAAAGGACATGAATGAAATTATAAACTAAAAGTTATTGAAAGTAAAAAAAAAAAATCTGAAAACATGAGGGTCATGACGTGCATTCACACACTAACACACACACACATTTAACAACTGGTTAACAAATTGTATTAGCAGGGAAGTGTGACTGCATGGCAAATTACACCTGTCCTGATGGATGTCCTCTTTACGGGCTGAGAGAGAGAACGAGGCTTCAAACAAACACTCAAAAAATGATGCACAGCCGGCCATGTGTCACCGCTTGGCAGGGGCGAGGTGGGAGGAGAGCATCGCCCAGACACCGGTGCCCAAAAACACGGAGGAACACGTGCTCCGCTTAATCCGTGGCGATCGGGAGGGAAAAGGTGGCGCGGCTGTCTTTTCTCCCATGTAAACGATTCATTTATCAATACTGCTTTAACCTGCGAGCTGCTTTTGTTCAGCCTCTCTCTTTATTTACAGGCCTGTAGAGAGAGAAACTACTTATTCTAGGACATCTTTAAAAGGTTTGTAATTCTTTAACAATGTTTCTTGGATGGAAAATACGTCATTTAGTATAATTATGGGTGAAGTATTGCAGTGCTAAATGGGTGCACTTTCAATTATTTACTTTTATGTGAAATTTAGATGGCATTCAGCTTGATATAATGTCCACAGAGGATAAAGTTTCCAGAATAAGTGAATGATGGGTGAGTTTTTACTTGAGTTTAA
>JBAJHX010000039.1:1782982-1807582 GCA_037176925.1 Amniataba percoides
AAGTCACTCGAGGTGTAAATGTTGTAATAAACGCTGCGTGTCGGACTCATGTGACGTGACCTTCCTACAGAGACACTTCCTGTATCGGTTCGAGCACCGGGGAGTTTGTCTGGCTCTGGAGATCACAGAGAACGAAGCCCACGACGCGCCGCCACTGTGAAGATCGACCACTTCCTCTGTGAGGCATCCAAACAGCGTTTTCAGGGAGAAGCACACACAGAGAGAGAGAAAGAGGTAGAAACAGTGGGGGGATTTACTGCCGGTGGGATTTACTCCTTGTTCCAATTTGCAAGGGGATTACTCATTTTTTTCATCATTCCTTTATTTATTTATTCTATTTTCAAATTCATTTCTAATTCACCTGAAGGGAAAACAAAAATATCAAGCCGAATGCATAAATACTGTCGGAGTGAATAGATAATGACAGCAGGTCAAGTTGTGAGTGAGTCACGTCTCTCCGCTTCTGGAGGAAAGCGATTACTGTAACACAGCGCCGACAATCACGACCAAAGATAATTCCCTTTTCTCACACGGAGCTCAAATTGTATTATGTCACATTGTATTTCGCATATGCTATCAAAAACTGGATTTAGATATGCAAACTATCTGGGAAAGGCAAGAAAAAAAAAGTGAAATTGTGGTAAGGAGGAGAAAGAAAACACGCAGCCACGGGGTTGGCATCCAGGCGTGTCACTTTGTCAAGCTGTATGGTTTCTGAGAGAGCTTGATGGTTTCTAAGGGAGGGGAGAGAAAAGTGTCGCAAAGGCGTGCTCTTCTCCAAGATGAACAGATGGCAGAGTGTAAGTGTGGAGATTTGTTTTATATCTCCATCCCATGTTGTGGCGCAGTAGACGTGGGCTTCCGCTTTCTGCTTTTTTTATTTTTTCTTCTTCCTCTTCAAATGTTATCTTAAAGGATAGCGGATACACGCAATGTTTAAGCTAATGAGGAGTGGGCGTCGCTTTGTCTTCCTCTTTATTTCTTCCCCTCTCTCCCACTGACACATCCTCTTTGCTTTCCATTCTCCCTCAAACCCACGCTCGGAGCGGAAACCTATATGCCAAACAATTATGAAACACAATTTGGAGTTCTCGCTCGTGGCCCGGGTGGCCGTCTAAAAAAACATGCAGAGTTCCCGGCAGCTACTGATGTGCAGCGGCGACAGTGAAGAGAGCACGACGCTCGCCGAGCTGCAGATGATATCAGGTCAGCGCTTCCCCGGCAAAGCGGAGACGGAGAAGATGGTTCAGCGGCGGTTTTTAACCACAGTTAGTGAGTCGGTCCAGAGGAGAAAACCTCAACAACACCTCACGAACCGCTGTGAAATATACACCGAACCTTTCATCCAGTCCACTTTTTCAACACTTCAGGACACGACGACAGATTTTCAAACACATTTTATAGTTTTGATAAGCCCCAAACTGTGCATTGTAATGAAAGCTAGCTCAGGTGATGATGAATCTTAAACAAAATGAGCTGATGATGATCACCAGTCTGTAGTTAATCTCATCTCAAAGTGGAGTTTAGCCCTGTAAAACTGAGGTGGGCAGGTTGGGCAGGCACTTTTTTTTATTTAGGCAATAACACGTCCTTCCTCACAGTTTGATTTTTAGGAACATTACAGCCATAATTGGTGCACTTCCAGTTATTTACTTCAGATGTACTGTTTGTTTCCAGCGAAGCATTCAGCTCCACATAATGCCCACAGAAGATAAAGGGTCCTAAAATAAGTGAATGACGGGTCAATATTTAAAGTTGTGTTTAAGTAGAGCAGCTCTGTCAAGGAAATGTCTCCAGAAATGTGCTTACAAACTCTAAATCATAGCTTAAAAGCTGAAAATGTCTCTTTTTATATAACTGGTACCAAATATTTCTGTCCAAAAAGTAAAAGTAATAACAAATGCACTTTGACATGGCCATGCATGGAAAACTTAAATAGTTTAAAATTCAATTAGTCAATTAACCAGTTTCTTTAAAAAACATCTTTAAAATAACTGGTATTTTCTCATCGTCTTATTGTGAGACAGCTGACTTATTATTATATAAACACAGCTCTATCAGTAAATTCCTCTGCTCTATTTTTTTATTTTTTTTATTTTCTCCTAAATAAGTAATTGTCTTTGACTTTGAGTCGCACACTGAGGGTGCACCTGAACAGCTTAATGAAAATAAAACTCCAACAAAAAGCCGTGTTTGCAGGCACGGTGCTCACTAATGCCAACCTCCGGAGTATTCACAAAGAACGTTTGGAGCATTTTAATCAAATTCAGAGTTCAATAATACTGCTGAAATTCAGGGGGACTAATAACTGCTGCTTTATTCACTTTCTCAGAAAAATTAAAAAAGAAATAGTTAGAAATTTACCAACAACAATAACAGGAGGCTTCCCCAGTTCATGGTGCTGAAGCAGAAGAATAAATGCCTCTTAGCTACAGCTCTCTTTGTGTTTCAGGCTGCAGATAACCCACGTTCGGATGAAATGACAGCAGACGTGATGCATTTTGACTCCTCACCTGCCGCTAAAGTCTCGGCTCTGGCAGGATGACAAAACACAAACCTCAAGCGTCAGCATGACGAAACTACTTCGGTTCAGGATGTTCTTCTGCTGTGCTTCAGATCAGAGCCTGTGCAGGTTGGCGACTGAAGAACCAAAACGCTTCTGAACAAGCGGAGGAAGAAACCAAATAAGTTCCCAATATCCTGCAGCCTGGGAGAGCGGCCCTCCACCTGTGACCAGGTAAACTTTCCACACAGCCGTTAATGGACACGGCGGCTGTTGTTTACTGAAGACTCCCCACAGAGGAGACTAGCTGACCCATGTCTGCAACCAGTGACTGGTACAAATGGCAAACATCTCTTGGAGTCATTATTTATGCAGGAATGCCCTTGGGAGTCTTTGCACTTGTTTACACAGTCACGGCACAGTCCATTCATGACGGCTCCGAGTAAATGAGCCGCTTGCTACCAATTTGTCCTGGACGACGAAGCTTTGGGGCTCTACTACCCACAGTTACCTTGGGGTGTGTGTGTGAATGTGTGTGTGTGTGTGTGTGAAGGGGTACGGAAAGGAGGTTGACGCAGCAGCGCTGTGCTGTTGGGAACCGACCTGGAACTACGGACACTGAAGTCCCAAGGGTAGCAGGAAGCACGGTGCCACATTTGGAAATAAATGAGAGACGGTGCTTTCGAGAGGAATGCCGCGGACTTTCACCTCTGAAACAGGCTGTTTGTTTGCTGGAGGACGAGGACGGTGGTCAGAGTGAGCGAGCAACACCTCCGTCATAAAACCAAAACCAAGACGAGACCAGTTTTATGGAGGTCGAACTCAAAGACAAAGACAAAGTGAACTCAAAGGGAAAAGTTCTCTGATTTTAAAACTGGAACTGCACGTACAGAAAATGTCTGTTTTGATGCAAAACAAACTTTCACCTAAAGTAATAATCCTGAAGATCTCATTCTTGTTTGATATGTTGACACACTTGGTCGTCAGTGGTGCTTTAATACAACAAGTCCCAGAAAACTGGAGGCAGCAAACACTCCTTGAGCAGTTTTGTCAGAAGTAAAAGAGACGTGCAGCTGCTGCATCTGTCTACTGTCCAACCAAACAACCTTCAGGTTGAAGGTTTACAGAAATGAGATTCATGGCGGGAATCGTGGACTAATGATGAAAACTACAATCCAGCCCAGTGTACCTTTTGCAGGCCAAAACATAGATTATAAAGCGAACGGCTCCTCTCAGTGTTTCTGTGTATTATTATATTATTTCAACCATGCATTGATTTATATTAGGTTTAAATAATCTTAATCTGCAACTTTACCTACAGCTGTAAGTGTACTGAAGTAAAAAGTACAGTATTTCTCTCTGAAATGTTGCAGAGTAAGAGTTTAAAGTAAATAAAGTTCAGGCACCTCATAGTTCATAATCGGGAATTTAAGCAAATGTACCAAGCTAGTTACCAAAGATGAAAGATTACAGGAGGTAAGAACACGTCAATACATCAGCCTCAAACTAGTGACAAACACAACAACATATAATGCTGTTTAATGGAGGAGACAGGAGGAGAGTTGTACTGCCAACATAATTTATGAGCAGAAATTATCCATCTTTCCTTCTGACTTTTTAAATTATAAGTGAAATGTGACATTGTGAAGTGAATGACCTGTTATAGTCTTTTTTTATAAATGTTCCTAATTCAAAGCTGCCATCAACTGGTAGCTTTTGGCATTTTTCGTGTCACTCGACCTCGACAGAGTGAGCCTGCAGGTGTGTTTTATACATACATGTATTTATATGTCTTTGAATAAGATGCAAACAAGCAAACGTGAGAAATAAATGAAAGCAAACATCTCCCCTCTTTGGTTTCATCCAGCGAAACAGTAAAAACGAGAAAAATGCACTAAACAGAGAAAGAGAAAGGGGGGAAAGAAGCGACGGGATAATTTAACAAGCTTCCTCCTAAACCACTCCAAAACCTCCAGAGTTTAATTGCTGGGAGGCAACATTATCCCTAGCAACACTGTGTCTGTCTCTTGGCTGGGATTCGGTGGGTACCTGCTGTATCCACTCCCCACACAATACAGCGCCCACTGAGCCATATAATCCTCTCAGGCCCTCCTCTTCTGGAGAACCACATTCAATCCCGTTGTGACATGGGAAAATCTCCTCTTCTCCATTTTTTTTTTTTTTTTTGTCAGGGTACGTGCTTCAAATAAGCCCAATCAGTAGGCGCCGTTATGTGTGCACAATGCTACAGGGAGCCGTAGAGGAAGGGAAAACAGAGAGGAAGAGTTAAATAAAAAGACGTTTGATTTGCTGCTGTGAAATTTGGGGCTGCTTCCCATTCCTCCGCAGATCTCCCCGGAGCGGCCATATTTCTGTTTATGTTTAAATGTGAATCAGTCAGATGGGCTGTTGGGTTCTTTGCTGAATCATCCTACACTCCCATCAAAAAAAAAAAAGTGCCAGGCTTACTTTTGCCTCGTAGGAGAAAACAAGAAACTAATGCTGCTTTCTTCCCCGACTCCTCTTTCAAGTTGCCCTTGAAAAAGGAAAATTACAACAGCGGCTTTTGATGCAGGTCTGACATGCTTCCAGATATTCTCGGTAAGTGCAGACACGTACTGGATTATCATCCCGATGAGTCTGTTCTGATGTCTTTTTACTGGCTCCATTTAGGGCGAGAAAGAAAAACCGCGTGCAGAAAGGACGTGGAAACAGCAGCTCATTACACAAAATGGCAATATAAGAAAAACAAAGTGTATTTTTCTTTTTTCTTTGGTGTCCAGTGGTTCGTAATTTAAGTCAATATGGCATTTAGAGAACTGCTGAAACATCTTTAAATTAGAAGACGAGCAAAAATAATGAGAAAGTGCAGAAGCAGTGTTCTGGAAAAGATTTTTATGTTGTATTAATTTTTGCTTTTAGGTTCGTCTCAGTCTTAAATGAGTATCTTTACTTTTTTATACTTCGTTCTCCGAGCAGAATTAATTATCTTGTGTGAGAAAAGCGGAGTTTTTTCTTCCTGTACTATTTCATTAGATCTTATTTCGAAAGTACAAACTGATTTTATTTTGCCTTTTTATTGTTTCTGGTCTGTGAGCCTGTTTAATGTTTTGTGTGGATGCAGTGTTGCCTCTTTAAATGCTGCATTTATAAAGGTGCAGATATTATTCTTTTCTTATATACCTTTATAACTTTGTCAAAAAATGTCTTTAGAAGCTTTAGTCCAGCGTGCAGATACTCTCCTCCCCCCGCAGGCTACAACATCATTATCTATGAGTTATCTGCACTTTGAGAAGGTGAGTCATCCTACCTGTCAGAGGTCAGAGGTCGCAGGTCGAAGGTGTTGAGAAAAGGAGAAATCACTTGTTGCAGAGGGTGAAGTCGAATGCCGACGCCACAGCACGGTCAGTTCCTGCAGGACGAAGATAAGACAACAGATTTTATAATAAAGAACCATAAAATTTGAGTCTGTGATGCTAATTTGCTCTCAACATTTACAAGAAAAAGAAGAGTAAGAATAAAGTTCAGTGTCAGTTCATCCCAAATACCAGTACATCAGTAATGTAATAAAGAGATGAGACAGCTGAAGGTTGATGTTTTTCTGTGTTTTTTTCAACATCAACAACCCATGAAAACACCAAAATTGAGATTTCTAAAGTTTTGAGAAGTTTTGATCTTTCGAAACTTGTCACCAGTAAATGTTTTCTTTTATTTTTCCTTTAACACCTACACACTGCAGTTTTTAGCAAATGTTTCTGAAAACAGGAGGATATCGTGCATTTGTTGGGAACTATTTTAAGCGGTGGATTAATACACATTATCGCTCTCCTGAGTATTTCCAGCAGCGGGACGGTGTGTGTGTGTGTGGGATTCAGTCAAAATAAACTAGTGTGTGTGTGGTAATGTAGGAAGATGTCACCGAGTGAAACAGCGAGGCTCGGTGATGTGTTTTTAATAGTTTTTGGACAACAGTGGATTTCTTTGGCTCAGAGGAAGACGATAAATCAGGCTGCGATACAAACACACACAAAACGAGTTTGAAGGACACGTTTATTGTTGATTTTTCTTTTTTATGGGATTTGTTGATAATAATTCATTTATTCTTGAAACTTTTTTTTTTTGCAAATTTTCTTGCTGAAAAACTTTGCAGCCACAGAGAGGTTTCTAATGACGGAATAAAATATCGGAGAAGTTTTAATGTCGCTGCTCACATTCAGGAAAAATCTCTCACATCCAACGCTGCTGCAAGAAATAAGATGGCGAGGTGGAAGGTTAGCCCATAATCCAAAACAGATAGTTGAGCTCGCTGGCATCGGATCCTTATGAAAATTGTAACGGGCCTTGGCATGAGCGCAGAGCTCAACAAATCAAAACAGCGAGGCGTCCACTCATTAGCAGTCGGGCCGCGGAGGCTGTTTCTGAGAATATTTGTCAAAAAATGTGGTCAGCTGCTCGGCTCCCACCTGCTGCTTTATTTTTCAGGGATTTGTAGCGTCGCGGCGGCTTCAGAGCCGATGCTGAGTGAGAGCCGTTTTAAAAATAAACACATTTGCCAACCCAGCGAGTGATTCAAGTAACATTAGATTATATAAATCGTCGGTAATGAGGCACCGGGGACGGCGTCTGTGATCCGCAGAGGTCGACCGTAACACTCTGCTTCACTGCCGAGTAAAATGCATCCTGAGCGCGATTTAACAGCCTCAACATGAGCAGGTACACACAAAGAGACAAGTGGAGGTCCGAGAGGGCGCGGGGGTCTTGTCGTAGAGGTCACACACACACACACACACAACACAATGATACACAAACACTGCTGACAAGGGGAAAATATGAAGACTTCTGAAGTGCTGGAAAATGAAGAAACGGATGTGGGGGTCATTTTACTGAGCGGGACCATTAACATCGCTGCCCTTGTCTGAACCGGAGCTCAGATCAGTCACTCACACACACACACACACTAACACACACATGCAAAACATGTATGCACACACACACACAGCAGCAGCAGCATTTTCTCCTCTTTTTACATTTCTCCTCTTTTCGCCCTCGGAGAAGGAGAGGTCGACATTTTAACTGCAGCGGCGAGGAGATGGCTTCCTTTCACCTTGACGGGCATATAATGAACATTTTTCATTTTGAGCTTAGCTTCACTTACAGAGTCAGTCAGCTATTTTCTCTTTGAACCTTTTTTTTTTTCCCTCTCTGACATTTCCCTCTGTGGTTTTGCCAGGATGATCTTCACAGTAAATTTGTGCCCCTTTTTAAAGAAATAGGATACATTCCTGTTGATTTTTTTTTCTTTTTCAAAGTGCTCATTTCCATATAGGTCCCCGTATAACACAAATAGGCCTACGGTGCAGCACGAAACACAAACAATATGCTAATCACACCTGTTTCAATTAGAGGCCCAGACTCCATGAAATCCATATCATTATTTACTTATTGTTTTGCATTTTGCCTTGGAAAATAAAATGCTGCTCTGAAGGAACGAGACAAAACATTTGCATTTCTTTTCACCGCAGCCGAGCGGCGAGGTCAAAGAGGTGTCACCCCCCCACGACCTCAGTCTAATTGGCCTGGTGCCCCCCTGGTAGGTGGTTAGTTTGCATCACAACCTCTGTGTAAAGTTAGTCTTAACATTTCTTCTGGGACTGTGTCAAAAAATCGCTAAAAAGACAAACTTTAAGTCGATTACTGTGCATTACGCTCATAAAAACCTGCACTGTTGTTGGTTTTAAATGAATAATATTAGTTAATATACATAGAAAAATATCAAATAATCACTTCTGTACTGTGTAAGAGGGAGTAAATTTGCTGTGGAGGAAAAAAAGATTAATTAATAATAATACATTTCCGTTCCTGCAACAAAACAGTTTAGTCGGCTGCATACTGATGGTGCAGAAATCACAATATTTAGGTTTTCCTGGCATTATTTAACATTTGTCAAGTTAGTTTTTGGTGTTTAATGTTAAGTTTCAGTGTATTTTTCACCTTGTCTCAGGTCGGTGGTGACTGACGAGAGTATTTTTGTGTATCAACAGGAGTGAGGCGCAGAATGTGCATTATCATCAAACGACAGAACAGAAATTCATTTTCTGGGATGTAAAAGTTTTTAACCTGACATTCGCTTTGAAACGCTTTGCCAAACATGGTTGTCATTCAGAGTGATGGATTAACTGGAGCTGAAAGTGAAAAAAAGTCACGGTATGCATGTTATAACCTGAGATTATAGAAAAGAAATGATGAAAGAAAACTGTCCCTAAGAGAGCACGCAGGGGTGATTAATTATCCTTCAACCCAAAGTCTAACTGTAACTAACCCTTAAAACAAAAAAATCCTCTGTTTTCAAAAGGCTAGCAAAGCAGGACCACATGCACCACACACACACACACTTACAAACACACTCATGCCCACATTTGCCCACACAGGGGGGGCTGGCAGGGTGCGTTTCCAAGACAGCTGGTGAAAAGCGGGTGTGCTCTGGCTGCTAGAAGGAGCAGATTCAGGTGACATCTGTGCCTCCTGTTGCAGCGCAATAGTCGAAACACTAAAAGTGAATTACAACATTAATGATAGTGCTCTGCAAGCTGTCGTTCCATATTACGCATCCATTATTCCTTGCATGGGTACTCAGAGGCATCGTGGAGGAATGGAGCCCCCCCCGTCACCACCACCACCTCCACAAAAAAAAAAAAAAAAAGCCACCACGCTGTGAGCAGGAGCCGTTGTTTGAAAGGATTGTTGGTTTATAGAGTAACACCTTCCACCGTTACACCATGTCGCCACATGGCACAGCGCTGACTGCATGACTGATTCGCTTTCTCTCCATCTCCATCCCTCACTTCATCTTTCAAGCAAGCAACCTCCCACCCCTGACCCCCCCTCCCGTCCTCCTCCTCCCTCCTCCTCCTCCCTCCTGCACCACCGCCGCTTTTTCAGACAACATTTGTTTGATCTTGCCGCCCTCTACAGCTGAATGAAATCAATCTGGGAGAGATGTCATGTGTGAGCAGAAATGATTGGCCACAAGAATAACATGTATTTGAGAACATGGAGGCCCGTGCCCTCTGCCTCGCCGCCTGCGAGGGTGGGCCGGACACGCGTGTGCACGCACGCACGCACGCAAAAAAACACACACAGCGGCCCGGCCGGCGCACGCCTGACGGGCATCACATAGACATCTCCGAGCTGTCACCCATCCCCAGACTTTCAATAACTTCAAATCCCCCGAAAACCTGGAGAATAAAGGCAGAGTCGATCACTCATAGCTCCCTTCACTCTGCTCTTCTCTTCAGGGAAATAACAGCCGAAGGAGAAAAACAAAGTCAGGATCCCATCCTCTCCCGCAGAAAAGCACTAGCATCCCCGGAGGACACGGGGAGAACACTTCTTTCATCATCCTGGTTAACACACAATAAAAAAGATTCATTTAAGATGCTGTGACATGAATAGTAGGCAGGTATCAACCAACTGTATAGCAGGATCAATGGTAATCAAAGGTGGATTTCTTAGAATAAAAAAAAAAAAACTAGATGAGAAAAAGCAAAAAAACTCTGCAGAAGTGGGCGGCGGCGGCGGCAGCGGCGGCGGTGGCATCACTAACACAGTGATGTAGCTTTCATGCCAGCCTACACATTTCTATAGGAGTCTGTGTGTGATTTGGCTTTGTGCCACGTGGGATCGAATGGCGGGCGTTCCCTCCTCGACGTCTCCCAGGAACATAAACAGATCGGCGGCACATCCAACCGCAGCTCCGCGCCGCCGCCGCCTGGCTGTGATTTCTTCATTCAGGGGAGAGCGCCACAAAATGTGTCGTACTTGAAGTGTTTTACAATTACCAGCTGATTATATCAGCCACATTAGCATATTAAAAGGAAGTCTACTTGAACACAGAGATAATGACTGAGTGTTAAAAATAATTTCCCCACTCATTATCGGAGAGAGACACTGAGATCTGGGAAAGGAAATGTCGATAAATACCCGTAAACCTTTACTGTGTAAATAACAACAATTAGGGAGAAATTAGATCAGGCTGTGTTGGTGAAAAGGGAGATAATTCTAATTAAAAACTTGCAGATATCTGGGGAAGAAAGCATAAAGCTGTGCATCTATAGATGGGGGAGTGAATTATAATTCGCTCATGTGTGAAAACTTTTGTGTTGTTTACAAGGTGTCAATAAACCAAATCACTGCTTCAGTCTGATGTCAGCGGCGAAACTTCTATTCAGAAAGTGAAGCGTTCCCATAAAGCGGTAAAATGGTCGGATAAAATGACATCAATACTTAATAAAAAAGGACTTTGTGTGTAAAGTAGCTAAATAACTGCTTCAAATCTGTGAACCTCTCTGTATACATTATATACGTCCATGATCTCCCTGTTGATGGGTTCAACTTTTGATCGTGTTTGTCTTTAATTCTTTTCTTTTTGGGGGTAGAAAATGAACTCTTTTTTTCTCACTAATGTATTTGCAGTCTGGACACAGATGATTTTTCAAGTTGTGTGAAATGTCTTATGTTGCTTTCAAAGCCGCTTTTTTTTTGTTCATGAAGAATGTCGCTAATTGGCATCCAACCAGGTCACCTTTTTCTAGCAGTTCTGGCAACTATGTCTGTGTGATGTTTTGATGAAATTATTTAGAGAGACTAATTATCTTTTCCATTATCAAGTAATCGGTCTGCACGGCTTGTTTGATCTGACCAACAGATTGTTGGCATGCATTGTGAGTTAGAGAGGCATTTGCTATGTTATTTCTTGTTAAATATGAAACCATCTATGAATTTTTTTTGTGGTTATCTGCAGATTTTTCTTAGAATATACAGCAAGAAACACATTTCCTCGCCATTTGCTGTTTTTGGGGGCTTGAAAACGAGCCAAAATCCTTAATCACTGGGATGTTGCTTGCTCATGCTGGAGCTGCGTCCTCCACTGCAGAGCAGCTGTAGATGCGTGTGGACGTGAAGGAGACTGTGAATGTCATGAAATTCATCAGGCTGCGAGTTTTTGTTCGGGGTGCGGGCGAAGTGAGTTTTCACAGGCGGAAATCTGGAGCAATCATTTAGTTATTAACATTTATCAACAGCTTTCGCGGCCTCCCTTGCAGATGCGTGATGGCCATTTTTGAGATTTTTGCCCCTTTGAAGTACTGTGATGCCTTCAAGTGCTGTAAAAAAATAAATGTAGTTTGACAACAGTGGGTAGATTTCTATTTTTTCCCCGAATTCAACCAGCAGCAGCACTGTTAATCAATGCACACTTTCCTTGCCCTTTTCCTCCTTCGTACACATATCTTCCTGTCTGACCAAACTGGCAAATTTGTGCTCTTAATCAGCTTGCCAGCCTTGTCTCTTCACTGGAGGCTGGCGACACGCTTCCCTTCCCCCTTAATTCCCCGGCTCTCAGCAGACAGGCGCGCTGATTAACATGCACGCCCAGGTAGGAGCTCCCTCCAACACAACCCCGCTGCCCACCAGGTCCACACACCATTATCCCCGCTACTCAATAGCACCCATCTCAATGCACATCTGTCGAGCTGCCGCATCCCCGCTCCTTAATTAGCTTTACAACTTTCCCCCACTTCTCGATGGAAAATAAGGGATAAATTTGTGGCCGGTGTGCAGATAGAGCGGGGGAGGGGGAGCGGGGGGAGGACATATGCTGAATGCTGAGCTGCGAGATGAAATAGACTGTGTCTTTATGCGTGCGTTTGAGGTGGGGGGGTGTTGGTGGTGATGGTGGCGAGCAAGGCTCGCATTAATTCCTCTCATGTCCTGGCCCCAGCATCACCAGGAAACCCCGTCCTCCTCGCCCCCACGCCACCGCCTCTCCACCCGAGGGACGCAGCCCGACCAGCGTGAGCCTTATCTTATCAGCCTCCCCCCTCTCACATCGATCCCCCCCCGGCTTCCACTCCCTTTTGCACTTTTTAGTTCCTGCTCATAGACGGCTTCAAAGCTGCCTTTTGAATCCCTCGTGTCCGCCTGCCTGCCGCCGCCAACAACAACGAAGAAGAAGAAGGTGGCGCCGCGTTAACGCTCGCCACCGCGCCACATTTGTCAGCAGCTCGAAAAAAAAAAAACAACCGAGAGAAAGTAGAGGCATCCAATTAATATGAAATTGTCTCCAGAAGTCAATAAGGTTTTAGTTCCACTTGAGTGTGTCTAAATGCGCAGAGTAAGGCTAATTATAATCCCATGGAGTATTTATACTATTTACGCTTTGCCCCTGTCATTACTACACGCTGTAATCCTCCGACCCGTGTTGTCTGCATGTGTTGATGAGCCTTATGCCAGTTGCCAAAAATACTTAAGCTCGTTCCCCCCCCCCCACCTCGCTCCTGAGGGCTCCTGCAACTATTTCATGCACAAACAATGTCAAAATAATCACGGTTACTATGGCGATAAGCATCGAACAATATCATAATCAGCTGCCGCCATCAAGAATGTAGTTTCAATCCAGCGGGGCAAAGGTTGCCGCGGAAAGAAGAACAATGTGCTATTTTAGTCAATCTGCTATTCTACATACATGGCAGCTTCATTAGAACTACCCACTGCGTGCATAACCTTCTGCAGGCCTCCTACCAACCGTCTCCAGTATTAGAAATACTAATCTCCTATGTGTATTTCACCCTCCATCCTTCCTTCCATCCAGCAATTATGCCCCCCGCCATCAAAAGCCATCAAAACAGTAATTTCACTTTTTCACAGACAGGCTTTTCACATTTCCTTCCGTGAAAGGCCTGAATCATCCCCTTATCTCCATGGCTATTACACAGTGTGCATGAGAGTGAAAACAATGGGCTCGGCGTGATGAGATCATGGCACTTCATTTCTCCGAGGCCACTCCGGCAGACACAAAGACAATCCACCAGGCAGCGAGGAGGACGGGGACGGTGAGGAACGGTGAGGATTTCTCGGTCACTGAGCCCGGGGGCTGCCAGGCGGGTCATCCCCAGTAATAAGAGGGAGAAGGAGAAGAAGAGGAGGAAGAGGAGGAGGAGGAGGGATGGTGTAATGGCGGTGTAGGGTCTCGCGGCCTCGGTGGAGGCGTCTGAGGCCCCGAAACCAAGGTCAGTGACTGGAACTCAAAGTCGGGCCCTTTTATTCCTGCCTGTGTACGGAAACCCTCCGAGGACTGAGCGCTGTGTTTCCTGCGTGGCGAGTCGGTCGGCGTCTCTCAGAGAAGGAGGGAGTGCTCGGCTGAAGAGGATATGGCAGAGCGAAGTGACAGGCCCGGGGAGGGAGGAAGAGGAGGAAGAAGAGGAGGAGGAGGAGGAGGAGGCTGGAGTTGCGGGAAGAGACAGCTCACTAGTGACTAAAACGGCAGGTCTGAAGATCCACAGTGTCTTCGCTCTGCTTTCTTCTGCCTGCAGTTATCTCAATTTCTTACTTTTCCCTCAATCAGACAGAATTTTAGAGCTTCTCCCGGAGGCCCGGAGAAAGATGGTATTTTCTTAATCAGGTTCTTCTATAAGTCGGTGCTTTCCAACCCCCTTTTAGCTTGTGAACCTTTGAAACAAAGAAATATCTTCTCTATTTTTTCTATTACTTTTAGAGGCCTGAAAACATATTAGAGAATGTCTGGAGAAATAAAATAATATTCTGTGGCAAAGTGGTGGAATGAGATATTGTCTTAGATTAACAATAGTTTCTTCTTTTGTAAAAGGTCAGGTTCAGAAAACTGTGATATCAGACATATCTGTGCAACAATAAGTCAGACTGTCTGTGTGTTCAGTGAATCAGTGAGCAGGTTTCTCATTTAGTCCATATAAAGAAATGTTTTATGTCATTTATTTGGAGTGATGATTAAAATAAATAATATGTTGCGTTCGCTCATTCGCTGAAACATCTGTTCTGTTTGTATCAAGTGTCCAAAATCTCTTGAGTCAGATTAATGTATTATCTGTATCATAATTTCCACATTTAGACACATAATCAAAGTTTTTGAATGCATCCTCATGACTGTCATGTCTGCAACTGATTTTTCAGGAGCTGTGAGTTCCAGTTATTATAAATAATTGGATGGATGTTGCTTTGCATACATTGCAAACATTTGGGAATGTGCAAACTCCTCCTCCACTGATACTGTGGATTATCTTGGTGAAATAAAGTAAAATAAGCTTAACATTGCAATAATAGTGTCAGAAAGTAAAAGGGGAACGTATGTTTTTTTAAATATAAATATGCTTTTTCTGTTTGGACACCAGTGGATACTTTTGCTTTCCAAACATCATTAATATCCATCAGATTCTTCCATGATACGTTTAATTATTAGAAATTACTGTCACTCCTGTTATATTATCATTGTGAGGGAACACAGTGCAGACTTGCATGTAAACAGCATTATTATGTAATTATTGTACAAACTCTGGGTTCATGGAGTGAAATTTAAAACTATAACGCAAATATTTGAAAATGTAAGTATGCGTAATGTACACATCGTTTGTAGTCACACTCTTGTTGTCCTGTAAGATTCAAACGAAGCTTCATAAACTTCACCTGCTTATGAGACAATCTGTATCTGTGACGTATCTCCCGGGCCCCCGTTTCCATTACTGAGCCCCATTTCGGTGTCTTTAACACTGCATCCGTCCGTCTACTGCAGGCACATGTACACACACACAAAACACACATGCACACACTTCCTCTCTATCTCTCACTCCATCTCTCTTCCTCTTTTTCTCATTGGAAAGGGGGAATCGGGTGGGGTGGAATGATCGTGTTAGGGGGTTCACAGAAGACTGACTGTTTATTATTGTCTTCGGCCCACTTAACTCTGACAGTAACAGAATGAGATGGGGAGAGAAGCGAGTGCCATTAATCATGGTGTCGGGAGGGCCTGAGCCGAGTGGAGACGCATCCATATCGCATGTGCCTGGGAGAGGAACACAAAGTGATTTTCAGGCCAGCCGGCCTCGTAGCGCCGCTGTGCAGCCTCCAAGTTCAGGCTGCTGGCGGATGAAGAGTGCAGGGGGAAGAAGTGGGCGGCTTTTCACACTCAATCTTCTTCAAATGTTCTGACACATTGCACCTACAGCCACCCCCTGTTACGGGCAAACCTAAACAAGCATCAGCACTATTTAAAAACCCAAAATGTCTCCTGCAGGAAGTCAGAGTACCACCGAAAGAGGAGAGTCATTAACTGCTGCTTTTATTTTTAATTTATCGTCGCAGCCCGATGCTAAGGTGAGATTAATCGGATCTGATTGGGGCGTAGGGACGCTGAACTGATGTATTTTTAAAATATACCGTGTGGCTTGTGGCAGCATTAGCATATGGTCGTCTCTGCCATAAAAAATAAAAAAGTGCATTCGGCTCAGACGTCAACGGCAGTCTGTCAAGCGTCAGTCTGTGTGAGCCGGGGCCACCATGCAGGGACGCCGCGAAGCCTCGGCGCCCGTGCCACCCTGACTGATTGACAGCTGTGTCTCTTAAGTCTCCCCCTCCATAGCAACACCAGCCGCACACCTTCCCCTGCTATCAGTGACACCCAGATGTGCTACAGCAGCTGTCTCCCAGATTATTCCTCCGCGTCTCCGAGCCGCCATCTACATAGACAGCCGTCTAAATATTTAATCGTGCCAGAAGGCGCTGCTGCATCGCACACTTTAGCCGGGGAAATACAGTATCTCCAGCTGAAGAGATAGACTGTGAGAGATGAGAGGCCAGGATGGAGGGAAAAAAGAGAGGAAGAGGTGAAAGGCTGGCGGGTCACGACTGGGCCTGGCTGAGTTGAGTTACAGGTAAAAACCTAAGATGACAGTATATGCCACAATTGTTTGGACAAATGACAGCGGTGCAGGAATAGATGACAGGCTGCGTTTTGGATATACCCCCAGGACAACCTCGCCAGACATCAAGTGTCTAACAAGCCAGACAAGACCATTCTGATTTCCTGCTGCACCTTCAGGGAGAGACACGGGCCCCCTTGAATGTGACATTGCTAACCATGATGCAAAAATTACATTGTGTATATGTGGATGTCTGTCTGCCGACTTTCCTGAGCTGCTTTTGCATGTGCGTGTTCATCTGAGTGTGTCATCACTGACAGCTGATCAGAATACACACAGCGCCTGAGGTACTTTCTGTAATTTTGACTTTTTTCCTTTTTTTTCTTTTTTTTTTTTTTAAAGCCTTGGCTCAGTCCCAAGCAACAGATTGCTGCTGTCGCTGGAGTTGCGCCTCACAGATGGAGCAGCATCACTTCCTGAGGAGCCTGACAGGATCAATCCAGGAGCTCATTCGCTCGCAGTCAATTAAGCCATGTTAGTTTTGACAGGAGCCACGGGCAAAATAACAGCCGTCACTGTCTGGGAGGAAAATATTGTGACCAAACAAAAAAAAAAAAAAAAGAAAAAACAAAAAATGCACTTGTTTACTGGAGGGGGGACTGACTCTGCGGAGAAAAGGGCTGCCGGCTGCATTGAGCCGCAGCAGGAGCTCAGGCAGACATGACGGCGAGCGGCGGCTGAACCTCAGCAACAGTCAGGGAGTTTAATTTGTTTGAAAACATAAAGCGCCCTGGGGGATTTAATGAATTCCAAAACGAGGACTAATCATGACCTTCATCGATTCTGATGGCATATTCGGTCCATCTGTCCAACGCTGCCTTTCTCCCTCAGCCAAGATTTTTTTTTTTCCTCCACGTCTCCGTATTTTCATTCTTACGTGTGATATAGGTCATTCGAGCTGCTTGTGAAAATGCTCCTAAAATGCCTCCTCTGATTCCTTAATAAACCAAATTATTCTGAAGTGAATAATACAATACAGGAGAATGAAACAACCCAGAAATCTCCGTGTGCCACCCACTGAGAGAGGAGCAGGAGCTGGTCTCTTTGAACCTATTGGAAGGGAGAGTGAAACTCTTTGATTAGGACATGTAGGTAGGTAGCTGTGGGCGATGGACTGAAAACACTTGGCATCTGCTTGCAAGTCTCCACACACCCGAGGTGAGGGACACACACGCACACACCAACACACACACACTTTTCCCTGGCTGAGTTCGGCTTTACCCTGGGCATCATTACAGACACTACACATTCCTCCTTTGAAGGGTTATCAAGGCTCCTCATTAAAGATGTCCCTGGCTTTCTTAGTGATGTGGGCCTCCACAGGGCGTAATATACCCCCTTTAATTAGTTTGCAAACTCATTAGTGTGTGCCGGGCAATTAAATGTCCTTCCTTCAGAATAGTTTACAACAGGACAAAGGGATCCCAGGGGCTGTCAAGGAAGTAGGGCTCATAGCCGAGACAACTGTCCCCTTTTGCGCAGGACCGTTATTAGAGAGCCGCGGCGCCCCTATCAGTCCTCATCCATCCTGCTGTGCTGAGGGACGAGCCGCTGCTCCCGTCGATTTGCTGGTTTGGTACATTGATGCTACGAACAACAAATCCTCCTCCATGGCAGTAAGTAATGACCGGCTGAAGACCTGCTGTTAGTGCACGTTGGTGAGGTGGTTTGCATCCATTTAAAAAATCTCTGTTTGCATCTTTCCCTTGAGAAAATGTTAAACAGTATGAAGGTATTCAAATCTCTGCTGAAGTTAACGATCATCTTTGCATTCGTTTTGTTTTTGTTGGCCTGTCAGCTGCAGCGGATGTCGGGGAAACGTTTGGCGCGGCGCGGCGCATCGCGGTCGACCCGTTTGCTCGCGTCTGTTGCATAAAGTCGTTGTGCGTTACGCTCTCATCGTGCAGCCGGGCCTGGTTTTGTTTTGAACACGCCCCCTCACAAATTCAAACTCCAAATGCATCTACAGGTCTATAAATTCTGCACGACATTATGTAATATGTGAGTTTCCATCCTTGGCGGTGAAACAGAGTTGATTTATGTATTTTATATTTATGATCAGGGGACATGGCTCAGATTGGAACAAACATTAAAATGCATGAACATCTCATTTATTATCTGCGAATGTTGTCTATTAAATCAGTAGCTTTAGCATCAAGTTATTCTTATTATTATCAGTCTAACACAGTGCTGAAGCTTTGTTTAGTTTATCGTTGCATCCAAATGATCCAAATTGTTGTAATGTTCATTTTCTTTTCTGCAGCAGCAGAGATGTGACATTAACTGCCTCAGATTAGAAAGAAATTAAATTAAAGTAGGCAAAATAAAGAATACAAACACACCAAATGTAATTTTCAAATATTAAAAACAATAAAAATGCTTTTGGATCCCTTTTACAAGTATAAAGTGTCGATTCAGCGGACACGAAGGCAGAGGAGGCAGGACCGCTTCAATGTGAAAGCCACAATAAAAACATGGGCCTCTATTTTTAAGACGGTAAAATGTATTCATTTTTTTTTATAGATTTATATTTGGTTTATCATCTGAAGTTCACAGCTCCGTGCTCTCTCTGATACCGGCCCCAGAGGAGCCCAAGGCGGATTCCAATGCACTGTGACTCTATAAATCCAGCCAGCATGAAATCTCAAGGAGCTAACGTCGAGAAGAGAGCCAATCTGCCTGTTTACACCATCTCATCTTACACAGAAGCCTTGGCGCCTGCCCCGCAGAAACCCCCCCAACATGTTTGCAGAAGTGTTCATGCTGAACAAAGTGATTGTATCATCTGGGCCTACTCTTCCATTTGTGTTGCTGCTTCTCCTGAAACCCGTTTCAAGCTGTGTCGCCCCCAACTCAGGCGAAGTTTGAAAAATGGAAGAAGGGAACCATGCAAAGTGGACATATTCTCCAGCCTGCCGTAAAATAACCGGGGGATGGACCATTAGCCATTTGCTGCTACCGACCGAGTTGCAGATCTCGCATCTGCACAAACAGAAGGTCACAAAAAACTTAACAAAAGAACAACACGAGGAGGAAATAATGTTACGGACAAGCAAAAAAAAAACAAAAAAAAAACATCTATTTTGTGATTTTTTTTTTCTTTCTCATAAAAAAATCCTACAACCGCAGAGATAACAGATGAAAATGGTTTTGTTTTATTTAGTCTGGCCGAGTTGTGCAGTAGATAATCCAGCTCATTCTCTGACCTTGCTCGGTGATGACTTGACTAAAATGCCAGCTCCACCTCCCTCTCCCCGACGTTAGCCCACCGTTAGCGAGGGGCAGGGTGGACTAGACATGTTCCTCCACTTTTCCAAGGCACAAACCAGTCAATTTGTCATCCAGTGAAGAGGTTGAACCTTTAATTAAAGTGGAGAGCTGCCGCCATCAGGGCCCAGCTAAATGTCACATGATAAATAACGGCAGAAGATCTGAAAAGCTCCCTTGGAGTTTCCTTCACTCGAGGGGATAAAAGGCCACACACATTACAGGGTAACTGCATATCAATATGTTAAATAGGTTCAATTGTATAAATTGATTAAATGACCCAATTGCGAACCAGCCATGCTTCAAAGACCCTGTTGTTTGAGCAGTGAATGTTGACAATGTCACGTAGGCTGGCTATTAATGGAAACCAAGCAGAGAGAATGTGGCGGCGAGTGACATTATTAAAGTAGATGATGGGTTTCTGAGCAGATCATTCACTGAATGCAATCGATAGCTCTGTGTCTAAACGCTCGGGCAGAAATTACACTTCAAGGCATATTGCCCAGGGTAAAATGACACCGGCATGAAAATGCATTGCTATGGACACTATTAGAAACGATTGGCTAATTACATCCATGAGAAATCTGGATTCTTTATTGGCCCTTCACATTTAGCGTGAAAGAAATGGCAGCGTGCAGGAGACCTAATGCGGCCTTCGAATACGATCTGTGCACAAATATAGTGCGGCAGGCAGTGAAACTGTCTGACTGTACAATCCAATATTTCCAAAAGCCTGTTGTCTGATACCAAGTCATTTGTGGCAGCACTGACAACCCTCTTCCCCTCAAACCCCCCCAACACACACACACACACACACACACACTGCATCAGCATATATTTTCAAAATTGGTTCATTTCACTCTGCTTATTATCAGGCAGCTTAATCTTGACCCTTCAAATCTCTAAAATTATCGCCCTGTCTCTTGTCTTCTCTTCCTCTCGGAAACCCTTGAATGTGCTGTCAATTCCACTAAATTCCTCTCTCATCTTTCAGCACTTGATCCCCTAATCTTGCTTTTGTGTCACTCACTCGACAGAAACTCTTCTTCTGGTAACTCGGCGCTTAAACGCAGCCTCACCTCCCTGTTTTTAATACCCCATCGTGCCTCGCTGTTTTACGCAACAGTCATCTTGAACCGCAGCTTATTGTGCACATCTGATCGTTTGACAGATGATTTATCACCAAATAATTCCCGGACATTAGAATATAAAGTTAATAATAAAACACTGCGTGTACTGTGCTTATTACCTCTGAGGTCATTGACATTGCAGGAATGTAAAAGAACTGCCAGAAAAGGTCTTCATTTCATAAATTAATAACGGTCATCCAAGACGTAATTGATTCTGGAGAAGTTCAGAAATATCATTTCTGTCCCATACATACATTTTCACTCCCGCCATTTATACACTATACTCCTCTATTTATTTGACTCATTATTAACAACATACATTATTCATATGTAATCGCTCCATCCACATGTATGCATGGTTAGATACAGAGACTTTTAACCTCTAGTCTTGTTCCCTAAAAACATAATGTATAATATAAACTACTCAGCGGATGCATTTAAAGAGAAGCCTTGGATTGGAGTGGTTGGGTTTTTTTCTAATGAGAGCACCTTGCAGAGTTGAGAAATGTTCATATTGAATGTTTCTGCAAAATGTGGACTGGCACCTGATTTATTTTCTCTTCAACATCCACTCATGGGAAATAGAGCGCAATAAACATTTTAGAGTTTGGAGTTTAAAGCGGCTGGTGAAGATCAGGAGAAGGTTGTACTCTTGGTTAAGTGCTGCAAATGTTAGTGAGGAAAATAAGACACTTTGCATTAACCCCGACCAGCTCACTCTCTGCTGCAGGATACTACCTAGACTAGATAAAAAAATGTTGCAAGTAAAGAAAATCCAGGAGGAGATTATATTTCTTCTAAAACATACTTATTTATTGATGAAGTTCTTGCAGGTTCTAGCTTTTTGGCATACTTGACGTCCACTGGCACCATCAAAATGTTCCTCCCTGATCCTGTAACGCTCTCTCAAACCAGGAAACAACGCTGTGGATCCTGCACAATGATGATGTCATGGTTACAATCCTGGATACTTTCAACAGCGCCTCTGAAATTTTTGGATCTGTCAAATTTCTTTTAACAGACTCAAAAATGGGGGGAACTTTCTTTCCATGTGCAGTAAACCTTTTATTTTCTGCCCATTTTTTAACGAGACCAAAGAAACAAATGTTTTTGAGTTACTCTACGCTTTATTGCCTCAATACCTCGAATGCACCTGCCCTGCCTCCATGTACAAATGTCCATTTTCCTCTTGCATGCATACTGTGATGCTTCCTTAAACACAAAACATACATTCTCCTACATCTATTTTCTATGATATTAAACATCATACAGTATATTAGAGTGAAAATAAAATGTACGTTGGGGGAGAGAAGTCAGAGTAAATGATGCTGCATGCAGCGCTTCATGTTTTCTTGCAAACTTTGCTCATCTGTGCTGGATGGCTGTACGTTAAACTCCACCTCTAATTACTTTGTCGTATGTCGGCAGGATGTTCTCTCCTTCTATGACATCTTAATCAACTGATACAAATACTGTTAATAATTCAAGCCTCATTGGTGTACTTAATCTACCTCATTTTCTAATCTTCCTAATAATTCATTTGTTCTGTGATTAATTACGCTCATTTATGTCATGTGGAAACAACATTTGTTTTTAATTGTGCATGTCAAAAGAATTTTCCAGTCATCCCATTTACGCTCGCGCTGGCTGTTCGGAGCTTTGGTCACCGCGGGGTTCTCGTATTTAGTTTTTTTTCCCCTTCTTCTTCTTTCTCTTTCGACATCCTCTACATCCGCCAGCAATCAGATTTTCCACCATTGCACCATATGTGGCATCACAGTTAATTACTCAAGAGAAATTGGCTGAAGACGCGGCATAACAGCAGGTGAGGAGCTCCAGCCCAGAGCTAAACCAACACTAACTGGTCAAGCTCAGCTGCCCTCGCTCCTCCGCAGGATGAGCTCGTTCATGCTGTTTGGCCTTCATTACAGATCAGGGAAGGTGCAATTAGTAGCAACCCCCCCACTAGTTTATAATTACCTTAAGACACCCACTTAAACAGGGAACCTTATAAATCAGTTCCCGTTGCCTATCACAGCTCCTGGACGCGACATTATGCCAACAGATGTCAGCTGCAGCCATGGACAGGCCCCTCGGTGGCAGTGACAGCCAACAACACTGCAAGCTCATCTAATGAATAAGAATGGCCTTTAGGTTTGGCTGTGCAGGAGTTGTTTTTTTTTTTTTTTTCGCCTCAGGTTTATGGCTATATTTCTAGTGAATTGAGAAATAAGAGGAAAAGAGAAGAGGGGCAGAGAACAAAAGGTCAATTAAGAGTTGGCGAAATGCAACAGATTACACTTTGTTTGATGTTGTTCGGCTCGGCTGTGACATTTGTGCAGATTTTCTTTTTTTTTTTTGCTGAAATATTATTTCCAATTCACAGATGCAAACGGCAGGTGTGTCGGTGCAAAGCGCCGGGTTGAGCTGTCCTTTTTTTTCGGGCTAACACTTCGACGGAGGTGCCTTTTATGTTTTTTTCCGGGGACATCTGAATACATTTGCATCCGGGGGAAGTTAACAACGCGGTGACAAAAAACATTATTTGCACAGAGAGTATCTTCATTGGACACCCGCTGTTTCTCATTTATGTGAGAGTATTTTGGGTTCAGAGTGATGTGAAGTGGGGGGAGTATAACACAAAGCAAGCAAAGTATCATAGAGACAAATCCTCCAGAAGACTCTCATAAACAAAGCACAGATTTTGCACGTCTCATACGGGTAAAAGGGGGGATGTTTATCAATTTGTCTTGTGTTTTTGTGGCTTTTCGTGTAAGTTTGACTGTAAAATTACAATAATAATCATGATGATAATGATTAAATCTGGTTTAAAAGACTTTGATTATGTAGACTAGGCAGAAAAAAACAACACATAAGCCTGTTTTTTTTTAAATGCATGTGAACAGAAAGAAAAAGCGTGGCTTTCACACGCCACATGTCACGAACCAGCTGTAAACGCTGCTGCATGTGCGAGCTCCACGCCTTCCTCTGACGCTCCTGACAAAAGGAGTAATAGCCGCACAGATAACGTCACCGTCCCTGGACCTGCATTTTCAAACGCGCTGAAATCTGCCGTCGAGTAGATCACCTCTAACCTCATCTCACTCGTGTTTGCTCCGAGGAAACATATTGCTGGAGTAGCCGCGGCAACAGAAGAAAACCCACTAGACTGTGCGGAAAATCAACACCGCCATAACGATGAATATCTCCCTCCAAAAATAAACCTGAATGAATCTCCGAGGTTTAATGAACGAAGTTCGTGCGGGGGGAATTTATGTTATTGGAGAGATGAATACACTTTCAAGGGAGGCATACCGACAAGATATAAATGTCTTTTCAAACAGTAAAGAGGCTTCACATCTCCCATTGAGAGAAATTTGTCCAGATAAAAAAAAATAGTCTTAGTTTAAAACACTCGCACAAGAAGCACACGAGGAAAAGGAGGAACAATGCAGGTGTAAAGCTTTGTTTAAGGGCTGCTGCAGAGTAACAGCTCAGTGCAGTAAGATTAGCTGGAGGACGAGCATCAGTGTGAAGCACATTGTACTTCTCTTTGATAGAAACATGACATTAATAAAGTTTTCTGGCCGTGTCCTCCGTTTCTTCCTTTCATTTGCTTTATTTACATTTTCTTCCTCCACCTATCTAAAGATTTTCAAGGGTTTCTTCTGCCTTAGTGCACTAAATAGCAAAGATCAGGGATTTCTAAGCTAGCGTTTGAAAATGCATTCAGTAAAAGTAAAGCACAGTACTGCATTACAAGTAAAAGCACTGCAGTCAAAATCTTAGAAGTATGATGCACCAACGTGTAAAAATACTCATTATGCAGAAAACTGTAGATTATTAATTGTGATGCAAACGTTCATTGCTGATTCAGGTGGATCTGCTTGACATTTAACATCAGCTAAAAATA